>CM038143.1:262708888-263015380 GCA_021437245.1 Aegilops speltoides
CTCCATCTCCATTCCGGCTAGATCCGGCGGGACCGACCAACCCGCCATCCCGATCTCGCCGGCGACTTCCCGAGCTCCGGCCACCTCCTCCCGCACCTTCAAGTCAACCCGACAATTCCGGCGAGCTCTCCGGCGTGCATCAAAATCCGTGCCGGATCGAGAGTTGACCCCGAATGACTAAGTCCCCAGTTATTGTTATTTTCATGTCATTTTCATCGCATCACATCTCCGCATCCGTAGCTCTGTTTTGCGCGTGTAATATGTCAAATTGTTCGCCTCGACGAGTACATCATTTCATTCCATTGCATCATTTTCATTTGAGGTCATCTAGATGCCCGAAATGCTGTTGGAAGAGTGCTTCATGATGTTAATCTGCTGAAACTGTTATAACTTGCTCTTTTATCATTTTTGCCATGATTTATGTGTGCATCCTATGAGGTTGAGCTCTACATGAATGTTGAACTATGCCATGCCATCTTTCCAGAGGTGTTGACCTTGTATTTTTGTGAGTTGTGTGCTGAGTGTATCAAGCTTGTAAAGTAGGGTAGTTCTTTGTTCTTTGTTTTCTGGCAGATTCTGTTATAATTTGTTGCTATGTTAACATGCTTCTACTAATCATTCTATGCATAATCTGGAGATGCTCTATAAACATGTTTTAATATAAATGTCATGCTCTATCCATTCATGCCCTTGGTTGTAATTATAGCCTGCCGGAATATGTTCATTTCTTGCTCCAAAGTTGCTTGAAAATGTTGTTTGTCAGCCTGATAACATTAAGTTCACTTGTTCCCATGTGTTTTTCTAGTGATCCATGCACCCTATGAACTTTCTCTTGCCATGATTAGCTTCATAAACATGCCTTCTTACTGTTGGTTGCCTTTCCATGCCATGTATTGCTCTGTAGTGAGTGTTTCGAGCTCACGAACATGCCTACTTATTGTTATTCCTGCCATGTATAAATCTGTAATATAACTTGCCATGTTTACATGGGTGCTATCATATTTTCCGTGCCCTTTTGGCTCATGGTCAGTAAGGGTATTTTGATATATGCTATTAGTAGATTCATTCCATGCCTTTGTTTGCCATGATAAGTTCCTGTAACATGTTGTTTGCTTGCTCTAAACATTGCAACCTGATGTTATATCTGCAAAGTCTGAAACTGTTATTATTTGCAATATCTCCATGTCATTTTGAGCATGTTCTAGTTGTTTCTGGAGATAGCTCAGTGTTCATGTTTTGTTATGCTTTACGTGTGCTTCATGACCATGCCTTTTGTTATTATGTTGGGGTGCTGTAGCATGTTGTTTTGATGCTTGTAAGATGCCTAGTTGCTGTTATGGACAGTTTGTTGCTATGACTTGTATAGTGTGCATGTGTTGAACCGTTGCTCCGTTTTGAGTGTGCTCTATATGAAACTTGCTTGTTGTGTCATGTAGTTCCATATTATCATGTTGCATCCTTGTTTTGTTGTGTTTGCTTGATGTTTGGGTGCATTTTGCATCAATGCCATGTTTAACTTGTTTTGCTCATATCTTCTAGGCCGTAGCTCCGAATCTAATGAACTTTATATGTAACTTGACTAGAATTTCGTGTAGCTCATCATGGTGCATCTTAACTTGCTGTTTAACAATTTCAACTTAATGTTTATTCAGTTCTGGACCAATTACGAAATATGCTCATGAGGATTTACCGGAATTGTTATATGTTGTTCCCGGCCTCATTTAAACTTGCCTTGTGTTGTTCTTGTTTGCATCATCTCTTGCCATGAGTAGCTTCATGTAGCCTTGTCATGCATCATGCTTGTTGTGCATCATGTCTTGTTCATGTGTGGTGTGTTTACTTTGTTGTGTGCTTCTTCTCGATAGTTCCCGTTTCGTTGCGATCGTGAGGATTCGTTCGTCTACGATTGGTTCGGCTTCATCCGTTCGTCTTCTTCATGGACTCGTTCTTCTTCCTAGCGGGATTTCAGGCAAGATGACCGCTACCCTGGATCTCACTACTATCATTGCTATGCTAGTTGCCTCGTTCTTTCGCTATCTTTGCGCTTCCTATTACTGTTTGTCCAGCCATCCCATATTGCCATGAACCTCTAACCTTTGACACCTCTCCTATGCAAACCGTTGTTTGGCTATGTTACCGCTTTTGCTCAGCCCTCTTATAGCGTTGCTAGTTGCGGTGAAGTTGAAGATTTCTCCATGGTGGACAGGGTTTATGTTGGGATATCACAATATCTCTTATATTATTAATGCATCTATATACTTGGTAAAGGGTGGAAGGCTCGGCCTTATGCCTGGTGTTTTGTTCCACTCTTGCTGCCCTAGTTTCCGTCATACCGGTGTTATGTTCCCGGATTTTGCGTCCCTTACGCGGTCGGGTGATTTATGGGACCCCCTTGACAGTTCGACTTGTCCAGCAAGGCCCAACATTGACTTTTACCATTTGCCTCACTACCACCTACTTTTTCCCTTGGGAGTCGCTCTCTCGAGGGTCATCTTTATTTTAGCCCCCCCGGGCCAGTGCTTGTCTAAGTGTTGGTCCGAACTGAGCTGCCTGCGGGGCCACCTCGGGGCAACTTGAGGGCTGGTTTTACTCGTAGCTAGTCTCATCCGGTGTTGCCCTGAGAACGAGATATGTGCAGCTCCTATCGGGATTGTCGGCGCATCGGGCGGCTTTGCTGGTCTTGTTTTACCATTGTCGAAATGTCTTGATGTACCGGGATACCGAGTCTGATCGGAGTGTCTCGGGTGAAGGTCTATTCGCCGATGATCGCGAGAGCTTGTCATGGGCTAAGTTGGGACACCCTGCAGGTTTAAACTTTCGAGAGCCGTGCCCGCGGTTATGTGGCAGATGGGAATTTGTTAATGTCGGTTGTAGACAACTTGACACTTGATCCGAGTTAAAACGCATCAACCGAGTGTGTAGCCGTGATGGTCTCTTCTCGGGTCCGGAAGTGAACACGGTTTCGGGTTATGTTTGGCGTAAGTAGGTGTTCGGGATCACCTCTTGATCATTGCTAGTTTCACGACCGTTCCGCTTGTTCTCTTCTCGCTCTTCTTTGCGTATGTTAGCCACCATACTTGCTTAGCCGCTCTTTTGACCTCACCACTTTATCCCTTCCTTTCCCATTAAGCTTTGCTAGTCTTGATACCCATGGTAATGGGATTGCTGAGTCCTCGTGACTCACGGATACTTCAAAACCAGTTTGCGGTGCCTATGTTACCGGCGGTGGCGCAACTAAGCTCAAGGAGGAGCTTGATGAAGATCTTGCCCTTTGTGTTGTTTCGTTCTAGTTGATCAAGAGTGGAGCCCAGTTGGGGTCGATCGGGGACCTTTATCGCATTTGGGGTTCTTCTTTTATTTTGGTTCCGTAGTCGGACCTTGATTGTATCTGGATGATGTAATGCTTTATTCATGTAATTGTGTGAAGTGGCGATTGTAAGCCAACTATGTATCTCTTTCCCTTATGTATTACTTGGGTTGTGTGAAGATTACCTCACTTGCGACATTGCTTTCAATGCGGTTATGCCTCTAAGTCGTGCTTCGACACGTGGGAGATATAGCCGCATCGAGGGCGTTACAAGTTGGTAATCAGAGCCTTCCCCGACCCTAGGAGCCCCACTGCTTGATCGTTTTTAGCGGTCGAGTTGTGTCTAGAAAAATGTTTTGAGTCATTTAGGATTATATATATCGGAGAGTTAGGAATTCTTTTTACTCCCCAGTCTCTTCATCGCTCTGGTAAGGCATCCTGACATAGAGTTTTGACTCTTCTCTTCTCAAATTTCACTAAAAAATTTTTTAGGATCACGCGGGTATCTTGGAATCGTTCCGATGGTTTTATGATGAGAACATTGTCTTGGTTGCCTCCCGTCAGCAGGGGTTTTTTTTACTGGAGGTGTCCCGGGGAGTTGAGCTCCGAGGTGTTGTCGTCATAATTTTATCGTTGCAGTTCTGGAATACCTGAGTTTAGTACGCCGACATCGAAAATCTCTTTTATGCAGTTGTTGGTGAGATAACCCGCTAACCCGATCTTGAGGTGAGTACGGAGTATTGCCATGACTCGTATAACGGATGCTTTTGAAGGTTGAGGTACACGATTTCGAAGGTTTCTTGGTTATGTGTTGACGGATGGATACTGACTTGATGTAGGTATTGTTAGTTTGGGTGAGATATATTGCTTCCCCTGTGTCCCCAACACCAGATTGCATAACCAGAAAGTTTCGGGAGTTTATAGGTGGGAATTCAAGTAGCTCCTAGTATATCTTTCCGACAGATGCATGATATGGGATTGGGTAAATCTCTATCATATGTGTTTGTTCCGACTTATTCTGCAAGCCAAATCCTTTGTTTTGTTTTATTTGTGGTATTCGAGTTGCTTCGAAGTCAAATGTTGAATCCATACTTTTTCCTAAATGGTGTTCTCATATTGCTATGTGAATACTAATCCTTTTTGATCATTGAGGTTGTCATGTTAATTCTTTTTCCAACCGGTGCGCTTCTCTTCGAGATGATCCCATCATTCTCCCCATCCGCAAGACCAATTATCATTTCTTCTCAACGGTGTTTGTTTCATCCGTCTCCAAGTTGCCTTTGTTTTTTCCCGCCCTCCCACCCTTTTTATTCAAGGACTCATATTTTTTTTTAATCATGTATCCTTTTATTCATGTGAAGTCTCTTCATTCTTTTCAATCAATGTTTTTATCTTGTGATTTCCCATGAAGATGCTCAACAGTTTCAAGTTCATCATCCGTCGTTCTTTTTTCTTCTCCGGTGGATCCAATTCAAGCTTTCGGTGTTGATCATACCTTTTTCCTCATTTCAATGTCTTCTCATACCGGTGCACCTCATTATCTTTCTACTTCTTGCTATTTGTTATTCCGGAGTGCTCAAGATATCTCGAAGATTCGTGTTTCCACTCTGCATTCGTTCAAGCTCTTTCGAGATTGGTATCTCATTCAAGTCATTTAATTCAACCGGTGCAACATCTCTTTTAAGTCTTTTCAACGCTGTTCTTTTGAGTGGGCCCTAACCCACAGGTCTTTTCCCAGGATCCTACCTGACTCTTCTAATTATTCCGGAGCCATTCTCAAATTCTTTTCGGAGTTTGACGTAAGAATGAGTTATCATCAGTCAAATGCTTTTCTCCAAGATCTTTCAAATTCTTTTCATCTTTGGCTCAACCTTTTCCTCTTTAAATTCTCCTGGAGTATCTCATATAATTCATGGTGGTTCTCATCATCATTCTCAACATGTGAAGACCGAAGAAGGATTTCTCTTGAATCTTGGTCCATTCTCTTCAAGATTCATGGTTCTAGCCTGATGCCATCCTCTCATAATTGTTTTCGATTGTGAGAATTCTTTTCTTACCATCCGGAGCATTTCATGAGTTGTTTCCATTTCTTTCTTTCGAAGGCCATCATTTCTGAATATTCTTCATTCTCAGCATGTAGCTATTGTTCTCCAAATCTTACCGGTGAATCGTTCAAATATCCTCTAATCAGTTCATGATCTCTTTGTTCTCATGTATCTAAATCCCCTCAAGTATCTTCATTCATTTTGCAATTCTTCCCGGTGATTTGTGCGTTTGCTACGTTCAATTTCAATTCTTACTGTGGTTCTTTCAAGATCTCTCTTCCTTGTTCATCATATCAATTCATTCGTTGTTTTTCAATCCCGCCGGCGGTTCCATCAATACCTTCTGAAGTTTGCGCTATATCTCTATCTGTAATCATTTTTCAATGAGAATAAGTAGTATGCCAAATCCGTTGCTTGTCATCAATTAAATTTGATGAAGGATAAGCATACAATAAATCTTATTCTTATTTCCTCGAGGTGATTCAATTCTTTTCTTCCAGAGATTATTCACGATGAATAAATTCTTGATTACAAGTGATTCATCTTTCTTTCCGGAGTTGGTCATCATATCACATTCTCGGTTCGAGAGGCTTCATCTTTCTTTTCGGAGTTCCAAGTTCTCTCAATTATCTCGTCGCGAATCTCCATCTAAATCATTGCAAGGCTTCACCTTGTTCTTCAACTTCTCTTTCTTTTTATCATCCTTTTATTACCGGAGTTCTTCATTGAGGCTCTAGATGGTGGTTCGTCAAGGATTCTTTTCATTCTTCAATTGTTCTTCAAGATTTCTCTTGAAGTTAAGATCAGCCAAGCTATACTCAAAAAAATTAAACATGGTGCTCAACACATGTTTTGTTTTGAGGAGTTCAAGCATTCTTCATCTTGCATTCCAAAGTGCAATTCTTTCTACCTTATCTTTCGAGATGGTGTTATGTCACTCTTGACAATTTCCTTCATGTTCCATGATTCATATGTTGTCAAGAATGAGGTATTCTAAATCCATCTTTTTCTCTCTTCGTTCAAGAGATCTTTTCGACCAATCAATCTCTTCATTGGAGTTATCTTCGTATAGATTTCACCTAAAGCCTTCCCTAAGGAATGTTGCTATTTTGGTGCTTATTAATGACCCAAGTTATCTCTTTTCCATCTTGATGGAACAAGCTTTCATCTCTTCGTTAATCTCAAGCAAGCAATTGTTTCCGTTAGTGGCCGGTTGTCACTTCATAATTTTGAGATGTTTCCATAAGCCCACTACAAGCTTATTCGTTTCGTCGTCGGTCTTCCAACAACTCTATTCTAACCTTCTTGCAAGGATGCTTCCAGATTCAATTGTGGTAGAAGTTGTCATTTTCTTCTCCGTCCCTTTATTCCAATGATCTACTTCTATTCTTTCTTACGGAGGCATTGTGATGTTGCTCTTTTCACTCATCATCTCGATTGTGAGGATCGTCTTCTTTTCTGGCTTATCCATTTAACCGGAGTGGTTTCAATATCTATCTTGTCACTAAACCTCTTGGTTCTCGTAATACTCCTTGTTCCTCTTTTCTACCGGATTGTTTGCAATCTCGTTCATCTCTGTTGTATTGTTTCTTTTAAATTGCTCAACCTCTCAAGGTTCATGGTTTCACTCGTTCGTCAAAGAAGCAACTTTGTTTTACCTCTCCTCTTCCTTTTCCCTCCGGTGCCATCCTAGATCTCGGGACGAGATCCTCTCGTAGTGGTGGAGTGTTGTAACGACCCGGATCCGATGCGCCAGGTGTCCGCCAGTTATTCGTCGTTGTTGCCATGTCATTTGCTTGCGTGTTGCACTTTGCCATGTCATCATTTGCATTTTATCATGTCATCATGTGCATTTCATTTTGCATACGTGTTCGTCTCATGCACCCGAGCATTTTCCCCGTTGTCCGTTTTGCAATCCGGTACTCCTATGTCCTCCGGCGTCCCCTTCTTCTCTCCTGTTGTGAGCGGGTGTTAAACTTTCTTGGAATGGCCCGAGGTTTGCCAAGCGGCCTGGTATAGCACCGTGAACCGCTTTGTCAAGTTTCGTGCCATTTGGAGGTCGTTTGGTACTCAGCAGTTAACAGGGTAACCGCAAGCCCTCTTTGTTGCAGCCCAACACCCTTCCAAAGTGGCCCAAAACCCACCAAACTCCCTCCATGCTCTCGATCGTTCAATCACGATCGCGTGGCAAAACTCGCTCCTCATTTGGACTCTCCTAGCTCCCTCTATGCCTATATATACACCCCCCTTTCCAAATCCCGGATGATTTCCCCCGAAACCCTAAATCTTCCCTCCGCGCCGCCGGACATGTCCGCCGACGGCCGGACACGTCCAGCCACCACGTCCCTCCGTCCAATCGTGGAGCGCCACGTCGCCATCTCCGCCGCCACAGCCAACCGCGCCCCGCCACCTCGGCGCCGCGTCGCCCCACTCTCGCCGCCCGGCCAGCGGGACCGGATCGGGCCACATGAGCCAGCCACACACTGCCGCCCGAACGCTGCCGCCCGCGCCTGCGGACCCTGCCCCTTGATCGCCGCCTCCGCCGCCCGGCGCCCTTCTTTCGCCCGCCCGCCGCCGCCAGCGCCGCATCCGTCAAATCCGCCGCGCCTCGCCGCCGTCGCCCAGCCTTGCGCCATGCAAGCGCCTCCTCTCCCAGCCGGCCGCGCCCCGAGCCCGCCCTCCCCACCGCCGCCTCGCGCCATGGGCGCCAGCGCCGCCCGGCCGCCGCCCGGCCCCAGCGCCGCCGTCCCCGGCCATCTCCATCTCGAGCTCCGGCCAGATCCGGCCGGGACCGACCCGGCCCCGCCATCCCCGATCTCGCCGGCGACTTCCCCGAGCTCCGGCCACCTCCTCCCGCACCTCCAGCGTCAACCCCGACGAATTCCGGCGAGCTCTCCGGCGTGCATCAAAATCCGTGCCCAGATCTGAGGTTGACCCCGAATGACTAAGTCCCCAGTTATTGTTATTTTCATGCTATTTTCATCGCATCACATCTCTGCATCCGTAGCTCCGTTTTGCGCGTGTAATATGTCAAATTGTTCGCCTCGACGAGTACATCATTTCATTCCATTGCATCATTTTTATTTGAGGTCATCTAGATGCCCGAAATGCTGTTGGAAGAGTGCTTCATGATGTTAATCTCTTTGGCTGTTATAACTTCTTTGTTTTATCATTTTTGCCATGATTTATGTGTGCATCCTATGAGGTTGAGCTCTACATGAATGTTGAACTATGCCATGCCATCTTTCCAGAGGTGTTGACCTTGTATTTTTGTGAGTTGTGTGCTGAGTGTATCAAGCTTGTAAAGTAGGGTAGTTCTTTGTTCTTTGTTTTCTGGCAGATTCTGTTATAATTTGTTGCTATGTTAACATGCTTCTACTAATCATTCTATGCATAATCTGGAGATGCTCTATAAACATGTTTTGATATACATGTCATGCTCTATCCATTCATGCCCTTGGTTGTAATTATAGCCTGCCGGAATATGTTCATTTCTTGCTCCAAAGTTGCTTGAAAATGTTGTTTGTCAGCCTGATAACATTAAGTTCACTTGTTCCCATGTGTTTTTCTAGTGATCCATGCACCCTATGTACTTGCTCTTACCATGCTTAGCTTCATAAACATGCTTTCTTACTGTTGGTTGCCTTGCCATGCCATGTATTGCTCTGTAGTGAGTGTTTCGAGCTCACGAACATGCCTACTTATTGGTATTCCTGCCATGTATTGCTCTGTAGTGAGTGTTTCGAGCTCACGAACATGCCTACTTATTGGTATTCCTGCCATGTATAAATCTGTACTAATACTTGCCATGTTTACATGGGTGATATCATATTTTCCGTGCCTTTTGGCTCATGGTCAGTAAGGGTCTTTTGATATATGCTATTAGTAGATTCATGCCATGCCTTTGTTTGCCATGATAAGTTCCTGTAACATGTTGTTTGCTTGCTCTAAACATTGCAACCTGATGTTATATCTGCAAAGTCTGAAACTGTTATTATTTGCAATATCTCCATGTCATTTTGAGCATGTTCTAGTTGTTTCTGGAGATAGCTCAGTGTTCATGTTTTGTTATGCTTTACGTGTACTTCATGACCATGCCTTTTGTTATTATGTTGGGGTGCTGTAGCATGTTGTTTTGATGCTTGTAAGATGCCTAGTTGCTGTTATGGACAGTTTGTTGCTATGACTTGTATAGTGTGCATGTGTTGAACCGTTGCTCCGTTTTAAGTGTGCTCTATATGAAACTTGCTTGTTGTTGCATGTAGTTCCATATTATCATGTTGCATCCTTGTTTTGTTGTGTTTGCTTGATGTTTGGGTGCATTTTGCATCAATGCCATGTTTAACTTGTTTTGCTCATATCTTCTAGGCCGTAGCTCCGAATCTAATGAACTTTATATGTAACTTGACTAGAATTTCGTGTAGCTCATCATGGTGCATCTTAACTTGCTGTTTAACAATTTCAACTTAATGTTTATTCAGTTCTGGACCAATTACGAAATATGCTCATGAGGATTTACCGGAATTGTTATATGTTGTTCCCAGCCTCATTTGAACTTGCCTTGATGTGTTGTTCTTGTTTGCATCATCTCTTGCCATGAGTAGCTTCATGTAGCCTTGTCATGCATCATGCTTGTTGTGCATCATGTCTTGTTCATGTGTGGTGTGTTTACTTTGTTGTGTGCTTCTTCTCGATAGTTCCCGTTTCGTTGCGATCGTGAGGATTCGTTCGTCTACGATTGGGTCGGCTTCATCCGTTCGTCTTCTTCATGGACTCGTTCTTCTTCCTAGTGGGATTTCAGGCAAGATGACCGCTACCCTGGATCTCACTACTATCATTGCTATGCTAGTTGCCTCGTTCTTTCGCTATGCTGCGCTTCCTATTACCTGTTTGTCCAGCCATCCCATATTGCCATGAACCTCTAACCTTTGACACCTCTCCTATGCAAACCGTTGTTTGGCTATGTTACCGCTTTTGCTCAGCCCCTCTTATAGCGTTGCTAGTTGCAGGTGAAGTTGAAGATTTCTCCATGGTGGACAGGGTTTATGTTGGGATATCATAATATCTCTTATGTTATTAATGCATCTATATACTTGGTAAAGGGTGGAAGGCTCGGCCTTATGCCTGGTGTTTTGTTCCACCCTTGCCGCCCTAGTTTCCGTCATACCGGTGTTATGTTCCCGGATTTTGCGTCCCTTACGCGGTCGGGTGATTTATGGGACCCCCTTGACAGTTCGCTTTGAATAAAACTTGTCCAGCAAGGCCCAACATTGACTTTTACCATTTGCCTCACCACCACCTACTTTTTCCCTTGGGAGTCGCTCTCTCGAGGGTCATCTTTATTTTAGCCCCCCCGGGCCAGTGCTTGTCTAAGTGTTGGTCCGAACTGAGCTGCCTGCGGGGCCACCTCGGGGCAACTTGAGGGCTGGTTTTACTCGTAGCTAGTCTCATCCGGTGTTGCCCTGAGAACGAGATATGTGCAGCTCCTATCGGGATTGTCGGCGCATCGGGCGGCTTTGCTGGTCTTGTTTTACCATTGTCAAAATGTCTTGATGTACCGGGATACCAAGTCTGATCGGAGTGTCTCGGGTGAAGGTCTATTCTTTCGATGATCGCGAGAGCTTGTCATGGGCTAAGTTGGGACACCCCTACAGGGTTTAAACTTTCGAGAGCCGTGCCCGCGGTTATGTGGCAGATGGGAATTTGTTAATGTCCGGTTGTAGACAACTTGACACTTGATCCGAATTAAAACGCATCAACCGAGTGTGTAGCCGTGATGGTCTCTTCTCGGCGGAGTCCGGGAAGTGAACACGGTTTCTGGGTTATGTTTGACGTAAGTAGGTGTTCAGGATCACCTCTTGATCATTGCTAGTTTCACGACCGTTCCGCTTGTTCTCTTCTCGCTCTTCTTTGCGTATGTTAGCCACCATACTTGCTTAGCCGCTTCTGCAACCTCACCACTTTATCCCTTCCTTTCCCATTAAGCTTTGCTAGTCTTGATACCCATGGTAATGGGATTGCTGAGTCCTCGTGACTCACGGATACTTCAAAACCAGTTTGTTTGGTGCCTATGTTACCGACCGGTGGCGCAACCAAGCTCAAGGAGGAGCTTGATGAAGATCTTGCCCTTTGTGTTGTTTCGTTCTAGTTGATCGAGAGTGGAGCCCAGGTTGGGGTAGATCGGGGACCTTTATCGCATTTGGGGTTCTTCTTTTATTTTGGTTCCGTAGTCGGACCTTGATTGTATCTGGATGATGTAATGCTTTATTCATGTAATTGTGTGAAGTGGCGATTGTAAGCCAACTATGTATCTCTTTCCCTTATGTATTACTTGGGTTGTGTGAAGATTACCTCACTTGCGACATTGCTTTCAATGCGGTTATGCCTCTAAGTCGTGCTTCGACACGTGGGAGATATAGCCGCATCGAGGGCGTTACACCAGTACTTCATGCCCATGCCTTTTGTTTTCATATTGTGGTACTGTAGCATGTTGTTTTGATGCTTGCAATATTCCTAGTTGCTGTTATGGACAGATTGTTGCTATGACTTGTATAGTGTGTGTGTGTGTTGAACCGTTGCTCCGTTTTGAGTGTGCTCTATATGAAACTTGCTTGATTTTGCATGTAGCTTCATATTATCATGTTGCATCCTAGTTTTGGTGTGTTTGCTTGATGTTTGGGTGCATTTTGCATCAATGCCATGTTTAACTTGTTTTGCTCATATCTTCTAGGCCGTAGCTCCAAATCTAATGAACTTTATATGTAACTTGACTAGAATTTCGTGTAGATCATCTTGGTGCATCTTAACTTGCTGTTTAACAACTTGAACATAAGGTTTATTCAGTTCTGGACCCATTTCGAAATTTGCATATGAGGACTTACCGGAATTGTTATATGTTGTTCCCAGCCTCATTTAAACTTGCCTTGATGTGTTGTTCTTGTTTGCATCATCTCTTGCCATGAGTAGCTTCATGTAGCCTTGTCATGCATCATGCTTGTTGTGCATCATGTCTTGTCTATGTGTGGTGTGTTTACCATGTTGTGTGCTTCTTCTCGATAGTTCCCGTTTCGTTGCGATCGTGAGGATTCGTTCGTCTACGCTTGGTTCATCTTCGTGGCTTCATCTTCTTCATGGACTCGTTCTTCTTCCTTGCAGGATTTTAGGCAAGATGACCGCTACCCTGGATCTCACTACTATCATTGCTATGCTAGTTGCTTCGTTCTATCGCTTTGCTGCGTTACCTATCATTTGCTCTTCAAGCCTCCCAAATTTGCCATGAACCTCTTACCTTTGACACCATTCCTAGCAAACCGTTGTTTGGCTATGTTACCGCTTTTGCTCAGCCCCTCTTATAGCGTTGCTAGTTGCAGGTGAAGTTGAAGATTGCTCCATGGTGGACAAGGTTATGTTGGGATATCACAATATCTCTTATATTATTAATGCATCTATATACTTGGTAAAGGGAGGAAGGCTCGGCCTTTTGCCTGGTGTTTTGTTGCACTCTTGCCACCCTAGTTTCCGTCATACCGGTGTTATGTTCCCGGATTTTGCGTTCCTAACGCGGTCGGGTGATTTATGGGACCCCCTGACAGTTCGCTTTGAATAAAACTTGTCCAGCAAGGCCCAACCTTGGTTTTACCATTTGCCTCACCACCACCTACCTTTTCCCTTGGGAGTAATTAACCCAAGGGTCATCTTTATTATAGCCCCCCCGGGCCAGTGCTTGTCTAAGTGTTGGTCCGAACCGAGCAACCTGCGGGGCCACCTCGGGGAAACTCGAAGTCTGGTTTTACTCGTAGCTTGACTTATCCGGTGTTGCCCTGAGAACGAGATATGTGCAGCTCCTATCGGGATTGTTGGCGCATCGGGCAGCTTTGCTGGTCTTGTTTTACCATTGTCGAAATGTCTTGTAAACCGGGATTCTGAGACTGATCGGGTCTTCCTGGGAGAAGGTCTATTCCTTCATTGATCGCGAGAGCTTGTCATGGGCTAAGTTGGGACACCCTGCAGGTATAAACTTTCGAGAGCCGTGCCCGCGGTTATGTGGCAGATGGGAATTTGTTAATGTCCGGTTGAGATAACTCGACACCAGATCCGAATTAAAATGCATCAACCGCGTGTGTAGCCGTGATGGTCTCTTCTCGGCGGAGTCCGGGAAGTGAACACGGTTTCTGTGTTATGTTTGACGTAAGTAGGTGTTCAGGATCACCTCTTGATCATTGCTAGCTTCACGACCGTTCCGCCTGCTCTCTTCTCGCTCTTATTTGCGTATGTTAGCTACCATATCATGCTTAGTTGCTGCTGCAACCTCACCACCTTACCCCTTCCTTTCCCATTAAGCTTTGCTAGTCTTGATACCCATGGTAATGGGATTGCTGAGTCCTCATGGCTCACAGATTACTATAACAACGATTGCAGTGTAGGTTTATCCGATGATCATGGCGAGAGCGATGCTTGCTTGTTTTGGAGTTCTTCTTCGCTTCTTCTTGATCGGGGATAGGTTCGGTCGGCACTGGGCTAGCGAGGTGGATATTGTTTGAGTTTCTGTTTATGATTCATCCGTAGTTGGATGTTTTTCTTGTATGATGTATTGTTTCATTCATGTGGCATTGTATGCTTTTTGTATGCATCCCCATCTATTATGTAATGTTGATGTAATGATATCCACCTTGCAAAAGCGTTCCAATATGCGGGTCTATCCTTGGTGGGACCTTCGAGTTCCTTTTGGATAGGGTTGCATATTGGGCGTGACACATCCGTCCGGTGCCTCGCTCCCTGGGGAGAGCGATCGATCCTCGCCAGCCTTGAGGCCTGGCGCCTCTGCCCATTCCGCCACGAAGTCCGCGAGTGCAGCCCCTTTGATGACCCTGGTTGTGCTGAATTCTATCTGGAACGCCTACAGCTCGATGTTCCACTCAGCAACTCTCCTAGCTGAGTTGGGGCTCCTGAACACCCTTTCCTAGGGGTATGCTGAGACAACCTTGATGGGATGGCCTTGGAAATAGTGCCATAGCTTGCGAGAGGCCACCAATAGCGCGAGGAGAAGTTTTTGGGGCATGGGGTACCGCGTCCTTACGTCCCGCAACACCGTGCTGACGAAGTACACTGGGTGCTCGACTAGGTTGGGAGTGCTGGCGCCACTAGCGTCCTCCGGAGGCCGGGGCGCCTCCTGAGACAGCAGAGCCCCCGGCGACTGGTCGCCCGGAGGAGGGGCCTCTTCTGTTTCGAGTGTGCTTCCCTTTTGTGGCTGGTCCTCCTTGGCTGCAACCGCGGTCGCTGTGAGGCCCTCTCGGCCCTGCTTTGCTTTAACCCGGACGGTTGCTGTGGCCTTGGTCCTACGCTCCTCCCTAACGGCCACTAGGGCTGCGCTGGCAGAGTAGGGGGTGGCCGCAAGGTAGAGCACCAGGGGCTCCTGAGGGCGTGGAGCCACCATCACCGGGGGGCTGGTCAAGTACCTCTTGAGATCCTGGAACGCCTTGTCGGCCTCCTCTGTCCATTCAAAGGGGCCCTTTTTCTTCATCAGCTTGAAGAAAGGCAGCGCTCGTTCCCCCATCTTGGAGATGAAATGCCCTAGTGCGGTCACGCGCCCGGTGAGCTTCTGCATCTCTCTGAGGGTCTTCAACGGACTCATGTCCTCGATTGCCTTTACCTTTTCCAGGTTGGCCTCGATGCCCCGGTGGGATGCTAGGAAACCGAGGAGCTTGCCCGAGTGGACTCCAAACACACACGTCTCCGGGTTGAGCCGCAGGTCCACCTTGTTAAGGCTCGCGAAGGTTTTCTCCAAGTCCTGTATCAGAGTGTTTGCCTCTCGAGACTTCACCACAATGTCATCAACATAAGCCTCCGCATTCTTCCTGAGCTGCCGACCCAAGGCGATGTGCATTAGCCGCTGAAATGTCGCACCGGCATTGCGCAACCCGAATGGCATGCATGTATAGTAGTAAACCCCGCACGGGGTCAGGAAGGCCATCTTCTCCACATCTTCTACTGCCATCTTGATCTGGTGGTAGTCGAAGAAGGCATGCAGGAAACACAACAGGTCGCATTCGGCAGTGGAGTCGACGATCTGGTTGATGCGAGGGAGCGGGAACGGATCTTGCGGGCAGGCCTTGTTGAGGGGTGTGAAGTTGACACACATGCGTTCCTTTCCCCCTTTCTTCGGCACGACCACAGGGTTAGCCAGCCAGTCTGGGTGGCGGACCTCGTGAATGACCCCCGCCGCTTCCAACTTGCGGGCCTCTTAGACGATGAAAGCTTGTTTCTCAGTGGATTGCCGCCTTGCCTTCTGCTTCACTGGGCGCACGTTGGGGCACACATTGAGGTGATGCTCGATTACGCCCCTCGGGACCCCTGCTAGCTGATCAAGTTCCCACGTGAATACCTTCTTGTTCGCGCGCAGGAATTTCACCAAAGCTTCCTCCTGTTCAGGCTTGAGGTTGGCGCCTATGGTGAAGGTGGCACTGGTGGATCCTTCCTCGTCAACCAGTACCTGCTTGGTTTCTGCCTTGTCCTGAGTGAATAGCTCCTTATTCTTGGCCGGTGCAGCCCCTTTGGGCTCAGAGGCGTCTGAGTCGACGGGCCGTGCCACCGCCGCGGCCTTGAAACGATCTTGAGCGCTTGCAACGCGTCCCCGGTGTTCCCAGACACGGTGAGGACGCCGCCACTCCCGGGCATCTTCATGAGGTTGTATGCCGGGTGAGTTGCGGCCATGAACCGGGCTAGCGCCGGGTAGCCAAGGATGGCGTTGTATGGGAGGCCGATGGGGGCGATGTCGAAGTCGATTAGCTCCGTGCGAAGTTGTCGTGAGTCTTTGAAGGTCCTTTGGAAGCGGATATGCCCCAGGGAGCCGAGGTAGCTACCTCCGACGCCCAAGAAGGGCTTGCTGGGCTGTAGCCGTTCCAGCGGTACGTGGAGAAGGCTGAAAGCCTCCACTGAGAGCACGCTGAGGCCAGCGCCGCCGTCGATGAGGGTCTTGGTGACCGCCACGTTGCAGATGGTGGGGGTGCATAACATTGGGAGTGCGCCCGAGCAGGCCGAGTTGGAGGGGTGATCATCTGAGCTGAAGGCCCAATCTGCTTTACGTGCCGCCCAACCCGGAGGCGCCCCGGGCGGCACAAGGGCGGCGCCGATCTGGCAGACGAATGGCTTGATGTGGTGGCCCGAAGGTGGTGCCTGCGATCCGCCCAGGAGGGCTACGATGACAGGGGGCACCATTGCAGCATGATGGGCGAGGAAGAGGTCGCGCAACTCCTCCCAGGAGGCCACAGAAGCCGCCGGCAGGTGGAGCAGCCACATGCGCGGGACACCGATGAGGGCCATGGGCAGCCAGTTGGCCATGACCCTGTCATCGCCTCCGGCCTTGAGGACGGCTTCTTCATATGCTAGCAGGAAGGCCAGCAGATCGGCTGCGCCGTCATAGCGCGGCGGCATGTCCGGCTTGAACTTGTTCGCCATCGCACTGTCGCAAAAGCGGGGCCAGGCTCAAGCCCGTGGTTCCAGCACAAGGTCGACAATGAGCGCCAGGCGGTGCGTTGGCCGCCATGAGGGCGGAGCGCGGTGCTGATGGAGAACGGGTCAACGGAAGGGAGAGCTCTGGCGCACCCCTACCTGGTGCGCCACATGTTGGATTTCGGGTTCTGGCAGACCCTTGAGGTTCGAACACTGGGGTGCGCGCGGAGATCACACCCTCAGCCTACCCATGTTTCACCGCCTCGCTAGGATCTAAATTACTCGAAGAACAACACAAGTGACACAAGATTTATACTGGTTCAGGCCACCATTGTGGTGTAATACCTTACTCCAATTTTTGGTGTGTGGATTGCCTCTGGGGCTGATGAGGAACAGTACAAGGGAAGAACAGCCTCGCGAGGGTCTGTTCTTGGTTGGTGCGATGAACTGCTAGGAGGGTTCAGTCGCCTCTCTCTCTCTGTCTTGGATGTGGATCCAATCTGATCCAGATGCCCTACCTTGTGGGTGGCTAGTCCTATTTATAGGCGAAGGCTCTGGGCCTTTTCCCAAATATTGAGCGGGAAGGGCGCCAACAGTTGGCCAATTTGAAGGGGAACATCTAGTACACTTATCCTGACTAAAGTTGGTCCTCACCTGATAAAAGACCCTGACGATGACGCTGGCTTGGGCTCCATGATGACCTCCGCTCTGCCGTCCGGCTGGTCTTTGTCTTGTTGCACCAAAATGGTTGCCTTTGCTTGATACCCTTGCCTGCGCTTGCCCCCTTTGCACCAAAGGGGAAACAAGGACTCTGCACAGGCCGGCGCCCGCCCGACGCCTGCCTGTGCCCTGGCCGTCATGGCTTGTGTCACAGGCACCTCGTGAGGTACCCCGCCTTGATCTCTCCGCCTCCTCGTGAGCCAGCCTGATGAGGCCGTGCCTGAGGAAGCCTCCTGTCGTCCGCCCCACGAGGCTTGGCCCCTCGCGAGGGTCTTGAGCATGTGTTGATGAAGATGGGCCATACTGGGCCACTCCTTGTGCCACGCCGCAGGCCGCAGGCAGGCAAGTCTGGGTACCCCCGTTCCCAGAATGCCGACAGTATAGTACCAGAGTCACTTAGCCATTGGACTTTGTATGGGTGCGGCTGCTTCATCTTGACCAATTGAAGCTTGGAGCATAGTTCTTCACTTGCCAAATTGTGGCAACTGATGCATGGTATAAGAACATGTGAGTTAGCACAAGATAAGCATCGCTCAAAGAAATTTGATGCGTGGTATAAGAACATGTCATCCATCATGAAAGAGTAGTTATTATGTATGACACGAAGGGGACACAAATTGAGAATGCAAGTATATGGGACATCAATAGCATGCTTGTTCATGGGGAGCATATGGTGCACACAGTTATGGGGATCATGCAATGGAAGGGATGGATCAAAATCTCCTAACATGTATGAGGAAACTATGGGGGTCTCCTCATGAACAATATTGGAAACATCGTATGGAGAAAATGGACAACATCCAAAAGAATGCATATCCGAAGCTAGGTGGTCATGGCATGGCATATGAGATAAATGATGCAAAGGTAGCATATCAATATCATCACAAGAAAAACTAATTCCAATAACCATGGGCTTGTCATCTATGCCATATGTGCAAATTGGGTTTATTTTAATGACAAATGCATAGTCACTATGAAGATATTGGAAATAAGACATATGGTTGATCTCATGCATAGCATATGACAAGTCAAGCGGATTATCAAACATGATGTGACCTAAAGAATTGTCACAAGAAACCCTATGTAACATGGCATCACAACTAATAGACTCCACATGAGAATCATCGATATCATACTCATCATAAATGGGCAAATCATCACATGGGGAAATCATACTAGCATGAAGCATGGTACTAGGTGGATCAACATCATGGAAGCAATCAATGTCAAGAATGTCCACTAGTGGGGCTAGAGCATCACCTTCACCTATGTTACCTTGTTCATTCCACTCAAGTTGTGTAGGTGAGGTGGGAAATACCAAATGGTGGTCATCTTCATCTTGATGGAACCATGTGGGGGGTGCATCATATTCCACCATGGCCATCATCTTGTCCAAAGGGAGGACGAAGTCGTCGAGGATCGGCGTGTTGTCATAAATGGGACATAGCACCAAATGAGAAGACACAATATAAGTAGAGGTTAAGTTGTTAGAAATGCAAATGGCCTCACGAGACCTATCAACTACCACACTCTCTATGTGGTGGTTCACTCACTCCCTCAAAATAGGTGCACTCAAAGTCGCATATGGTGGAGTCACTCATCTCACTCAAGTGGTGGGGGTTGTGGCTCTCCTCACATGGGAAGTGGGGCAACTCGTCATATATGGGGCTAGTGGTGAAGTCACTCTTACTCTCAATATGGTGGCAAAAGTCACTCAACTCATCATACGTCGCCGTGGTCGAAGGGAGAATCCCATGCTCAACCATATCATCGTCGTTGCCGTGGATGAAGGCCGAAGATGGCACATCATCACTCTCCTCCATGACCGAAGGGAAAATCCCATGCTCGATCATCTCGTCGCAGTCGCCGTGGATGAAGGCCAAAGATGGCACATCATCACTCTCGCCTCCTAAGATGGAAGCATCATCCTTGCTCGCCACCTTGTCGCTCACCTCCAAAGCTTGGTCCTTGAAGGTCTCCATAGTCGTACTCATCTCTGCACCGTCTTGAAAAAGAGTCGAATGGACTCGGCATCATCAATGCCACAAAGAGGGATGGTGGTGAAGTCACACTTGGGAGCATCGTCTTGCAGCTCATCGGGCTTGGACATCGTGGTGGTACTAGCCTCATACTTTTCATAGAGCTTGGTCGCCATGAAGTGTGCTTCGGGTGGAGAAGCCTAGGCCTTCATGAGTTCTTGTTCCGCCTTGAGAGCACCAATGTAGTAGTCGTCGATGGACTTGTAGTTCTCGAGGAAGATAGTCTTGGAGATGTCGTTGTTCAATGCCATCATGAAGTTGAACTTCATCAAAATGGGGTTGACCAGCCGGCTAGTCGCAAGGCAATCTTCATCTCCTTGAAGTACACGTCGATGGACATGGATCCTTGGATGGTGTTCTCCAATTGGCGTCCAAGTTGTTCCGTGTAGGTTGGAGGCACGAACTCTTGCCGCAAATCTCTCTTCATCTTGGGCCAACTCATCTCGTAGTACTCCGAAGGTGTGTGAAGCCACCATGTCGAGGCGTAGTCGTGGAAGTTTCTTGTGGCGCACTTCACTTGATCTTCGGAAGGGACTTGATGTAGCTTGATGTAGTTGTCCATCAAACGCTCCCACTCTAGATACTCCTCGGGTTCTTGAGTCCCATAGAAAGGAATCGCATGGTCGATGTCGAGGTCGTAGTAGCTCGTGGAAGTCGCAGACTTGAGCTTGGGGAGCTTCTCTTGAGCGTAGCCTTGAGGTTCTTGTTGGCAAAGATGCCGTATGTCCGTAGGCGAAGATGCCTTGAAGTCGCTTGGTGAAGATGCCAAGGGAGATGGTGAAGTCGTTGAGTGGTTGTTGGTGTTGAGCTCTTGACCTTCACGTTCTTGATGATGATTGTGTCGATGCCGATGTGATATTGCCGGAGATGGTAGCTCAGAAGCATGTGCTCTTGAGCGTCTTCTCGAAGATGAGGAAGATCGCTTGTAGGACTTGATGAGGGCTTTGATCTCCTCCATTTGAGCTTGCATCTTGGCGTCGGAGTTTTTTTTCGTGGCATCGAACACGTCGTTGTTGTTGTAGACCGAAGGTGAAATGCCTTGCCTATCCATCACAAGACTCGAGTAGAGGTGAGTAGGAAATGAGATAAACAATACCAAGTTACCTTTTCCCAAAGTTGAGGATGTATCCCGTTTCACTCAATGTGAATGAAAGAATAGTGGAATTGGTACCGGACTTGTTCTCTCACACCTATCAAGTAAAGCTTATCCTAGAGCTCGGTGAGGATAGTGGCACAAAAATTTGATGCAAAATGTTAGCAAGAGCCAATAATGTTGAAAGAGATTCACAAATTCGCAAGCGAAACAAGTAGACGAATAGCAATATGTGGCACACAGAAACACACACACGGATAGATAAATGGGGTCGTGCAACCAAGGAATGAGCACAAAATGTGGAACCCACGAAAAACGCTCGTGTTGCACAACTCAAGAGAGACGCTAGCATGATTGCTCAATAGGCGGATACGACACTTGTGCACAACCTATAAGATGCAAAATGGATAAACTTTCTATCCCATGTATGCTATGTATGTATGGTTCCCGGTGTTTCTCTCAAGATGATCCAAGATGATCGGATATGATACTATATGATATATTTTGATGCTATGACTATTGCTTACAAGCTCGTTGCTATTTCTCTTTTTCTTAAAAGCTTATTCTCTTCTTCTCTTTTTATGGCCACTTTTGCACAATGCACAAACCAAGATAGCAATTGTGTATATGCGGGAACAAACTTGTGACACAAGATATGATACCAATATGATATGGTATGTATGCAATGGATGGTCTAGATCACTAATGTGCACAAGTAACGTGGCCCGACAATACTCAAATGGCTAGTCTCGATAGGCAAGTAACGCAAAATGGGCTAGGGGCTTATAATGCAATTTGCAAGGGGAATATAAAATGGTGTCGTCGAGGTTACCGTCCTTGGTGATGATGAGAGGCGGTGTTGCTGATGTTGACCCGTTCTGATGCGGAGCATTCCACGTTCATCCCCATGTCTACTCCGACTACTCTCCAAGCCCCAAGGATACATAAGATGAGACCTTGACTATGTGCCATTGGACACAAGGTACACCCGAGGAGACCATGGAGAACCCAAGGACCAAGGCCAAGTGTGCGTGGAACCGAAGGAAGGAGAAGGAACAAGAGCCAGCTGCTACAGCGGCCGGACATTCGGCCCCAGCCCAGACATCCGGTCCCAGCCCGGACATCCGGCCCGAGCCCTGGAAATCCGGCCTCCATCACAGAATGCATCTGGAAGCCCCCCCCCGACAGCCCGGACATCCGGCCACATGCCCCGGACATCCAGCTCCTCCCGAAGCCCCGGACATCCGGCCTCTTTGCCCGGACATCCTGCCCCGCCTATCCGGAGAGTACAGGAATTGGGCAACTCCAGCCCGAACATCCGGCTCTTCGTGAGCCGCCGAACATCCAGCCCCCAGCCCGGACATCCGGCCACCCCTGCGCGCAGTGTAACGGGCCAGCGACCCATGTACCCCTTCACTTCATCCCCAACTTGTACTACGACTATATATACTCCCCCACCTCCTCCTAGCTAGGGTTAGCAAAGGATTAGCTCATCTGAGATAGAGCTTTGCTCATCCATACGGATCTCCTCCTCGTGAGAGACCGCGGCCTCTTCGGAGAAGATGCACCATGGATTCAAGACCCCTTTACGGGAAGATCCCTCGTGGATTCAAGACCTCCTCTCGGAGATGAGCTATCGCCACTTATATTGTACGTTGTTGGATTTGGACCGTGTTTCTCTTTGTGTTTCTTGGATCTAGCACATGTGTGATCATATTCGTGTTGGTTGAGTATTTTCTCTTGTGTTCCCCCATGATTTCCCTTGTTTCCTTCCGAGCGTTCGGCGTGTTCCTCGTAGGGATCCTCTCCAGATGTGAAAGATCGGCCCCTAGGGTTCCACCCTACATCATCTTGGTATCATGAGCCACGTTGATCACGTTTTTGGAGCCCCTACCTCGTGTATTCTAGGTTGATTTTGTTGATTTCATACTAAATCCGAAAATCCCCACCAAAAATAGCCCCCAATTTTTTTGTGATTTGTTGGTTTGATAATGTTTTGTTGATTTTGATCCATGGATTTGCTTGGTTTCGAGTGGATCTAGCATATCCCCAAGTTTCCCCACTTTCCATCCACGAAATCTCTCCAATTTTGCCCCCGAAATCATCAATTTTTACCCCAAAATCGAGTTCCTCGAGTTCATCCTCGGATTTGGAGCCCGGACATCCGGCCCGACCACCGGACATCCGGCCAGCCCGGACATCCGCCCATTAGCCCAGACATCCGGCTCCTGGAGCGCATTTTCGCGCAAGGTTCTGGACATCAGGTCCCGGACATCCGGCCAAACCCCTGGATGTCTCCCCGCTGTCATTTCAGCCTTCGGTGTTTCACCGTTTTGCTCATAACTTTCACATCCGGAGTCCGATTTTCGCATTCTTTAGCTCGTTGAGTAGCTATTGACACCCCTCATCCATATAGATAGGTTGCAGCATCCTTTGACACCATCAAATTTTGTGAATATTGGCATCTTTGCCTAGGCCCTCCACCATATCATGCGCATTACCACCACCGACTTCCGCAACCTAACCCATTTTGCTTCCCATAGCATTAGTGGTTGCTTGACTAGTGATTCGAGTCTCCTAAGGTCTTTCGGATACTTAGGGACAATTGCTTCATCATCAACCACCACCACCATTTCCGCATAGATGTGCCCACAATACATTTCCACCCCAACTTAACCCAAATTTGTTTGAGTTGTGGCTTGTGTCTCCTAAGGTGTTTTGGCTACTTAGGGACGACAACTTCAACTTCGACACGTGTATAGCCCATCATCTCACTTCCGCATTTCCAAGTGCAAATCACCACCACTTTCCACTACCACCATTTTGACATTTGACGTTTGAGATTTTGAGTTCGCGGTTTTTCCGTTTCCTAAGGTGTTTCAGCTACTTAGGGACAAGTCTCCATCATCTTGGTTTCTACATCAAGAACACCGCCACTCATCATCGCCAAGGACGGTAACCTCCATATCATCTTGGTATCGTGGTATCCCTCCATTGTATATTCCTCTTGCCATTGCATTGTTAACCGCTAGCCCATTTGGCATTACTTGCCTATCAAAACTATCCATTTGAGTATTGCCGGCAACGTTACTTGTGCACATTAGTGATCTATACTTCCCATAGCATACATACCATATCATCGTGGTGCATATATTGGTATCATATCTTGTGTCACAAGTTTGTTCCCGCGTATACACAATTGCTATCTTGGTTTGTGCATTTCGCAAAGTGGCCATAAAAAAAGAATAAGCTTTTAAGCAAAGAAAAAGAGAGGGCAAAGCGCTTGTAAGAAAGTGCCATAGCATAATACCATTGCACATAAGATTGTTACATCCGATCATCTTGGATCATCTTGAGAGAAACACCGGGAACCATACATACATAGCATACTTGGGATAAAAGTTGCTACATTTTGCATCTATAGGTTGTGCACAAGTGTCGTATCCGCCTATAGAGAAATCATGCTAGCGTCTCTCTTGAGTTGTGCAACACGAGCATTTTCTGTGGATTCCACATTTTGTGCTCATTCCTTGGTTGCACGACCCAATTTATCTATCCGTGTGTGTGTTTCCATGTACCTTTCATTGCTATTGGTCTACTTGTTTTGCTTGCGAATTTGTGAATCTTTCTCAACATTATTGACTATTGCTAACATTTTGCATCAAATTTTTGTGCCACTATCCTCACAGAGCTCCACCCAAAGCCTTACTTGTGTAGGTGTGAGAACCAACAAGAATTGGTACCAATTGTGCTATTCCTTGTTACACATTTGAGTGATCATTGATCCATCTTCAACATTGGTCAAGGTACATTTGGTATAGTTCTTCTCTTTCTCCCACTCATATTTGCTCGAGTCTTGTGATGGATAGGCAAGGCATTTCCTCTCTGGTCTACGATAACAATGACGGCGTGAACAACTACATCAACAAAGCGTCCATCTTCGATCTACAACGACAAATGCAAGGCGCACAATCAAGATTGCGAGAGCGCATCAAGAACATCTCCATCGACATTCGTCACTCCGAAGCAAGGAAAAGGGACTACATCGACAAGAAGCTTTCCGGACATAAAGAGGAGCAAGATGCAGGGATGGAGGAGATTAGAGCCTTGATCAAGTCTTCTTCCCCTTCGTCATCTTCAAGGCGGTGACATTCAAGCCACAAGTCTTCGGAGCGCGAAAAAGATGCAAGTGCAATTCGTCCACGTCCACATCTTCATGATGACCACCGTCACAATCGTGATCCACATCGTCATGAAGGGCAAGTCACCTCCAAGCAACATGTGCACGACGACGACGAACGCCTACGAGCTCAAGCACGACAATGGCATCATCATCATGAAGATGCTCCACAAGCGCAAATGCACAAGTCCCAACAAGACCTACTTCACGCCAAGTCCAAGCTTCATGAGCAAAAGAGAAGACCGCAAGGCGACCACCACCAAGGCGGCGCTTCGACTACAACAACCACTTTGGCATCTTCGCCAAGTGCTATCAAGGCATCTTCGCCTTTGGACGTACGACATCGTCGCCTACTTCCCAGGAGTACGCCTACAACGACTTCATCAAGTCCAAGGCGACTACCTACGAGCGAGGGCGACACTTCCATCTTCAGAAGCCCCTCAAGGAAGATGGCCGAGCATGGGAAACTCCTTTCGGTCATGGAGACGAGCTACGAGGTGCCACATCATATGGACCACCCACACCAAGATAGTGACAAGACGGTTGAGCAAGGGTGAGGGAGTCCTGGACTAGGGGGTGTCCGGATAGCCGAACTATCATCATCGGCCGGACTCCAAGACTACGAAGATACAAGATTGAAGACCTCGTCCCGTGTCCGGATGGGACTTTCCTTGGCGTGGAAGGCAAGTTTGCCAATATGGATATGAAGATCTCCTACCATTGTAACCGACTCTGTGTAACCCTAGCCCTCTCCGGTGTCTATATAAACCGGAGGGTTTTAGTCCGTAGGACGAACAACAATCATACCATAGGCTAGCTTCTAGGGTTTAGCCTCCTTGATCTCGTGGTAGATCTTCTCTTGTACTACCCATATCATCAATATTAATCAAGTAGGAGTAGGGTTTTACCTCCACCGAGAGGACCCGAACCTGGGTAAAAACATCGTGTCCCTTGTCTCCTGTTACCATCCGCCTAGACGCACAGTTCGGGACCCCCTACCCGAGATTCGCAGGTTTTTAAACCGACATTGGTGCTTTCATTGAGAGTTCCTCTGTGACGTCGCCATCAGGAAGGATGCCTTGTCCCGTCTTTAAAGACGGCACCGTAGCTGAAGGAGCTTTGGCCATCGGCCAAACTCTCCAGCTAGGCGATTTTCTCATGAACGCCTGTTCGGCCGCCGCGCCGACGATGACTTCTCGGGTCATCAAAAGCAATCTTCACGTCAACTCGGAGCTCGCCGAACAGCTAGATCCAATGGAGCTCTCCTCCTTAAACGAGCTCTTGGATCGCATCGCCGCCCTAGGAGTCGCTACAGAGTATGATCAGATCAGACCTAAAATCGATCTGAGAGAGATCAACTCTTCCCAGGCTACCCACCACGTCGCTGTGGTAGAGGAACAGTGCGGAGACTCCTCTTCTATATTAAGGACTAGTTATGTCCGGATTCCTGATCCCTCCATGCCGGATTCCTGCGGAGGGACGGACGTCGATCAAACCCTGAACCTAAAGTCAGGCAGCTGGCGGGATTCATTGGACAATACCCAAAAACCCAAGCTTCAAGGTTTGGAAACCTTTCAGCCCTTAAGTCTTAGATTGGACGGGGTTCCGCTTAGGAGAAAAGGCATTACCCCTTTATCGCCTCCTCCGGCGCACCGAACACTTCGAGTGGACGGATGCCGCCACGGCCGGACTCGAAGAAATCAAAGCCATATTGGCAACAAATCCGGTCCTGGCCGCGCCCAACTTTTGCGAACCAATGTTATTATATATCGCGGCAACACATCAAGTTGTAAGCGCGGTGCTCGTCGTCGAACGAGAAACGGACGGACACAAGTTCCCGCTTCAAAAACCTGTTTACTACGTGTCCACTATCCTAACTCCATGCAAGTCCCGGTATCCACATTACGTAAGATAGCGTCTGCGGTGTTCATGGCATCCGGAAGCTGCGACACTACTTCCAAGAGTGTTCGATAACAGTAGCCTCCGAAGTACCCCTTAATGACATTATAAACAACTGCGACGCGACTGACAGGATTGCAAAATGGGCCATTGAGCTCCTACCGTTCGACATAACCTATAAACCACGGCGAGCTATCAAGTCGCAAGTTTTGGCCGACTTCATCGCCTAATGGATGAAGCGAACTCCCTAAAGAGCGGCACATACTCAATTGGATCATGCGCTTCGCGGCTCCAAAATGTTGGCGGCACTGGGGGCGGCATCGTCTGACATCCCCAACCGGAGACACAGTCCAATCGTACTCCAGATTATGTACACGGACTCCAACAACGCAGGCGAATCGAGGCCCTTCTACATGGCCTCCGGATGGCGGTCTCCATGGGCATTAAGCGCCTAGAGGTGCGAGGATTCAACCTCGTGATATCCCAAATAAATGGAACTTGACGCCAAGGATCCAAAAATGTCACCTTCTTTGTAATGCCGTTACGAAAATGTCATTTCGGTTTGAAGGGCTCGAATTTCACCATATAGCCGGGATAATAATCAGCGGCGGACATATTAGCGCGCATCGGCGCAAAGCGATGCCGTCCCTCCCAACATCTTCCCGAACGGCTTTTCAAACCATCCGTACTATGGGAAGAAGTGCTGAAACAACAATCCGGACCCAACCGCACCGCCCGACACCGCACACTCTGACACAATCTGCAGTTCTGCCAATGAAATAACACCTTCAGCCCACGAAATAATGGTAGTCATTGCCCCGTGGACGGAACCATTCCTAGCCTACTTAACCAGGCAGGAACTTCCAGAAGACCAAAACAAGGCCCACTGCATAGTACGGCAATCTAAAGCCTACAAGGTCCATGAGGGAGAGCTTTATAAGAAAAGCACAACCGGAGTCCTTCAAAGGTGCATCTCCGAAGAGGAAGGGCGAAATCTTCTGGCTGGAATTCACGCCGGACTCGGGGGGCACCACACCGTATCCCGGGCCCTGGTAGGCAAGGCCTTCCGTACAGGATTTTATTGGCCGACGGCCCGGGCAGATGCTCAGGACTTAGTCCAACGATGCGTTGGTTGCCAGCTCTTTGCTAATCAAAGCAACATGCCACCCACCGCCCTCAAAACTATACCTATCACCTGGCCGTTCGCGGTTTGGGGTCTTGACATGGTTGGACCCCTTAAAGGAGGAACCCACAAGCAAAAATACCTGTTGGTCATGGTGGACAAATTCACCAACTGGATAGAGGCCAAGCCAGTTAAGACGGCCGACTCCGGACCTGTGATAGACTTCATATCTGGGGTAGTACACCATTACGGCGTCCCCCATAGCATCATCATTGATAACGGCACGAACTTCATGGCCGACGAGGTTAAACTCTGGTGCAAAAACATGGGCATCAAGCTCGACTACGCTTCGGTCTATCACCCTCAAACTAACGGTCAAGTCGAACGAGCAAATGGTCTAATCATGAGCGGCATCAAACCCAGACTAGTGCGGTCCCTTAAGGAATCTAACACGCACTGGGTAGAGGAGCTCGACTCTGTACTCTGGGGGCTGCGGACCACGCCAAATCGTACTACCGGATTCACACCATTTTTATGGTATACGGTGCAGAGGCAGTTTTGCCCTGCGACATAATTCATGACTCACCTCGCGTGCGTATGTACGAAGAAAGAGAAGCCGAGCTGGATCAGCAGGACAGTTTGGACGCCTTAGAGGAGTAGCGCGATGTGGCAAAATCTCGTTTCGCATTCTATCAACAGCAGGCTCGAAGATATCAAAGCAGAGAAGTACGGGCCAAAACTTACAATGTTGGCAAACTAGTTCTACGCCTGCCGAACAAGAAAAAGGACAAACTCAAGCCCAAATGGGAAGGTCCCTTCATCATCGACCAAGTCCTGACCGGCGGAGCATACCGTCTGCGAAACGCATCGGATAACCGACTACAGCCGAACCCATGGAACGCAGCCCGTCTTCGAAGATTTTACGCCTAGTGCTAGACTCCGAGTTCGTCTCCTTCGCCCCACTGCATTTTATACTTTAGATGTCCTTTATTTCTCTCCTTCTCCCTCCCCCTCTCTCAAAGCCTTCAAAGGCTCGCCTGCGCATTGATCGCACACACTTGACGTGCTACTCGCACTCATTATACCTGGGGGCTTCTTTAACAGAAGCTTATACGGGCCTTATGCCCAACACATGTGTCACACTTCCGCATGTACCCTTTATTCACCATTATATGCATCGATATGACTTAAGTTTTGGCCAAGCTGGGTTGCCTGGCTCCTGTGCTTACCCCTACATTCCTGATTGTTCGGCTAGGAGGTAAAGGGAGCACCTCTGCGATTGTTACTGCCGGGTCAGTCGGATGTGTACCTCAGACTGGGTGAAGCCGAAAGCTAGTGTTCTTAAGGGAATATTCGGTTGATGAATTGAAAGATGATTTCTTACCTATTTATTTATCTGCCCCGGATGCTTTCCTTTTTTTTAGTCCGACATGCACTTTAGGGCATGCCTCCCGAGATAGGAACCCCTAACGGAACTATTCTCCTGGAAGATGTTTCTTAGTAACCATGTAATATAACATAACTAGTTGGGCACTTATGCGATAAAGCACTAATGACCCCTCGCTTTGGTCTCCATGCATGCCCCGGTTTTTACATAACCGTGAGGGTATTCGGACACACTCCGGACTGTCAGGTTCCGAGGTTGAAGCGAAAAGGTCCGCAATGACAAACGATCTACAATCCGGCTATAAGGCATTTTTCTTGTCATTCCAAATTACGTAGTCAAGCTGACTGATGGTATTCCTCTTCGATACCATCTAATAAACTGTCTAGTTTACAGTCCCGCTATGAATACTTTGCGGCCAACTCTACTTGGTCGTACTCTAAGCTCATAGGGATCTCCTTCCCATCGGGCCCCACAGGTCTGACCTCGGCCATGTGGTTCGGGTCAGCCTTCGCATACCGTGTCTTCACCATGGCCCAGGCCTCCCTAGCGCCTTGACGGCAGGCCGATATCTTCCACAACCGGAAGCGCCGCCGTGCTCCCTGAAGTTTCTCCGCAAGCTCTTCAAGACCTTCGAGCAGGGACATGGAAGGCCATAAGGCCTGGGCGACTCCGCTCATCACTGCCGAACTTCGTTCGATGCGGTGCAACTTCGAAGTAGGTCACCCGTTGAACGGGCATTTCCTCCAGCAGGGCGACACAGTGAGCAGCGTCTGAGACATATTTCTGTCAATCGACTTCCTCGCCGAACTCTTCTTTTCAAAAAGTTTGCTCAAGCACTTACTATAAATGTCGCGACGAAGCCGCTGATTCTCCTTCACGGAGTCAGACAGCTGGGCCCGAACATCTTTTAGTTCCTCGTCCAGCTGGGTGTTGGCATCTTGGAGTTTGTTCCTCTCTTGCTGCACCCTCATAAGCACCTTCTCGCTGGCCTTCAGCTGGCGTAGTAGCTGTTGCTTGTCCGGATCTAGTCCGGCGCCATCTGCAATATTATTGTCAGACTCATACACACGCCGCACTTCACAAACTACTTATCTTTCTAAGTATATATTACCAGAGGGGGTCTCTGTGGCTCCCCCTGTGTCGGCTAGTGTGGCCTCAAGTTGGGCCTTGCACTCCTGAAGCTCCTGAGATAGATGGGTATTCTTTTCTGAAAGATCCTGCATAACAAATGATCCTTAAATCAGTTATTCTAACTATTTTAAGTCTCGGGGGCTACTAATATATATATGGTCAAAATTCAGTCACCCGTATGTCTTCCACATACTGCTCCGTGGCTCTGGTTAGACCATCTTGAGCGGCACGGAGGTGCGCATCTCCCGCATTAAAGGCATTCAATGCCTCTAGGGAGAAACACGCGTCATGAAGAACTATCCGGCGGCGCCTATGATTCATGGTGCTCTCCACCTCAGATCTGGTGGTGGATAGCCTGTCGGCATCCTCTGCTGGAGGAGCATCCCGTGCATGCCTTGTGTTCGCCTCCCCCTCCGGACCAGGCGTTGGAGCCTGGCTGGCGGAGGCTCGATTGGCAACCTCTCCAGACACAGTCCGGCGAACGCTCTTTCTCGTGGAAAAATCATGAGCGTTAATATGCTTCCCAGGAATCTTTCCTTTAAACACGGCGATGCATCATACCATTGCGGCGACGTCTCGATTCGCACCGCACTTCTTTTCCGCCTGCTGGGCCGAGCTGCCGCTTGCTGGACGGCCGCCGCCGGCTCGGCTTCCCGCCTCGAAGGCACCTCCTGCGGAACACCATTGGTGTACGGTGGTCAGAGATAAGCAGGGATGACTAGTGGTATCAGGACTCCGATCATAGTTACCTGGGAAACCAGAGATATTCCGGGGTAGTCGGCCGTAATGGCGATCAAAGCATTGTCGATGCTAAGTTGGTGGAACACCCCATCGATTAGCTCCACCTTTATGTCCGGATCCTCTTCAGAGGCCGGATCAAGGGATCGTGTCGGATACTCTGGTTGTGGAGCCAGGCTGTGTATATCCTCTTCGGCCCGGCGCAGTTCCTGCATCGAAATCACAAAGTGAGACACTTAACTTTGGGAATATGGATCGGATAGACAAACGTCCGCTTACCCAGCTCCGAGGGTTGTTCATGGAAAATCCATTCAATGGACTAGCACGGAGGAAGTCCTCCTTCTCCCCTTTGTACAAGCCGAACATGATCTTCGCCGGATCGGCAACCGATCCCGGCCCCTTGCGGCCATGACGGGTGGCATCATCCTCCCCGTTGAAATCCCACATGGGGTGGCCCCTATATTGGAGCGGCCGCACCCCTCGCATGATGCATGTGGCCATGACTCCAATCATGGTTAATCCGAAATGAGCAAATAACCTTATTCGGCCCATCAGATATTGAACGTCCCTATCATTCTCCCGTTGAGGGCTCCGCGGGCGCCAACTCAGGCGTTTCTTCAGAGGAGCGTTGCTGAACTCCGGGAGGCCAATCCGAACTGGGTTCGGTAGCGGGGCGTCTTCCATATAAAACCACTCCGAAGGCCAGTCTTTGGATGCCTTCTTCGGGGTTCCGGATAGATATCCGGTCCCGGCGATGCGCCATAGTTCGGCTCCGCCCACTTGATATATCGACCCCTCATGAGAACGGGGTACGAGGCAGAATAATCTCTTCCACGGCGCGAAATGGGCCTCGATGCCCAAGAACAGCTCGCACAGGGCCACGAAACCCGCTATATGCAGAATGGAGGCAGGCGTAAGATTATGAAGCTGGAGCCGATAGAACTCCAGGAGCCCCCGGAGAAATGGATGTGTGGGAAATCTGAGTCCTCTTATTAGATAAGGGACGAAGCATACCCGCTCTCCTTTTGAGGGATTGGGGACGCTCTCCGCCTGCTTCCCACCCTTGTAGGTGGCAAGTCCGGTTCGAACCGGAACCATGAAGGCTGGGGGAAGAAATCCCTCGGCTTGGAGCGTCACCAGCTCACTATGCGGGACCGAGCATCTCCCCCAATCTCCTGGCTGAGGGCTGGGAGCGCGAGAGGAGGAGCCACGTCGACTATCCATGATGGAATGGATTTTTGGTCAAAGGCGCTCCGATGAATGCTCGTGGAAGGAGGATGGTGTGATTCGGATCTAGATCCTTGCCCCTCTTTATAGGCAGCTCATTCGCACAGCTAGGGGGTGGAATGTAAAAATACTCTGGCTTTTCGCATTCGTACGACACGTGGAAGATGGCCGTTATTGGACGTGGAAGCCAAGGAGCGCAGCATTTATAAGGAGCGGGACACCGTTCAGCGAGTACATGGAATTTGGAGGAGAACCCGCCTTGCAATGCCGAAGACAATATGCGGGCCAGACTCGTCGTCATTGAAGCCTGGTTCGGGGGCTACTCAGGGAGTCCTGGACTAGGGGGTGACCGGATAGCCGAACTATCATCATCGGCCGGACTCCAAGACTATGAAGATACAAGATTGAAGACCTCGTCCCGTGTCCGGATGGGACTTTCCTTGGCGTGGAAGGCAAGGTTGGCAATACGGATATGAAGATCTCCTACCATTGTAACCGACTCTGTGTAACCCTAGCCCTCTCCGGTGTCTATATAAACCGGAGGGTTTTAGTCCATAGGACGAACAACAATCATACCATAGGCTAGCTTCTAGGGTTTAGCCTCCTTGATCTCGTGGTAGATCTTCTCTTGTACTACCCATATCATCAATATTAATCAAGCAGGAGTAGGGTTTTACCTCCACCGAGAGGGCCCGAACCTGGGTAAAAACATTGTGTCCCTTGTCTCCTGTTACCATCCGCCTAGACGCACAGTTCCGGACCCCCTACCCGAGATTCGCCGGTTTTGACACCGACAAAGGGCCATCCCCTTCGACTACGGTGACAAGCGTGAACCTCTTCAACAACATGAAGACGACGCCCATATTGGACTCATACTCCAAGTCAAGCTACACGACCGCGCATGGAGACATTTGCACCTACACCTCTCCGACACCAACATATGTCGAGATGCCCCAAGTGCCATGTGAGGAGAGCATTTCCTATGAGAGGATGAGTGTGAACACCACTAGCCCCACACATGAGAGCATGCCACACATCCTATGTGAGGTTGAGCGCCATTTCAGCGACTCCACCAACCATATGAGTGAGAGCATCCTTGAGGGAGTGAGTGAGCCACAACACTTAGTGAGTGAGGTAGTTGAGATGACACGTGAGGCCACTATGATTTCTAACGACTTAACCTCTAAACCTAGTGTGTTTTCTTCTTTGGTGCTAGGTCTCCTACATGACGACATGCCCACCCTCGATGAGTCCATCCATCCAATGGGAAAACCGATGGCCATGGTGGACAATGATGCACTCCCCACATGGTTTGTAACACCCCGGATCCGTTGCGCCAGGTGTCCGCCAGTTATTTGCCGTTGTTGCCATGTCATTGCTTGCGTGTTGCATTTGCCATGTCATCATATGCATTTCATATCATGTCATCATGTGCATTTCATTTTGCATACGTGTTCGTCTCATGCTTCCGAGCCTTTTCCCCGTTGTCCGTTTTGCAATCCGGCGCTCCTATGTCCTCCGGCGTCCCCTTCTTCCCTCCTGTTGTGTGCGGGTATTAAACTTTCTCGGAATGGCCCGAGGTTTGCCAAGCGGCCTTGGTATAGCACCGTGAACCGCTTTGTCAAGTTTCGTGCCATTTGGAGGTCGTTTGGTACTCCAACGGTTAACCGGGTAACCGTAAGCCCTCTTTTGTTTCAGCCCAACACCCCTTCCAAAGTGGCCCAAAACCCACCAAACTCCTCTCCATGCTCTCGGTCGTTCGATCACGATCGCGTGGCCGAAAACCGCTCCTCATTTGGACTCTCCTAGCTCCCTCTATGCCTATTTATACACCCCCCATTCCATTTCGCGCAGATCAAACCCTAGCCCGCTCCCCTCGCGCCGCCGGACACGTCCGTCCGCGCGGACATGTCCGCCACCACCTCACCCCAGCAATCGAGGCCGCCCGTCGGCCTCCGCCGCCCCAGCCTATCCGTGCCGCCACGTGGCGCCGCCGTCCTCGCGCATGCCGCCATGCGCACCACAGCCGCCAGCATGTTCCAGCACAGCCACCGCCGCCACAAGCCGCCGCTCCTCCCGCCGCCGTCGCCGCCAGCTCTGCCGCGATCCGCCGTGGCGCCCAGCCGCCCTTTGCGCCGCCCGCCCATGCGCCCGCACCGCCCGCCCACGCCCATGCCCGCCGCCGCGCCGCCAGCGACCTCGCGCCCGCCGCTGCCACCGCCGCCCGCGCCTGCCAGCGACCCACAACGCCCGCCCGCCGCGCGCCGGCGACCTCGCCAGCAACCTCGCTGCCGCCGGCCGTCGTCCTCGGCGTCCCCTGCCGCCGCCGCCTTCGCCGTCGCCGGCGGATCCGGCAAGGGCGGCCAGATCCGCGAGCCCGCCATCCCCGGCCTCTCCCTCGTCCTCCGGCCGCCATCCCCGTCGTCTCCGGCGAGATTCCGGCTGCATCAAAATCCGTGCAAGGTTGCCCCGATTTTCTTCTAAGTCCCCGTTTCCAGTAATTTTCGTGCATTTTCATTGCATCGCATCTCTGCAACCGTGGCTCCGTTTTGGGCGTATAATATGTCAAATTGTTCGTCTCGAAGAGTACATCATTTCATTCCATTGCATCATTTGCATTTGAGCTCATCTTGATGCCCGAAATGCTGTTGGAAGTAGGCTTCAGATCGTTAGTTGCAGTATCTTATCAGCTCGAGCTCTTTTGTCATTTTTGCCATGATTTATGTGTGCATCCTATGAGTATGAGCTCTACATGAATGTTGGACTAGGCCATGCCATCTTTCCAGGGGTGTTGACCTTGTATTTTTGTGACTTGTGTGCTGAGTGTATCAAGCTTGTAAAGTAGGGTAGTAGCTGTTGTTGTTTTCCTGGCAGATTCTGTTATATTTTGATGCCATGTTAACATGCTTCTAGTAATCAATCCATGCATAATCTGGAGATGCTCTATAAACATGTTTTAATATACATGTCTTGCTCTATCCATTCATGCCCTTGGTTGACATTATAGCCTGCTGGAACATGTTCATTTCTTGCTCCAAAGTTGCTTGAAAATGTTTCCTGACAGATTGTTTGCATGAGATTCAATTTTCACGAGGTCGTTGTAGTTGATCCGTGTATGCTATGACCTTGCTCTTGCCATGCTTAGCTTCATAAACATGCCTTCTTACTGTTGGTTGCCTTGCCATGCCATGTATTGCTCTGTAGTGAGTGCATCGAGCTCACGAACATGCCATGTGGAATCTGTTTTTGCCATGTCCTGATATTTTCACTAAGTCTGAAATCTGTAATAAAACTTGCAATGTTTACATGGGTGCCATCATTTCTTAAGGTCCTTTTTGGCTTATGGTCAGTAAGGGACTATTGATATAGGCTTTGAGTAGAATCATGTCATGCCTTGCTTTGCTATTATAAGTTCCTGTAGCATGCTGTTTGCTTGCTCTAAACATGCCTTCCTGATGTTAATTCCTGCCATGTTAGTATTTTCACTAAGTCTGTGAACCTGATTTTTTGAGCACTTTCACCATGCTTGTTTGAACCTGTTATGATGTGATTTAGCCGTAGCTCAGTGTTCCTCTTTTGTTAAGCATCTCCTGTAGTTCGTTGCCATATGCTTTGTTTGTATGTTGGGGTGCTGTAGCATAGTTTCGTGTTGCGTGCTAAGTAGCATCGGGCTGTTAAACGCAGATTTGCGTCATTCTTGTTTTGCTTGTCATTTGCAAACCGTGCATCCGATTCCGGTGATCTTTATATCGATTTCAACGAAATCGTCTCATCTTTCAGCGGCATACTTGGTTTGCCAAGTTGATGCCAGTTCATCTTTTTCCTTCCGAGCATACATATGCATTGCATATCACATCTCGCATAGCATGTCATGTATTGCATCATATTGCTTGTGCATTGTTCCTTGTTTGATTGTGGTTCCGTTGCTTGTGTTCTTGCTTTGGGTAGAGCCGGAGGCGAGTACGTGAGCGAGGAACCTGTTGAGAACGCCTCGAGGATCCAGCCTTCGACAACTCGAGAACCTTTGAGCAAGATGACCATACCCTCGAAATCACTACTATCTTTGCTATGCTAGTTTGCTCGCTCTTTTGCTATGCCAATGCTACGATGCCTACCTTTTGCTTGTCAGCCTCCCAAATTGCCATGTCAAACCTCTAACCTTTGACACCATTCCTAGCAAACCACTGTTTGGCTATGTTACCGCTTTGCTCAGCCCCTCTTATAGCGTTGTTAGTTGCAGGTGAAGATTGAAGATTGTTCCTTGTTGGAACATGGAGATGTTGTTCCTTGTTGGAACATGTTTACTTGTTGGGATATCACAATATCTCTTATATTATTAATGCATCTATATACTTGGTAAAGGGTGGAAGGCTCGGCCTTATGCCTGGTGTTTTGTTCCACTCTTGCCGCCCTAGTTTCCGTCATACCGGTGTTATGTTCCCGGATTTTGCGTCCCTTACGCGGTCGGGTGATTTATGGGACCCCCCTGACAGTTCGCTTTGAATAAAACTTGTCCAGCAAGGCCCAACATTTCCTTTTACCATTTGCCTCACCACCACCTACTTTTTTCCCTTGGGAGTCGCTCTCTCGAGGGTCATCTTTATTTTAGCCCCCCCGGGCCAATGCTTGTCTAAGTGTTGGTCCAAACTAGAGCGCTTTGCAGCGCCACCTCAAGGAAACTTGAGGTCTGGTTTTAGTTATACGGACTGCTCATCCGGTTGTGGCTCGAGGCGAGATCTGCGCGCTACTATCAGGATGTCGGCACACCGGGAGGCTTTGCTGGTCTTGTTTTACCATTGTCGAAATGTCTTGATGTACCGGGATTCCGAGTCTGATCGGAGAGTCTCGGGTGAAGGTCTATTCCTTCGATGATCGCGAGAGCTTGTCATGGGCTAAGTTGGGACACCCCTGCAGGGTATAAACTTTCAAAGCCGTGCCCGCGGTTATGTGGCAGATGGGAATTTGTTAATGTCCGGTTGTAGAAAACCTGAAGTTGACCTTAATTAAAATACATCAACGCGTGCGTTACGTGATGGTCTCTTTCCGTGAGTCCGGAAGTGAACACTGATGTTGGAGTTATGCTTGACGCAGTTGCTATAGGATCACTTCTTGATCATACTTTTGACGACCGTGCTTTGCCTTCTCTTCTCGCTCTCATTTGCGTAAGTTAGCCTCCGTATATGCTAGTCGCTTGCTGCAGCTCCACCTCATGCCTTTACCTTACCCATAAGCTTAAATAGTCTTGATCTCGCGGGTGTGAGATTGCTGAGTCCTCGTGACTCACCAGGTACTTCCAAAACCAGTTGCAGGTGCCTATGTTGCCGAGCAGGTGACGCAACCAAGCTCAAGGAGGAGCTCGATGAAGATCTTGCCCTTTGTGTTGTTTCGTTCTAGTTGATCAGTAGTGGAGCCCAGTTGGGGTCGATCAGGGTCCTGTTGTCGCATTTGGGGTTCTTCTTTTATTTTGGTTCCGTATTCGGACCTTGATTGTACCTGGATGATGTAATGCTTTATTCATGTAATTGGGTGAAGTGGCGATTGTAAGCCAACTATGTATCTCTTTCCCTTATGTATTACTTGGATTGTGCGAAGATTACCTCACTTGCGACATTGCTTTCAATGCGGTTATGCCTCTAAGTCGTGCTTCGACACGTGGGAGATATAGCCGCATCGAGGGCGTTATATGGTTCCATCAAGACGAAGTGACAATGAGTGAATCTTAAACACCTCACCTACAACACATGTGCCACGCTCCAAAGGTAACATAGGTGATGGTGCTTCTCTTGTCCCACTAGTGGACTCTCTTGACTTCGATTGCTCCCATGATGTTGACCCACCCATTCCCATGCTTCATGCTAGTGAGACTTCTTCATGCCTTGACTTACCTATTTATGATGAATATGATGATGAGCATGTAGAGCTCCCTAGTTGTGATGCTATGCTTCATAGGTTATCATGTGAAAATTCTATTGGGTCACTTCATGTTTGACAATCCATTGAACTTGTCATATGCTATGAGTGAGATCTCCCATATTGCATCATTACAATCTCAACATAGTAACTATGCATGCCCCATTAAAATCAATCCCATTTGCACTTATGGCATAGATGACGAGATGATGGTCATTGGCTTTTGCTTCTCTTGTGATGATATTGCCATGCTTCCTTTACATGATATGCGCAATTCATATACTATGCCATGCGATGATCACATTGTTCCAAATATGCATTGTTTTGGATATTGTCAATACTCTCCACGTGATGTTGCTACTCATGCTCATAAGGAGACCCCCATAGTTTCCTCATACATATTAGGAGATCGTGATGCATTTCATACTTTGCATGATTCCCATGATAGTGTACACCATATGCATTCCATGAATAACAATGCTCTAGATATTGCTCGTGATGCATTACACAATTTGAGTCTCCATTATGCTATACATAATAACAAACCTCTCATGATGGATGACATGTTTCTATATCATGCATCTCATTTATTTGAGCATTGGCTATTTAGTGCTAACCGACACATGCATGTGGGCATCATGATGGATGATGTGTACATCTACCACGTACACATAATTTTTCCTTTGCCTTTGCTTTGTGTAGGTACTTATGAACACTCGTCAACATCACAATCCCATGAGTTGATGAAACGAGCTCTTGAGAGCAACGATGACTTGGGATCCCATGGACTATCCTTACCACCGTTCCCTTCGTGCAAGGACTACGTGCATCTCTTCTACTTGGCTCTCACACGGCTATGGGCTCTTTACCACTTGTCACCTTATGCCCATACTATTGTGTTCACTTTGCATGTTATGCTTGCTCCTATGCCTTTGCCATGCAATTGTGACCCTTGCTTGCATCTACCCATGATTCACCATTATGCTACTTCTATGTGTATTTGCATGCTTGGTGTCGATCCTAGTAGCTATTGCCATGATTTCTTTGTGCCCCATGCTATTGATGCTTGTTGTGTTGGGAGAGTCATGATGACCCATTGCTATTTACATATGGCTTCCCACCAATACATTCATGCTATTTTCCTCATATCTTGCTTTCATGCTTGTGCTATGTCATGTGAATTATTCTTGCACACTATTTGCACCAATGACATTCTCACCATGATTCCTCCTAGTATGTTGCACCTTCGCACTACTAGCTTGCTTGACTTGATCGCTAGGATTGCTTGCTATGTTACATCACCCATGTTCCACTATTACTCGCTTTCTTGGGTTGATGACATATACGATCATGCCTCTCACATGATATATCTGGATCATTGTCTCTTGTGTCCATTAGTTGCCTCTTTCATATCCACTTATATTGGGTGAACCATACTATGCTTATTTATCTTGGAGACTTTGACATCTTACTTGTGATGCATGCTTGTTTGATTGAGCCTATTGTATGTGGTTATTCTCACATCATATGCCTCCATACTATGAAATGCTCCCTTGTACCCTCTTATGATGAGCATGATGCATACACTTGTTGGGTATTTTACCACACGAATGATAGGTTTTCCACTTCCTCTAACCTCATTTGTTTTTCCGAGTTTTGTCATGTTCTTTCGTTTTGAAGGATTCACAAGGCATTACCGTCATGAAACATATTGGTTATCTGAAGGCATACGTGATGTGCAACTCCAACATCTTTCGAAAAATTCATAAGGTGAACTCCTTCCCTTTGAGCCATCCTCAAGTACGCATATTGGATGGGTCACTCATTCATTGTTGTTTCCTTCTTGTTGTCTACATGATACATCTCGCGAACGGAGGAACGACATTGGATATTGGCTCTACGAACCTTTTCATTGAGGAGCGCTCGTACTTATTGGATGCACCTTCCGACTTCCACTCATGCCATGACATCGAGCATTGGTACACCAACACCTCCATATTTGTTGATTGTGCTCCCACATGTCATGCTCGATGGACATACCATACTCACCGCAAATTTGCACCCTATGCATGGATTGACTCACATTATGCTTGCGTTGTTGCATCTATTTCCATGACATCCATGATATATGAGCTTGTGCACTTCCTTAGCAAATTTGTTGTGATCTTCCTTGATGGCATATTCATACATCATGATCATGTTGTCCACCATCAATTGCATGATAACATAAACATATTGAGCATCCATTGACATGTTCATGCTTTTGATGCACCATCCCATTATGACATCATTTTGCACAATGGTCACATTCATCATATTCACAACACCTTTGTGGATGCCTCGAATGAATTTGCTCGCATGAATGCTTTACATCTCATTCTACATCTTTTGGATAAGCATCCTGTGCCTTGCCACGCACTATCTTGCCGCACGGACTCATTCTTACATGATGGACACTTTGTGTGCGCTAACCATTGTATTTCCGAGTGTTGTTTGTGTTTGCTCCTTTTGCATGTATACCACTCCGGAGACACCTTTGAGTACTTGGATTGTGCAATGCCTTCATCTACGTCCAACTGCAAGTCCGTCCACAACAACCGTTTCCATGGTGATGAGGATCACGATCCGAGGTCGGATCTTTCCCAAGGGGGGGAGATGATGCGGAGCATCCCACGTTCATCCCCATGTACACTCTGACTACTCTCCAAGCCCCAAGGATACATAAGATGAGACCTCAACTATGTGCCATTGGACACAAGGTACACCGGAGGAGACCATGGAGAGCCCAAGAACCAAGGCCAAGTGTGCGCGGAACCGAAGGAAGGAGAAGGAAGAAGAGCCAGCTTCTACTGCGGCCAGACATCCGGCCCCAGCCCGGACATCCGGTGATGAGGACATCAATACCATTGTTACACCCACAACCCCTACTGCTACATATACTGGACCAATTGGTAGAGCTCGCGCACGCCAATTAAATTATCAGGTACTTCCGTTTCTTGGTAATGATTCTAATGTTCATGAGAATATGATGCTACCTAAATTGGATACATTTGTTTGGCTTACAAATGAAGGGCCTAGCTTGGAGAAGGATAAACATTGGAGCACAAACAAGCATGGAGATGATGGCATGCGCAAGGGGAACAAGAACGGAGTTACAACTGATGATTTCAGGACTTTTAAGCCACCATAATTGGTGCATGAAGCCTTGGACGAAATATACACGATGCCACTTCATGAATTTCGTCCCGAGGCTATTCTAGGTGCTGCGTCACCTTATTATTGGGCCAGGCCCATGTAATTTCGAAATACATAAGTATAGGCTATTTTTAGAATCCGTATGTGTGGGGAAACAAGAGATAGGATTGATTTCGGACCGCTCCACCAAGGGCCACGAAATTCCCCCCCTCTTCCTCCATATATATAGCCCTTAGGGCACCGTTTAGACATTGGGTTTTATTTAGATTAAAAGTTCGCCATAGCTGGAACTTCGCGTACTTCGTTTGTGTTCAACGACCAGACAAAGGCGTCACAGAACCCCACCTTGATCAATAAAGCTTTCATCTTATATTCGCAATATCTAGATTGCAATCTTAGTTTCTTGCTTGTTCTTTGTTTGCTCGCAGGAAACATACCCTCGTGGTCAGATTGATCGTGCTCCGGCGTGGTCAATAACCTCTCGGAGTTGGTTTAGCGATTGCTAAGGCGCGACGTCCTCGCACGTTCGTAGTCGGATCATCAAAGTCAACTTCCACCAAAGCGAAATCCATCATCTCATCGAAAGACGGGACACCTTTGCCTCTATCAAGTGGTATTAGATTTTTAGGTTGCTTGGTGAGATTTTACAGTTTTTCATAGTTTAGATCGAGTCTGTTTCGTCATACCTATAGTCCACGAAAAAGCCAAAAAAAATTATTAGGGTTAGTTCATCGTATCCGAACCAATCTGAGCATTTGCATAGTTTTTTCTATATTTTCGTTGTTGAATTTGCAGTTGCTTCATCGTGTCAAGTTGCTGGTCTTACCGTCTAGTCTTTAGAGTTTCGAGTTGTGTTCACGGGTATTCACGCCACTGCCGCACCATCATCATCGCCCTGCCATATACCACCACCGCTTATCCGCTACTAATCCAAGTCCATATACCACCACCAATCCGAGTCCATATACCACCACAATCTGAGTCCATATACCACCACCAATCCGAGTTCATATACCACCACCAATCCATTTCCACATATACAACCGTCATATACCATCACCAGTGCAAGTTCCACCAGATTCATCTTCGCCACCAGTTCTAGTTCGAGTCCAGTATTTGTTCTTTATCTTTGAGTTCCAGAGCATGCGATACTACGAATCGTCAACAAGTCGGATTCCCCAACTTCCGTGCTACCCATACAACAAAAATAGTTCTAGTTTCAAAAAAAAAGTCTGGAAAATTTTGACTAGGCAGCTTTTAGGCCATTTGTAGACTTTTCGAAATAAAATTGTTGCGGAGCAAAAAAAAAGAGGAAAAAGATGTGCAAAAAAGTGAAAAAAAGAGAAAAAAAAGAGAAAAAAAATTCAGAGTGTGCTCCTCCCTTGATTACGTGCCGCGCCGTGATTTTGTTAGTGTTCTAGGCTCGCGTCTCTAGCACGGTCTAGCCTAGGACCAGCACAATACCGTTGTTGAGCGTTTATTCAACTTTGCATCTCTGAATTGATTATTGCTGACCCTTTTTGCTACCATATTATAAGCCTTCCCAGCTCCACATACATCTCCGTCATGCGTTTGACTCTCCCTGGTAATCGCTCTATCCAAGCTTTGAGACTTTTGACTACAACGGTTGCCGATCACCACCGCCGGGTAAGCGGTAAGAATTTGAGATTAAGCTGACGGTTTGTGGCGCCCCACCACCACCATATTCCGAAGAGTCTGTAGGATCATATTCTTGTCTGTTTCTATTGCTGCTAACTATGGCAGGAACACAAGCCGACGAGATTGACTGGGAGAACATGACGAAAAAGGAGCTTCATGATAAGTTTCATCAAATGTTGGGTCAACAGGTGGAAGACGTGATGGCCAGCTTTTGAAAGGCAATGGAGAAGATGGATGACATTGAGAAGTCAATTGACACCAAGTTGGATGCTAAGTTTGATGAATTACTCAAACGCCTCCCACAACCAGCTCTACGCCACGATATAGTAGGGCGAGCACATCGTGTTCCTATTGAGCTAGGACAAAATTCTTGTGTCACTGCTACTGCTGTTGGTGCTTCTGTAGCTCCTGTTGTTACTGCAGAGGTGGAGGACTATTACAAGGATGAGGTTGATCAAAATCAAAACTACGTGCAGCCACCAGCACCACCACCAGCAGGTTGACCTCAGGTATATATTCGCAATGGTAGGCCTGCACCACCATCTCAGGTTAAATGATAATGACCATATTCCTAAACTGAAATTGAATATTCCACCATTTGAGGGTAGATATGTTCCTGATATATATCTTACTTGGGAGTTAGAAACTGAACAACGTTTTACATGTTTACAATATCCCGAGGAGAGACGGGTTGCTGTTGCTGTTTGTGCTTTCACTAGTTTTGCACGTGTATGGTGGTCTGAACATTGTAGATTATATCCTATTCCAAGTACTTAGGCTGATTTGAAATCTTCTATGCGTACTCGTTGGGTTCCACCATATTATCAACGTGAATTGCTTCAAAAATTGCAGCGTTTAAGACAAGGGAAAATTTTTGTAGAAGAATATTATCAGGAATTACAAACTGGCATGATTAGATGTGGTATTGTTGAGGAGAATGAAGCTATGCTTGCACGTTTTATGGGTGGATTAAATAGAGAGATTCATACCATTCTAGAGTATAAGGAGTATACTAATATCACTCGTTTATTCCATCTTGCTTGTAAAGTTGAGCGTGAAGTGCGAGATCGATGGCATTGGCGCGAACTAACTTTTCTGCAGGTTGACCTTCATCATGGACACCGCGTGCATCTTCTACTTCCACTGCACCAGCACCTCCATCAGGTGCCACCTACAGCCGTGATACAAGAAAGCAGGCACAACCACCACTATCTGCCAAGAGCGCACCTGCCGGGCCTGCACAGAGCTCTTCTTCTTCCATGGCATCAACAGGGCACACAAGTGATATTATTTGTCGTCATTGTAAGGGAAGAGGCCATTATGCGAGAGTGTGCAAATCTCAGCGTGTGATGATTGCTACTGAGGATGGTGGGTATGAGTCCGATAGTGACTATGAGGAGGAGACTTTGGCGCTTATTACAAGTGAAGAACACGGTGGAGATGATTCTGATCATGAGACGCAATACATGGCTCCTGAAGACGCTGACAGGTATGAATGTTTAGTTGATCAACGTGTTTTGAGTGTGCAGGTCACACACGCTGAGCAAAATCAGAGGCATAATTTGTTCCATACAAAGGGAGTTGTGAAGGGACGTTCTGTGCGCGTCATCATAGACGGAGGGAGCTACAACAACTTGGCTAGCATGGACATGGTGGAGAAGCTATCTCTCACCACAAGACCACATCCACATCCTTACTACATCCGATGGTTTAACAACAGCGGCAAGGTTAAGGTAACACGTACTGTTCGTGTGCATTTTAGTATCTCTACATATGCTGATTATGTTGATTGTGATGTGGTACCTATGCAAGCATGTTCCTTATTACTTGGTAGACCATGGCAATTTGATAAAAATTCTATACACCATGGTAGAAACAATCAATATACTCTTGTTCCTAAGGACAAACATATTACTTTGCTTCCTATGTCTCCTGATTCCATTTTGAAAGATGATATTAATAGAGCTAATAAAGCAAAACAGGAGAAAAATAAGAGTGAAAATCAGATTGTGGCAAAAGAATTTGAGCAACAAATGAAGCCTAATAATAAACCATCTAGTGTTGCTTCGGAAATTAAATTGAAAAGTGCATGTTTATTTGCCACCAAATCTGATATTGATGAGCTAGATTGCAGCAAATCTGTTTGCTATGCTTTTATGTGCAAAGAGGCATTATTTTCATTCGAGGACGTGCCTTCCTCTTTGCCTCCTGCTGTCACTAAAATTTTGCAGGAGTTCGCTGACGTCTTTCCACAAGACGTGCCACAGAGATTACCGCCTATTCGAGGGATTGAGCATTAGATTGACTTAATTCCCGGTGCATCATTACCCAACCGTGCACCATACTGTACCAATCCAGAGGAGACGAAGGAGATTATGCGTCAAGTACAGGAGCTGCTCGACAAAGGTTATATACATGAATCCCTTAGTCCTTGTGATGTTCCTATTATTCTAGTGCCGAAAAAGTATGGTACATCACGTATGTGTGTTGATTGTAGAGGCATTAATAATATTACTATTCGTTGTCGTCATCCTATTCCTAGGCTAGATGATATGCTTGATGAATTGAGTGGTTCTACAATATTTTGCAAAGTTGATTTGTGTAGCGACCAGACCTCAAACAGTCTGATCTCTGTTCATAGTGTCATCCCTGGATCAGTAATGCTGACACCACACAGTACTTGGAGGATGTATAACAGAGTAGCAATCACACACTTATTACATCGAATGTCTCAAAAGAGAACTTATTGAAATAAATATGGCTTAAGGCCATCTAAAAACGTTAACAGCGGAAGTCTTGGAAGATAAGCGAGTCCATCAACTCCAACGGCATCACTGAGTATAGAACCACGACCTAAAAACACCTCACTCGTCATCTGAAAAGTCTGCAACATGAAACGTTGCAGCCCGAAAACGGGTCAGCACATGGAATATGCCGGCAATGTAACACATAGAGAATAACAATGGAATAAGCTATACTACATGCATATTTGGCTGGTGGAAAAGCTCTATGGTTACAATTTTTGCATAAAGCCAATTTTTCCGTACTGCAAAGGAATAAGTTTATTTAACTATCATGGTGGTTGTTAAACATTGAGAATGGTTGACATCATTCTCAATCCCAATTAAAAGTACTCATTAAACCCAACAATATTAAATTAGAAGTAACATGATGAGATTCACATGATAATCAAGTACTAGATACTCAAGATGTCCATAACCGGGGACACGGCTAATCATGATTAGTTTGTACACTCTGCAGAGGTTTGCACACTTTTCCCAGAAGACTCGATCGCCTCCGCTTGATTCCTCGCACTACATGATGTTTGAGAAACGGATGACAGAGACATAGTCTTTCGGAAGCACTAGCACCTTACATGTGGGTAGACCGGTACACCTACTTTCCCCTACATCTGCTAGTCTACCCGTAAGAGTTCGCACAACTTAGTCAACTATGCTAGAGCCCATAATAGCATGTGGCTGCACACGGAAGTTTCTAGTTTGAATAATCTCATGATCCCTTTGAGCCTGGGTTGCGGTCCGAAGAAATACAGGCAAGTCCTAATAGAAACTAGGTGCCTCAATCCACCCAGATGTGTATTTAAGTTGCCACCTTAAATAAACCATTAATTAACATTCTCACATCTGTCATGGAAATTCACTCACCCAATCCACGTCTACTAGCATAGCATGGCATAAAAGCAAACGTAGAAGTAACTCCCAAAGGTTTGATAATAAAACAGGTAATATGTACTACCTCATCTACTTCCCATCCCACAATTTAATTAGATCCAAATCATGCAATGTTTGAGGATAGATTTAATGCATAAAAACTGGGTAGTAGAAAGGTATGATCAAGTGTTACTTGCCTTGCTGATGATCCGCGAGACCTAGAGACTCGAAGTAACAGGCGGCGCACTCCGGGTATTCTATCGCAGACAAACAAACAAGCATACAATAAGTACTCATCTAATGCACAGGTAAAACTCGAGTAAAAGATCTAACCAGAATGTTCAACCTAAGAACTCCGGTTTGTAAAAAGAAACAAATCAAATAAAGCAACGAAGGTCAAACGGCGAAAGAAAACAGCTTCGTTTTACTAATCTGGATCTAACTCAAATTTTACAGAAGCAAAAACTTGTTTAAGAAGATTATTCGAAAGAGGGTTTGAGGCGAAACTCGGTAGCTTGAATCGCTGATTCGATAAACGAGCAAAAGTTATACTAAAACGAAAATCGGATCAGGAATCGCGATCAGAAAAATTGCGGATTAAATCCGAGAAAAAGAAAAACGACGAATGGGTCAAGGAACGAACGTTCGTTAACTAAACTAATCTGACGAACACGTTCGTTAAAACGAACGAACGAGCGAACGCTCGCTATTTAAACTAAACCAAAAAAACCGATCTAACGAAAAACGAAAAAAAATCGAAGAAAAACCGAAAATAAACCCGCTCGGTTTTTATTAAAAAAACCGGCGGCACGCGGATCGAGGTGGCGGCGAACCTCGGGCGGCGGGTCGGCGAGGCGGCGGAGGCTCGGCGACTCCGTGGCCAATGGCTAGCTAGGGTTATGGTTTTGGGCGCGGGGTGGGCGGCGGTGGCGGTGCTGGCAAGGGCGGCTGGGCTGGTCTGGGGCGCCGGGCGCTATATATAGTGCCCCGAGCGAGTCCTTCGAGGCACGGCAAATGGGTCGATTCTGCGTTTTTAAATAATTCCGCGCAGAAGAAAAAAACAAAAAGAAATACTAAACAGACTCCAAAAATCCCGAAATAAATTTTCCCCAGCTTCTAAAACCAAGCCGGACAAGATGAACATTTATTTGGGGCCTAAATGCAATTTTGAAAAACGCGCATTTTTCCTAAATTCAAATAAAATGCGAAAAACTCCAAGATAAATCTTATTTGATTTTTTTTATTAAATCTTCATTATTTCTTTATTTTGGGAAAGTCATTTTATTCCCTCTCTGAAATTTTGGTAGTAGAAATAATTGAAGAAAAATAAATAAAACCAAACTATCCTATTTTCAAAATTTGAGAAAAAACCCAAATATGAAAATAACGAAATCCCCAACTCTCTCCATGGGTCCTTGAGTTGCGTAGAATTTCTAGGATCAAGCCAACAATGCAACAAAATATGATATGCAATGATGATCTAGGTATAACATTCCAAATTGAAAATTTGGGATGCTACAAATCTACCCCCCTTAAGATGAATCTCACCCTCGAGATTCAGGTTGGCTAGCAAATAGGTGAGGGTGGTCCTTGAGCAGATCTTCCTCTCGCTCCCAGGTGGCTTCCTCCTCGGTGTGGTGGCTCCACTGCACTTTGCAAAACTTGATAACCTTACTGCGGGTAACTCTGCTGGCAAAATCCAGAATCTTAACTGGTTTCTCTTCATAGGTCAAATCTTCTTTCAACTGAATCGCTTCCAGTGGCACAGTATCTCTCAGTGGTATATCAGCCATCTCTGCGTGACACTTCTTCAACTGTGAAACATGGAACACATCGTGAACTCCTGACAATCCCTCAGGTAATTCCAACTTGTATGCTACTTCTCCCATGCGTTCCAAAACCTTGTATGGCCCCACAAAACGTGGCGCTAACTTTCCTTTAACTCCAAAATGCTTAACTCCTCGAAGTGGAGATACTCGAAGATAAACTCTGTCCCCGACTTCATATTCTGTCCCCTTGCATTTTGAATCTGCATAGCTCTTCTGCCTTGACTGAGCTACCTTGAGCCTGTCGCGAATCAACTTTACTTTCTGTTCAGACTCCTTAATCAAATCTAGTCCAAACAACTAGCGGTCTCCAACCTCATCCCACAACAACGGGGTTCTGCACCTCCTTCCGTACAAGGCGTCGAAAGGGGCCATCTTCAAACTGGATTGGTAACTATTGTTGTAAGAAAACTCCGCGAATGGCTAGTTGTTATCCCAACTTGATCCATAATCCAAAACACAAGCTCTAAGCATATCCTCCAAAATCTGATTGACTCTCTCGGTCTGTCCATCTGTCTGTGGGTGGAAAGCGGTGCTAAACTCCAGCCTGGTTCCCAATGTTTCGTGCAACTGCTTCCATAACTTTGAGGTGAATTGGGTTCCTCTATCTGATATGATACTCCTCGGAACTCCATGCAAACATACAATCCTCATCATGTATATCTTAGCCAATTTGGCACTACTGTAGGTAGTCTTTACTGGGATGAAATGAGCTACCTTCGTCAAACGATTGACTACAACCCAAATTGAGTCATAGCCTGAACGAGTCCTGGGCAATCCCGTGATGAAATCCATGCCTAGTTTATCCCACTTCCATTCGGGTATAGGCAATGGCTGTAACAATCCCGCTGGCTTCTGATGTTCTGCCTTCACCCTCTGACATACATCACAAACTGCTACATACTCTGCAATATCCTTCTTCATTCCGGTCCACCAGAAAGTTTCCTTCAAATCCAAATACATCTTTGTATTTCCGGGGTGAATCGAGTATGGTGAATCATGTGCCTCTTGCAGAATCAACTTCCTAATCTCCGGATTATTGGGCACATAAACACGGTCCTCAAACCATAAGGTATCGTGCTCATCATCACGAAATCCTTTAGCCTTTCCCTTGCTCATCCGTTCCTTAATGGAAGCAACTTCCTTATCTGTCTTTTGAGCTTCTCTGATTTTATCCATCAACGTAGACTGAATCTCCATTACTACTACATAGCCTCTCGGAACTATTTCCAAACATAGCTCTCGAAGATCCTCGGCTAACTCCTTGGGTATTTCTCCCGTCATTAGAGTATTGACATGGCTCTTGCGGCTCAACGCGTCTGCTACAATGTTAGCCTTCCCGGGGTGATAATGCAATCTCATATCATAATCCTTAATAAGCTCCAACCATCTCCTCTGCCTGAGATTTAACTCCTTATGCGTGAAGATGTACTTCAAACTCTTGTGATCCATGTACACCTCACAATGATTTCCAATGAGAAAATGTCTCCATGTTTTCAGTGCGTGCACTACGGCTGCTAACTCCAAATCATGAGTAGCATAATTCAACTCATGGGGCTTAAGCTGTCGTGAAGCATACGAAACAACTCTTCCCTCCTGCATAAGCACTTCTCCAAGTCCTCGACGTGAAGCGTCGCAATACACTTCATAATCCTTGGTCTGATCTGGCAGAATTAATACTGGTGAGGTAACCAAACGTTGCTTCAACTCTCGGAAACTAGCCTCACACTCCTCAGTCCAAATGAACTTAGTATCCTTCTTCAACAACTCTGTCATAGGCTTCGCAATCTTCGAGAAATTTTCAATGAATCTCCGGTAGTATCCTGCGAGTCCAAGGAAACTCCTGATCTTTCCAACTGTTGTTGGTGCTTCCCAGTTAGTCACAGTGACAACTTTAGTGGGGTCTACTGCGATACCTTCTCCGGATATAACATGTCCGAGAAATCCAACTTCCTTCAACCAAAACTCACACTTGCTGAACTTGGCGTATAGCTGATGTTCTCTGAGCTTCTCGAGTACCAAACGCAAGTGTTCCTTATGTTCCTCTTCATTCTTCGAGTACACCAAAATATCATCAATGAACACCACGACGAACTTATCCAAAAACTCCATAAACACTTTGTTCATCGTGTTCATAAAATAAGCTGGGGCGTTAGTTAGACCAAATGACATAACGGTATACTCATACAGCCCGTACCGAGTGGTAAAAGCTGTCTTCGGTATATCTTGCTCCCGAATCTTCAACTGATGGTATCCTGATCGCAAATCGATTCTTGGAAAACACCTTAGCTCCTTACAACCGATCAAAGAGATCATTGATCATTGTTAGTGGGTACTTGTTCTTGATTGTTACTTCATTTAATCCGCGATAATCAACAACCATTCTTAATGATCCATCCTTCTTCTCCACTAGAAGTACTGGCGATCCCCAAGGCGAAGAACTTGGGTGAATAAAACCTTTGTCCAACAACTCCTTAATCTGCTTCTTAATTTCCTCCAAATCTTGGGCTGGCATCCTGTACGGTCTCTTGGATATAGGCCCAGTGCCTGGCAGTAGTTCAATTAAGAACTCAATGTCTCTATCCGGTGGCATACCTGGTAACTCTTCTGGAAATACATCGGGGAAATCCCTTACCACTAGTACTTCCTCCTACACAACTCCTGATAAGGAATTTACTTGTGCTCTTCTCGGCTCATGCCGTGATACATACTTGATCCTTATCCCTTCTGGTGTCGTAAGCAAAATTGTCTTACTGGCGCAATCAATGTTTCCTCCATACATTGACAGCCAATCCATACCAAGAATTACATCCAATCCTTGGGATTCCAATATAATCAAATCCGTGGGGAAAACATGCCTTCCTATACTCAATGGCACCTGAAAGCATCCTTGACTGACCATAAACTCAGCTCCTGGTGAACTTACTAGCATGGGTGTCTTAAGAGTCTTAGTGGGCAGACTAAACTTATTCACGAATCCCCTCGATATGTATGAATGCGATGCACCAATATCGAAAAGAACAACTGTAGTAAATGCCTTAACCAAAAACTTACATATTACTGCGTCTGGCTGAGCTTCAACCTCTTCCATGGTAACGTGGTTCACTTGCCCCCTGTTAAAGGGTTCGGCTTCTTTCCTGAGCTTCCATTGCCATTTCCATTTTGGGCTTCAGGACAATCATTTGCATAATGCCCAGTCTTACGGCACTTATAACAACTGATATGGCTCAGGTCTGCCTTGGATGGTGTTGACGGGTTGGTGCGGCTTTTTCCATTGCTTCCTCCATTCCCGTTTCCATTCTTTGTGCCATTGTGATTGTGCAAGCTGCCTCCTCCATGAGTATGCTGAAAATGTCCTCCTGACTTTGGGGTAAAGCGTGGCTTCTGCTGAGCTCCAGAATTGTACTTCCCCTGTGCATACTTCCTCTTACGATTATCAATCTGCTGCTGCTTCCCTTCAATCATAAGAGCACGATCTACTAGCTCCTGGTAGTTATTGAAAGTGGCTACCATCAACTGCATGCTCAACTCATCGTTCAATCCTTCTAGAAACTTCTCCTGCTTAGCTGCATCCGTAGCAATGTCATATGGGGCATAACGTGCTAGCTTACTAAAATCATCCACATACTGGCCAACTGTCCGTCCTCCTTGGCGTAAGTTGCGAAACTCACGCTTCTTCATGGCCATAGCTCCTGCTGAAACATGGGCAGTACGAAAAGCTTGCTGAAACTGATTCCATGTGACAGTGTCTACAGGGTAAGTGGTTGTAAAATTCTCCCACCATGCTGCTGCGGGTCCGTCAAGCTGATGTGTGGCAAACTTCACCTTTTCTCCATCTGTGCATCTTGCAGTGGTCAACTCCCTCCCTATCTTACGAAGCCAATCATCTACTACTATCGGCTCGGTGCTACTGGAAAACACCGACAGATTCAACCTTAAGCGTGCGGATGGTTGACGGTGGTGGTGGTGGTGGGTTGTTGTTGTTGTTGCCTTGGTTCTGTACCAATGTTTGAATCAAGGTATTCTGCTGCTGAATCAACTGGGTGATCTCTGGCGGGAAAACAAACTCGGGGTCGCGTCTCGGAGGCATTTGAGGGTTTAAAGGGGAGAGTTAAGAATTGAATGAGGCCTAGTGAGATAACACTACCCATATGCACATGAGACAAAAACACACAATATCATTCCAATCAATTCAAACAAGGGCATACAACGGTCTAACTATCGTTACAAAAGTGCTTGGACTAACACTAATTAAATGGTGGAAAATTCTACTACTGTTATGGTGGTCAACTAGAAAAACTGCTCCGATGCAGATTCCATGATATCTGCTCCAGCTTCATCAACATAGTCATCATCGCTGTCGTCGGGATCCGAGTCGGTGTCGTCGATGATGATATAATTATCTGGACAAGTAGGTTCATCCTCTTCTCCTCTAGGTGCTGATCTTCCCATGAATACTCCAATCTTCTCCTTAAGGTCACCGTTCTGTCGTATTAGAGCGACGATTTCTTCCATATAGTCTTTACGCGTAGCCTTGAGTTCTGCTTCTAGCTCCTTGATCTTGCTCATAGCCTTCTGTAGTTCCTCCATATCTGCACACGTCTGATTCTCCTGGCGTCGGATGTGTTGGTTTAACTCCTGAATATAAGCTGCGATTGATCCGTCCTTCCTGGTGGTGATCATCTCCCAATGCTCATCTCGGCGCCCACAAATCTGGTAGATAGTATTCTTGAGATCGTTGTGGTAAACTTCTCCAATTCGTCCCATGGCGATGTCAGCTGCCATGCTTTTTCCTAGGCTCCATGTTGGTACATCAAAAGTAAACTCTATTGGCTCCGTGACTGGTGCAAACGTCCTTCCTGGAATATAGACTTGAATCCTCCAGCGCTCCTCTTCGGGTAAAGTGGCGTTGAAAGTCCCGGTGAAGCTTCGTACTCCTATGTTCAAGTATATAGTGGCTTCCTTCAAGTGATATCCAAAAGGTGAATTCTCATCGGTTGCGCGAACTTGATCCTTGCATCCGCCATCCTAAAGAATAGAAAAGATGAGGAGTCAGAAATGAGAAGAAAGAGTAGTGATCTAGAGTTTAAGCTTAGTGGCCGTGTCCTACAGTTAGCGTGTGCTCTGATACCACCTTTGTAGCGACCAGACCTCAAACAGTCTGAACTTTGTGCTCAGTGTCATCCCTGGATCAGTAATGCTGACACCACACAGTACTTGGAGGATTTATAACAGAGTAGCAATCACACACTTATTACATCGAATGTCTCAAAAGAGAACTTATTGAAATAAATATGGCTTAAGGCCATCTAATAACATTAACAGTGGAAGTCTTGGAAGATAAACGAGACCATCAAGTCCAAGGGCATCACTGAGTATAGAACCAAGACCTAAAAACACATCACTCGTTGTCTGAAAAGTCTGCAACATGAAACGTTGCAGCCCGAAAACAGGTCAGCACATGGAATATGCTGGCAATGTAACACATAGAGAATAACAATGGAATAAGCTATACTACATGCATATTTGGCTGGTGGAAAAGCTCTATGGTTACAGTTTTTGCATACATTTTTCCCTACTGCAAAGGAATAAGTTTATTTAACTATCATGGTGGTTGTAAACATTGAGAATGGTTGACAACATTCTCAATCCCAATTAAAAGTACTCATTAAACCCAACAATATTAAATTAGAAGTAACATGATGAGATTCACATGATAATCAAGTACTAGATACTCAAGATGTCCATAACCGAGGACACGGCTAATTATGATTAGTTTGTACACTCTGTAGAGGTTTGCGCACTTTTCCCAGAAGACTCGATCGCCTCCGCTTGATTCCTCGCACTACATGATGTTTGAGAAACGGATGACCGAGACATAGTCTTTCGGAAGCACTAGCACCTTACATGTGGGTAGACCGGTACACCTACTTTCCCCTACATCTGCTAGTCTACCCGTAAGAGTTCGCACAACTTAGTCAACTATGCTAGAGCCCATAATAGCATGTGGCTGCACACGGAAGTTTCTAGTTTGAATAATCTCATGATCCCTTTGAGCCTGGGTTGCGGTCCGAAGAAATACAGGCAAGTCCTGATAGAAACCAGGTGCCTCAATCCACCCAGATGTGTATTTAAGTTGCCACCTTAAATAAACCATTAATTAACATTCTCACATCTGTCATGTAAATTCACTCACCCAATCCACGTCTACTAGCATAGCATGGCATAAAAGCAAACGTAGAAGTAACTCCCAAAGGTTTGATAATAAAACAGGTAATAGGTACTATCTCATCTACTTCCCATCCCACAATTTAATTAGATCCTAATCATGCAATGTTTGAGGATAGATCTAATGCATAAAAACTGGGTAGTAGAAAGGTATGATCAAGTGTTACTTGCCTTGTTGATGATCCGCGAGACCTAGAGACTCGAAGTAACAGGCGGCGCACTCCGGGTATTCTATAGCAGACAAACAAACAAGCATACAATAAGTACTCATCTAATGCACAAGTAAAACTCGAGTAAAAGATCTAACCAGAATTTTCAACCTAAGAACTCCGGTTTGCAAAAAGAAACAAATCAAATAAAGCAACGAAGGTCAAACGGCGAAAGAAAACACCTTCGTTTTACTAATCTGGATCTAAGTCAAATTTTACAGAAGCAAAAACTTATTTAAGTAGATTATTCGGAAAGAGGGTTTTGAGACGTAACTCCAGGCGCTTGAATCGCCTGATTCCGATAAACGACCGAAAAGTTATACTAAAACAAAAATCGGATCAGGAATCGCGATCAGAAAAATCGCGGATTAAATCCGAGAAAAAGAAAAACGACGAACGGGTCAATGAACGAACGTTCGTTAACTAAATAATCTGACGAACACGTTCGTTAAAACGAACGAACGAGCGAACACTCGCTATTTAAACTAAACCGAAAAAAACCGACCTAACAAAAAACCGAAAAAAAAGAAAAACCGAAAATAAACCCGCTCGGTTTTTATTAAAAAAAACCGGCGGCACGCGGATTGAGGCAGCGGAAACCTCGGTGGCGAATCGGCGAGGCGGCGGCTCGTGGCAATGCGGGCAAACTAGCTAGGGGTAGGGTTTTAGGCGTGCGGGTGGGCAAGGTGGTGGTGGCGGGGGTGGCGAAGGCGGGGGCACTGGGGGCGCGCTATATATAGTGCCCCCCGAGCAGAGTCCCGCTCGGCCACGGCCCGTAGGTCGGTTGCGTGTTTTTTTAAATAATTCCGCGGAGAAGAAAAAAATAAAAAGAAATACTAAACGAACTCCAAAAATCCCGAAATAAAATTTCCCCGACTTCTAAAATCAAGCCGGACAAGATGAACATTTATTTGGTGCCTAAATGCAATTTTGAAAAATGCGCACTTTTTCCTAAATTCAAATAAAATGTGAAAAACTCCAAGATAAATCTTATTTGATTTTTTTATTAAATCTTCATTATCATTTTATTCCCTCTCTGAAATTTTGGTAGTAGAAATAATTGAAGAAAAATAAATAAAACCAAACGATCCTATTTTCAAAATTTGAGAAAAAACCCAAATATGAAAATAACGAAATCCCCAACTCTCTCCGTGGGTCCTTGAGTTGCGTAGAATTTCTAGGATCAAGCCAACAATGCAACAAAATATGATATGCAATGATGATCTAGGTATAACATTCCAAATTGAAAATTTGGGATGCTACAATTTGCGTAGTGGATACCATCAAATTCGTATGAAATTGGGGGATGAATGGAAAACAGCATTTAAAACTAAGTTTGGATTATATGAGTGGTTAGTCATGCCTTTTGGGTTAACTAATGCACCTAGTACTTTCATGAGATTAATGTACGAAGTTTTACGTGCTTTCATTGGACGATTTGTGGTAGTCTATTTTGATGATATCTTGATTTATAGCGGATCTTTGGAGGAACATTTGGAACATTTACGTCTTGTTTTTATTACTCTCGTGATGCACGTTTGTTTGGTAACCTTGGGAAGTGCACCTTTTGCACCGATCAGTGTCTTTTCTTGGCTATGTTGTTACTCCACGAGGAATTGAAGTTGATAAAGCCAAGATTGAAGCTATTGAGAGTTGGCCGCAGCCCAAAATGGTCACACAAGTGAGGAGTTTTCTTGGCCTCGCTGGATTCTATAGGCGTTTTGTGAGAGATTTCAGCACCATTGCTGCACCTCTCAATGTGCTTATAAAGAAGGATGTGCCTTTTGTTTGGGGTACCGCACAGGAAGAAGCCTTCAAGGTGTTGAAAGATAAGTTGACACATGCTCCTTTACTCCAACTTCCTGATTTTAATAAGACATTTGAGCTTGAATGTGATGCTAGTGGAATTGGATTAGGAGGTGTGTTATTACAAGATGGCAAACCTGTTGCATAGTTTTCTGAATTATTCTACTTATGATAAAGAATTATATTCTCTTGTTCGGACTTTAGAAACATGGCAACATTACTTATGGCCCAAAGAATTTGTTATACATTCTGATCATGAATCTTTGACACATATTAAAAGTCAAGCTAAACTGAATCGTAGACATACTAAATGGGTTCAATTCATTGAGACTTTTCCTTATGTCATTAAACACAAGAAGGGTAAAGAAAATGTTATTGCTAATGCTTTGTCTCATCGCTATACTATGCTTTCACAACTTGACTTCAAAATATTTGGTTTGGAGACCATCAAAGATCAATATGTGCATGATGCTGATTTTAAAGATGTATTGCAGAATTGTAAAGAAGGAAGAACATGGAACAAGTTCATCGTTAATGATGGATTTTTGTTCCATGCTAACAAGCTATGCATTCCTGCTAGCTCCGTTCGTCTTTTGTTGTTGCAGGAGGTGCATGGAGGAGGACTAATGGGACACTTTGGCGTGAAGAAGGTGGAGGACCTACTTGCTACACATTCTTTTGGCCAAAGATGAGACGGGATGTTGAGCGCTTTGTTGCTCGCTGCACTACATGTCAAAAAGCTAAGTCACGACTCAATCCTCATGGTTTATATATGCCTTTGCCTGTACCTAGTGTTCCTTGGGAGGATATATCTATGGACTTTGTTTTAGGTTTACCTCAAACAAAGAAGGGGAGGGATAGCATATTTTTTGTCGTGGATAGATTCTCGAAAATGGCTCACTTTATACCATGTCATAAAAGCGATGATGCTCTTAATGTTGCTGATTTGTTCTTCCGTGAAATTATTCGCTTGCATGGTGTGCCAAATACTATTGTTTCAGATCGTGATACTAAATTTCTTAGCCACTTTTGGATATGTTTATGGGCTAAGTTAGGGACTAAACTGCTTTTTAGTACTACTTGTCACCCCCAAACTGATGAACAAACTGAAGTAGTCAATAGAACATTGTCTACTATGCTTAGGGCTGTTTTGAAGAATAATAAGAAAATGTGGGAAGAATGCTTGCCTCATATTGAATTTGCTTATAATCATTCATTGCATTCTACTACTAAGATGTGCCCTTTTGAAATTGTGTATGGTTTCCTACCTCGTGCACCTATTGATTTGTTGCCTCTTCCATCTTCGGAGAAGGTTAATTTTGATGCTAAACAACGTGTTGAATTGATTTTAAAAATGCATGAGTTAACTAAGGAAAACATTGAGTGTATGAATGCTAAATATAAACTTGCTGGAGATAAAGGTAGAAAACATGTTGTGTTTGCACCTGGAGATTTTGTTTGGTTACATTTGCGTAAGGATAGATTTCCTGATTTGCGCAAATCAAAGCTAATGCGGCGTGCTGATGGTCCTTTTAAGGTGTTAGAGAAAATAAATGATAATGCATATAAACTTGAGCTGCCTGCAGATTTTGGGGTTAGTCCCACTTTTAACAATGCAGATTTGAAGCCTTATTTGGGTGAAGAAGATGAGCTTCCGTCGAGGACGACTTCATTTGAAGAAGGGGAGGATGATGAGGACATCAATACCATGTTTACACCCACAGCCCCTGCTGCTATACATACTGGACCAATTACTAGAGCCAACTAAATTACTAGGTACTTTTGTTTCTTGGTAATGATTCTAATGTTCATGAGAATATGATGCTGCCTAAATTGGATACATTTGTTTTGCTTACAAATGAAGGGCCTAACTTGGAGAAGGATCAACATTGGAGCAAGAACAAGCACGGAGATGATGGCATCCGCAAGGGGAACAAGAACGGAGTTACAAGTGATGATTTCAGGACGTTGAAGCCACCATAATGAGTGCGTGAAGCCTTGGACGAGATATACAAGATGCTACTCCATAACTTTCGTCCAGAGGCTATTCTAGGTGCTGCGTCACCTTATTATTGGGCCAGGCCCAAGTATTTTCGAAATACTTGAGTATAGGCTGTTTTTAGAGTCCGTACGTGTGGGGAAACAAGCGATAGGGTTGGTTTCGGACCCCTTCCCCAAGGGCCACGAAATCTCCCCCTCTTCCTCCATATATACAGCCCTTAGGGCGTCGTTTAGACTTTGGGTTTTGTTTAAATTAAAGTTCGCCATAGCTGCAACTTCGCGTACTTCGTTTGTGTTCAATGACCAGACAAAGGCGTCACAGAACCCCACCTTGATCTATAAAGCTTTCCTCTTATGTTCGCAATATTCAGATTGCAATCTTAGTTTCTTGCTTGTTCTTTGTTTACCTATAGGAAACAGACCTTTGTGGTCAGGTTGATCGTGCTCCGGTGTGGTCAATAACCCCTCGGAGCTGGTTTAGCGATTGCTAAGGCGCGACGTCCTCGCACGTTCGTAGTCGGATCGTCAAAGTCGACTTCCACCAAAACGATAGCCACCATCTCATCGAAAGACGGTATGCCTTTGCCTCTCTCAGTGGTGGTTGATGAAGAAGCAATTGTCCCTAAGTAGCCGAAACACCTTAGGAGACTCGAACCACTACTCAAGCAAACACTAATGCTATATGGAACAAAATGGGTTAGGTTGCGGAAGTCGGTGGTGGTGTAGTGGATGATGTGGTGGAGGGCCTAGGCAAACTTGCCAAATTTCCAAAAAATTGATGGTATCAAATGGTGATGGAACCTATCTACAGGGATAGAGGATGTCAATAGCTACTCAACGAGCTAAAGAACGCGAAAATCGGACTCCAGATGTGAAAGTTATGGGCAAAACGGTGAAACACGGGAGGCTGAAATGACAACGGGCGGACATCCGGGGTTTTGGCTGGATGTCCGGGACCTGATGTCCAGAAAAACTTGCGGGAAAATGCACTCCAGGAGCCGGATGTCCGGGCTAATGGGCGGGTGTTCGGGCTGGCCGGATGTCCAGTGGTCGGGCCGGATGTCCGGGCTCCAAATCTGAGGATGAACTCGTGGAACTCGATTTTGGGGCGGAAATTGATGATTTCGGGGGCAAAATTGGATGGATTTCGTGGATGAAAGATGGGGAAACTTGGGGAGATGTTAGATCCACTTGAAACCAAGCAAATCCACGGATCAAAATCAACAAAACATCATCAAACCAACAAATCACAAAAAAAATTGGGGGCTATTTTTGGTGGGGATTTTCGGATTTAGGACGAAATCAACAAAATCAAGCTAGAAAACAAAGGGTAGGGGCTCCAAAAACGTGATCAACGTGGCTCATGATACCATATGATACGGGGCTAATCCGGTGTAGGCCGATCTTTCACGATTGGAGTGGGATCCCTCAAAGAACACGACGAACACGGGAAAGAACGGGGAGAAATCATAAGGGGAAACACTCAAGAACAAGTCCAATCACACATCCACTAGACAATCAAACACACAAGATCCACAAGGTACATGAACAATAAAGGGAAAGATACAAGGTAAAGTTCATCTCCAAGAGGAGGTCTTGACGATATCCTAGACGGATCTTCCCACGAGGGGGTCTTGATGATATCTCGCAGGATCTTCTCCTAGATGGAGGTCTTGGCCTCCAATGGAGTAGTGGTCTCTCTCTCTCTCTCTCTCAATAGGAGGAGTGGTAGGAGCAAAGCTCACATACAAATGAGCTATCACTTTGATAACCCTAACTAGGAGGAGGGGGAGGTATATATAGTCTTAGCCACGAAGGGGTATGTGGGGAAGGGATACATGGGCCTTTGGCCGGACTTGCGCGCAGGCAGGCGCCGGATGTCCGGGCTCTCGTGAGACGCCGGATGTCCGGGGTGGTTGACCGGATGTCCAGCCCGAAGTGGCCAAGTGTCGGGGCTCGCTGGCGCCTCCGAGCACCTATGGGGCACTTGGGGGCCCCTTCAGTTCGGCGGGGAGGCGAGGGCCTTGAGCAGATCGAGGTCCCGCGCCTTGAGGAGACGGGCGATCTTTACCTAGCCGGGGCTCTCCGGAGAGATAACACCTCTCTGCTGCTCTGTGTTGTTATTTGATCTAGCTCGGCGTGCGGCGAAAGGGGGAGCTGTGGGTGTCGAATGGACCGAACCCCTTCTCGTCGCATGGGCCTCCCTTTTATAGTCTGAAGGGGGTACCCACGGTGGCGGCGTGGGAAGAGGGGTAGAAAGCGTAAAGCGCGAGTTGGTACAGCGATTGCTGTGATGCCCTACCTAACTCGGCGGTGGGGACAAGGGCATTAAATGCCGTCCGTTAAGCCAACAACAGTGCAGGTGGAGTGACCGTTAAGTGAGCCTCCGGGTGCCATGATGGCGCCTCTGTCAGCTCTGTTTGCCACCTCGCTCTGCATGGTTGCGCAGTATCTCGCCACGTGCTCTTGGGATGGCCTGGTGATGACGCGTCACTGGGTGCGGTGGAGTTGGGTGGCAGCCTTGCCGCGGCAAGTGCCTTGCCGCGGTCCCTTTGTTGTACCGGCAAGCTTGCCGGCCGCTGGACCTTGCCGGGGCGCGCGGGGCGCCGCGGCAAGTTTTCTGGTGATGCCATGGTTAGCCTTCCCGGCAAGCTCCTCTTGTCGGGGCCTTCGTGTTCTTGGCTGGTACTTTGTTCTTGAATGGCAGTGATAAGGAGTGGTAGGGAGCCTTGCCGGACGACGGGCGAGCCTCGCCGCGGGGTGCTACGACTGCCCGTGCACAAGTTCGGGGTACTAAGGTGCCCCCCTACTTTAATACACCGGCAGAGCCCGGGCTGGGCCATACGGTGCGGCGTTGTTGGGCCAGGCCAAAGGCGTCTGCAGGCACCGTGGCACAGGTCCGCCTGCAACGGGCTCCGCACCCACCGCGCTCTCCATAGCGATGCAGCGTTGATTGCGGCGTCGTGGGAGACGTGGGTGGCGGATGCGCCCTTTAAGGCATCCACACCCGTGATCGTGGTGCAGGGCGAGGTCTCTTCATCCGTCGCTCCGGCCCCGCTTTTTTGCCACGCGGCTCTCATGCATGGGGGTCGTGGGCGGCGAAGGTGGGAGGCCGAGCCGTCACGGGCGAAGATGGTGGGTCGGCCCCGCTCTTCTACCCCTCTTGCTTTCCGATTGGCTGGGTGGGGCGGCGGAGCCCCCACCTCGTCCTTTAAAAGGGGCAGAACGGGAGCACAATAGTCTTGCACCTCCTCTCTTCCCTTCGTCTTCAACTTCCGTTACTCTTCCTCCCATCTGCTATGGAAGGAGGGAATCCTGGTCCTTCTACGGTGGCAGCAAGGGTCGCCTCCAGGCAGCGCGCCTCTCCCTATCCTGCACCCGTGGCGGCGGAGCCGGCCACGAGGAGAGGTAGAGGCGGGGCGAGGGCGGGCCGAGGGCGTGGTCGGCGGTCGGGGAGAGGCGGCGGCGATGTGCCTCCCCGTCTCTGCCGGCGGCTCCTTTCCTCGGCGGTCCACTGCTGGAGGCGATCCACAGGAGTTCTTCATCAAGCTACGGCGAGCGCCTCGTCGTCGCCTCCGGCTGCCGGCCCCGTTTGCGAGTGCGATGGAACCGGATCTGCCCGAGGTGATGGAGTTGCGCATGAGGGGCTGCGGGATCAGCGGCACTCGGGTGAGTGTCGTGTCCCCAGCCCGGCGTGATGTGCCGACCGAGGGTGGAAGGCGTTCGCCCGCATCCACAGCTTGCGGCGGGGTTTACCCTCCATTTCAAGCTAATGGAGGCGACCTTCTGCGCCGTCAAGGTCTTGAGGACTCGGGACCGGGCGAGATCTTGTGTGGACAGCTCCTCCGATGCGAAGGTCCCTCCTCGGCGAGAGGCGAGGAGGGCGCGCAGCGGCGGCGACGAGATGGCGGGTCCGACTAGGCGTCGGGCGCTGCCTCGCTGCGCCACCGGCGACCCCATCATCCGGTCGCCCGCCTTACAAACTCCGGGCCGTCTCCTTGGGCGGTTTGGCGTAGGAGGCTGCGGAAGAGGAAGAGGGGTGGCGGCAAGGCCGTCAAATCGAATCTGAGGCGAGATCCTCGTCGACATCTTGACGTCCCACCACCCGTCTTCAAGCTCTCGCCTCCGGCGCCTCCGTCTCCGCCAAGCTCTGGCGGCCCCGGAAGTTCTCTTGGTGTCTTCTGGCGCCGTAGCTCTCCTAAGCGCCCTTTGCCCTTCGGTGAGCTTCTCTCGCTGGGGCCTCCTTGACCTACCTCTGAACTCCTAAGCGGAGAAACAGGAGAGGATTACGGGCATCTTATCTTTCAATTTGTAAGCCCTTGGGCCTTAGTTGTATTTAAAATCTGTAATCCTCTCTATCATGTTTTCATCCTCCATGGACTTGTACTAAACTAGGATGTTTTTAATGAAAAGAGGGCAGCTTGTTGGACTAGGCCCTTTACTTGATTTGGTGTCTTGTATGTTCCCACCCCTCGCTTCTAGGGGACTTGCCGGGCGAGCACACTTCTGAGTCGGGACATCAGCAGCCCACCGGGCGGTGTCGCTCGACAAGCAACCTCGCCGAGCCAATTGCAGCGCACTTGTGTTTGTTGGCGGACTCGAAAACAAATCAAGGGTGCAAGCTGAAGCCACGGCTCGGTCCTCCTCAGCATGGATTTTACAAGACACGCTTCGTTCAAGGCGCATCCCGCCTTCCCACCCATGAGAGGATGCATGACGAGGATGAAAAACTTATCGACTCCTGACCTTCCGTATTTGTTATCCTGCCGGGAAGGAATCTTGCTTTTCATAACCCCGGCAACTCTGGCTCCGCCAAAATCCAGTCTTGGCGTGTTCTCTTTACCCTTATTCTGATGCATGGCCGCCGAGGGCTCTGGCCCGTCGTGAAGGGTCGCGGGAACTTGTAGCCCCCAGCGAGGTTGGCTTGCCAGGGCCGGTGCGCTCTTCTGGTTTCTGCTTGTCGCTGTAATTACAGCCATGAAAACAGCTGAGACGATCTGCAACAATTCTATTATCTATATATATATATATATATATATATATATATATATATATATATATATATATATATATATATTTTTTGCGACTTATAAAAGCGATGCCGTGCCTTGCCCTTACGTATGTTTATACTCTCGCTACTAGGGAACTTGCGGCGCTAACACACTTCTGAGTGCAGGACACGGCAGACTTCTTGGCGGTGTTGTCTCCGGCAAGAAACCTTCTCGGGCGATTGCGGTGCACTCGAGTTGTTGGCGGACTCGGAAACAAATCAAGGGCGCAACTCAGCCGTGAGTTGGTTCCTCCGCGCTGAAGTTTCTCATCTGAAGGCGCCTTACGGCAAGGCTTGCTATGTTCGCCCTCTACTTGTTATGTCCTTTGTGCGTTTTACCCTCGCTTCTAGGAACTTGCGGCGCTAACACACTTCTTCGAAGTGCGGGACATCAGCAGCCCAGCTGGCGGTGTTGTTTCGGCAAAAAACCTTCTCGGGCGATTGCGATGCACTAGCGTTGTTGGCGGACTCGGAAACAAAGCAAGGACGCAACTTAACCACGAGTTGGCTCCGTCTGCGTACAGCCATCGCGTACAAAGGACGAACACGCAAGGGGCATAACATAAAAGGAACATGGAATTAATGGGTGTTATGTGCAAAAACTCGGATGACTTAGCTTTTTTTTTTAAACGTCCCGCCGGGGTCGTACTTCTTCCCCGATCCTTTCCCCTTGTATGTTCTTGTCCCTACGCTTTTGGGGAACCCACCGGCACAAACACGCTTGCTGAGCGCAGGGCATCAGTGGCTCACTGGCGGTGCTGCCCCTGGCAGGAAGAACTTGTCGGGCTGGTTGCGGCGTGCTTTTATCATCGAGCGGACTCGAGATGAATCGACGGCGCAACCTAACCACGATCGCCCCGCCCAGCCAGTTCTTCATACAAGGTGCGGTTTTCAGGAGTACAACCCAAAGTTGGCTTCGGCATCCTTCTTTGCCCTACTGGCTGGCGGACTGGTCGGCGGAGCTCGATGGCGCGGCCTCGATGGCAGCGCGGCGCTCCGGGGAGATGCGCCTGCCGGAGTGCGCACCAGAGCCGGGGCCGTCCGTGCCGGGCTTAGTCTTCGGTTGGTCTGTCTTCACCTTCTCGTACTTGCCGGTGGAGCTCGATGGTGCGTCCTCGACGGCAGCGCAGCGCTCCGGGGAGATGCGCTTACCGGAGTGAGCACCAAAGCTATCCTTTCCGGATTTGGTCTTCTTCATCCCCCGGGGAGCTTCAGCGGCAAGTGGCACGCGCTCTGCCGCAGCAGTTGCTTCCCGGTAGATCTCGTCGGCGCAGATGAGTGCATCCTTCTTGTCACCTTGGATAGAGATGACGCTCATCGGGCGGGCATTTTGAGCACATTGTATGCGTGGTGAGAGCCGCCATGAACTTGGCGAGTCTTGGTCGACCGAGTATCCCATTATAGGGCAAAGGGATATCGATCCACGTCGAATGTGACCCTCTCGATCCTGAAGTTCAGCTCGCTGCGAGCGTCACCGGCAATGTGATCTTCCCCTTGGGCTGGCTCCTTCACAGGTTTATTCCTTGAAAGGTGCGATCTCTTCTAACTTCATTGTCGGGGATCTGGAGCTTTTTGAGCACTGCGGAGAAATCAAGTTCAGGCCGGCCCGCCGTCAACCAACATCTTCGTGACCTTGAGGTTGCGGATCGTCGATGAGACCAACAGCGGCAAGCACTTTCGACCGCGGATGATGCGATCGGGTGATCCTCAACATCGAAAATGATGGGCGTCTTGGACCACTTGAGCTGCGGCGCCTCGGCGACGGAGCTCCGCTGCGTTCACTTCTCGCACCTTGTTTGAGTCGGCGGTGCGAGGTGTGCGAGGCGCCGCCGTCGATACACAATACCATTGCCTTCGAAACTCTTGATCCTCAGTCTCATCCTCCTCCATCTCATCATCCTCGTCTTCATCCTCGTCTTTATCGCGGCAGCGGGGCTGTCTCCTTGCAGCGGCTTAGCCTTCTGCCGCAGTTCCGTCCCGGCGGGAAGCTTCTTGCGGGTCCTCCGCCACCTCCTGGGCTCTCTCCTTATCGCGGCGCTTCGTACTCAGCTTTCGCAGCTCCGCCATCTGCACTACTTTTTGCAGGTTTGGAGGTCATGGCCCTTAGTGCGGTGGATCTTGCAATAACGCTTCTTTGGGCCGTCCTGCTTGTCGTGACGCTTCTGACTTCGCCGGTCGTCGGTCTTGGCTTTGTCGGAGCCGCCTCCGTTGTCGAAATGCTCAACAGCTAGCACATCCTTAGCTTTCCTCTTCCTATTGTTCCGCCTCCGGTTCTTCCTTGCGGGGCAACATCCTCCTTGTCGAGATCATACGCTCGGCAACTTCTCCGGGATTTTCCTCCCCTCTTCAGCCCGTGCACACTTGTCGGCGAGGCGTGAAGCTCGGCCGACATCTCGATCTTATCATCGCCATCTCCTCCCTCATCACGTAGTTCGCGCGTTCGATGAAACGCGCGATAACGCGGCGCAGGGTGGGCGTCCGGAATGTTGCGCTGCACTGGCTGAATCTTTGTATATACTTGCGAGGGCCCCTCATACGGGCGAGCAAGTGGAGGTCACTTTCCTGGCCATGAGGCTTGTAGCCGCCCGTGAAGGCGCCGACAAACTGATGACATAGGTCCGCCCATGAAGAGATGGAGCCGTCCGGCAAGTGCATGAGCCAAGATATGGCGTTGGGCTTGAGTACCGGCGGAAGTAGTTGGCGAGATCTTCTCGTCGCGCCCTCGGCGCCTGCACGCGATGGTGTAGATCTTTGAGGAACTCCGACGGGTGTATCCTGCCATCGTACTTCTCGGGCTGTCGGCAAGTTTTTAGTTTTGGGCCACTAGACTTGCGGCAGGTCGCGGGTGAGCGCAGGGCAACCTGCCGCATCTGACAAATCACCTGGTTCTCCGGTGCGTCTTGCGTCGGCAATGAGCCCAGCGCTTGGTCAGATTGTGTCGCGCTTCTCTCCGGCGCTTCGTCTTGTCTGGCGTCTTTGTGTTGCCGTTCTTGGAGAGCGTGGCGCTGATCGGCGAGTTCGCGGGTCCAATAGCCAGTGGAGTCGGCGTCAAGGTTGGTCCGCGAGTGGCGATCTTAACTGTGGGGCTGGGAGGCGCCGCAGAGCGGTACCCCAGCGGTCTGTCGGCACCGTCATGCGCGAAGCGTCTTATCGAACCCTCGACGCGTTCGGTCGCCGGGGCTTGTCGCCATTGGCGAAGCTGACGAGGCTATGTATGGCCATCCTCCTATCATCGATCTTGTGCGGCGCTGGAGGGAAGTCTAGAAGCAGCTGGGCTCGGGCCAGTGCTTCCTCTGCAGTCTTGGGCAGCGGTGGGGACGGGCGGCGCGAGGAGCGAGACGTGCTCGGACTCCCAATCGGGTTGGGAGGAGCAGCACCCCGTCCAGGCGACCGTACTTCACTCGCTCCAGCATGCGGTCGTCCCGCGACCCACCAGCTTGGCCTTGCTCCAACGCAAGCACGGTGCTTGGAACACTGGGGCGTTGTTGACCTTGAACCTCTTGGGGCCAGGCGCGGCGTCGCACCATCGCCCGATGCTTGCGGGGCCTTGTTCACAGATCTGGTGACGACGCAGAGACCCACCGGCGGCACCGCTGTCCGCGGCGTCCACCTCACCGCTGCTTGCTCCGCGGTGGTGGTGGAAGCGATGTAAACGGGCGGCCACCTCGAAGGCTTCTTCTTGGTGGCATGTTGTGATAGCGCTGATGTAGTGCGGCGTGGAGCGGATCGGATACTCATGACCTCGGCGCCCCTACAGCGCGCCAAAGATGTCGGGGCTGGCTGGCGCCTCCGAGCACCTATGGGGCGCAGGGGGCCTGCTGGATTCGGCGGGGAGCGAGGGCAGCAGAGCAGATCGAGGTCCCGCGCCTTGCGAGAGATGGGCAATCTTTACCCGGCAGGGGCTCTCCGAGAGATAACACCCTCTTGCTGCTCTGTTTTGTTATTTGATCTAGCTCGGCGTGCGGCGAAAGGGGCTGTGGGTGTCGAATGGACCGAACCCCTTCTCGTGCGCATGGGCCTCCTTTTATAGTCTGAAGGGGTACCCACAGTGGCAGCGTGGGAAGAGGGGTAAAGCGTAAAGCGTGGGTTGGTACAGCGATTGCTGTGATGCCCTACCTAACTCGGCGGCGGGGACAAGGGCATTAAATGCCTGTTCGGTTAGCCCAATAGTGCAGGTGGAGTGACCGTTAAGCGAGCCTCCGGGTGCCACGATGGCGCCTCTGTCAGCTCCGTTTGCCACCTCGCTCTGCATGGTTGCGCAGTATCTCGCCACATGCTCTTGGGATGGCCTGGTGATGACGCGTCACTGGGTGCGCTGGAGTTGAGTGGCAGCCTTGCCGCGGTCCCTTTGTTGTACCGGCAAGCTTGCCGGCCGCTGGACCTTGTCGGGGCGCGCGGGGCGCCGCGGCAAGTTTTCTGGTGATGCCATGGTTAGCCTTCCCGGCAAGCTCCTCTTGCCGGGGCCTTCGTGTTCTTGGCTGGTACTTTGTTCTTGAATGGCAGTGATAAGGAGTGGTGGGGAGCCTTGCCGGACGACGGGCGAGCCTCGCCGCGGGGTGTTGCGACTGCCCGTGCACAAGTTCGAGGTACTAAGGTGCCCCCCTACTTTAGTACACCGACACCAAGCTACTGGATAGGGGCGTCGGATTTCCAGGGGAGAGCGCCGTACGTCCGGCGGTTGCCGAGGTGTCGGATGTCCGGGCACACGGGCCGGATGTCTGGTCGCTTATGCTTCGGCCGTCTTGTTGGTGCAGCTCCTCGGAGGCTGCACAGGCACCAGATGTCCGGCCTCTGGCCCAGATGTCCAGCCGATGTAGCTTTAGCATCTCCATCTTCTTCCGTCGTCGCTTCCCGGCTTGCCTCGCGGATGGTGTAGTTATTTCTTGGCACTTGCACTCCTCCTCGACATCCGTGAAGCTCCGACAATACCTATGCATGCACACGGGAGAAGTGTCAAGTAGTATACCATCCTCAAAGGGGTCAAGTGAGCACGTGTAAAGGAGAAGATTCACCTTTATGTATGAGAAGTAGAGTGCATGCGTGTCACTTGCCAAGCGGACTCTTGACATGGTGATGACCGTGGGATGCTCGCATCACTCCTCCTCACCGAGAATCAGCATTGTGATAGCTCATTTTGAGATGAAACCTTTGCTCATCCGTCTGGGATCTACTCGGTGAGGACCGTGCCTCCTCGGAGATGATCCTTTCGGATTCAAGGCCTCCATCCAGAGAAGACAATCAAGACCTCCTCACGGAGAAGAACAGTTACTCGTGTATCGTCCGTTGTTGACTTTGTATCTCGTGCTACTCGTGCTTCGATGATCTAGACCTTGTGTGATCGATCTCTTCTCGGTTGAGTGTTTCTCTCATTTGCCCCCGTGATTTCCTCGTGTTCTTCTGCGCGTTCTTCGTATTTCCCCCATAGGATCCTCTCCAAACGTGAAAGATCGCCCCCTAGGGTTCCGCCCTACATCATCTCGGTATCATGAGCCACGTTGATCACGTTTTTGGAGCCCCTACCCCTCGTTTTCTAGCTTGATTTTGTTGTTTTCGTCCTAAATCCGAAAATCCCCACCAAAAATAGCCCCCAATTTTTTTGTGATTTGTTGGTTTTGATGATGATTTGTTGATTTTGATCCGTGAATTCGGTGTGTAACTCGTGGATCTTGCTTTTCCCCACCTTCTCCCCCTCGAAATCCATCCAAAATCCGCGGAATCGTCGAAATTCTCGCCATTTTCGTGTTCATCCCGAGCAGTTCCCGACCGCGATTGACCTGCCCGGATAATCCGGACCCTGACCCAGATCATCCGGACGCGCCCGGATCATCCGGCTTCCTCTGCCGAAACTGCATTTTCTGCACTTTTACACCACCACCACGTACGCCTTCGCACTTCCCCACTTAGACCACCACCATCTTCACCTGCCAAACCCCCACGACACAACCTCCGTACCACCATTCGACTTTGGGTTCGAGAATTTGAGTTGTGATTTCCCGTGTCCTTTTGTGTTTCGGCTATTTAGGTACGGTGCGACATCAACATCACAACCGCTCATCTTCGTCGACTACTCATCTTCGCTACCGATGGTAACTTCGACGACATCTTTGTCATACCTTGCAATTGCATTGATAACCATCATATCCTATCATTTGCTTAGCTTACCCAATGAGACTAGCCATTGAGTATTGCCGGCAACGTGACTTGTGCACATTAGTGATCATACCATACCATACATACCATATCATCTCTTGTGTCACAAAGTTGTCATCCCATACACAATTTCTCTCTTGGTTCGTGAAGTATCGCATAAGAAAAGAGCTCAAAAGTGAAAGAGCCAACCAAGCTTTTAAGCAAAAGAGAAAGATAAGAAAAGAGCTTATAAGCAAGAACCATAGCATCATACTATATTAAGATTGTCACACTCGATCATCTTGGATCATATCACCGAAATACCATACATATAACATACTTGGGATAGAGATCATTGCATTTTTGCCTAGTAGGTTGTGCACAAGCTTTGTATCCGCCTATTGTGCAATCATGCTAGCGACTCTCGAGTATTGTGCAACAAGAGCATTTTCGTGGATTCCACATTTTGGCTCATTTTTGGTTTGCACAATCCCATTATTCTATTTGCGTGTGTGTTTCCGTGTTCCTCTACAGGCTTGGTCTACTTGTTGCATTTGCGAATTTGCGAATCTTTTTCAACATCTTTGAGTCAAACTAACGATTGCAATCAATTTTGTGCCACCATCCTAACAAAGCTCCACCATAAGCTTTTACTTGTGTAGGTGTGAGAACCGACAAGGATTGGTACCAATAGTGCTATTTCATTGTCCGCATTTGAGTGAACTTGATTCATCATCAACATCGGTCAAGGTACATTGGTATAAGTTCTTCTCTTCTTACAACTCACATTTTGCTTGGAATGATGGATAGGCCAAGTACTTCTACCAACCCACTCTTCACCGAGCAAGAAGACGACATGTCATCATACGTCACCAAGAGTCACCTCTTTGGTGCACAACGAGCGTTGCATCAAGAGCAACAAGCTATGAACGAACGCATTGACAACCTCGCCACCGACTTGTGACTCTCCGAGTAACACACCAAGGACTACTTCGACAACAAGCACGACGCGCACAAGCAAGAGAATGACGCAAGGATGGACGAGATCCGCACCTTGTTGGTGAACCGTCCCCCTTCTACATCGTCATACTCAAGACAGAGCCACGCAAGTCGACACTCCGACGACTCCTTCTCCGGCTCAAGTACACCATCATCAAACACTCTTCGACGAGCCATGCGTCAAGACCGTCATGCATCTCGCAACCCGCTACACGTCAAGCATTCAAAAGAGCAAGTCGATGAACAAGTCCCTCATCCTCAATCAAACCAAGACGCTTTTGCTCGAGCTCAAGAACGACAACGTCTACGTCGCCAAGAGGAAGAACGAGCGCGTCTACATCAAGAGGAACAAGACGCCGAGGCTCAACGTCTTCAAAAACAACAATGTGAAGCGCAAACTCTTGAGGCGCAACGTGCCCTTCAAGAATCAAGTCGAGCCATCGGCAACCGCAATCATGAATGGCGCAATCAAGAGGAAGTCCTTCAAGAAGAAATCCAAGAGAGGAACTACTAATCACGAGTGCAACGTCAAGTTCCTCAAGCTCCTCCACAAGCTTGTCAAGCTCCACCTCAACCTCAAGTTCAACAAGAGCAAGTTGATCATGGACTTCCTCCAAGCCAAGAAAAACTTGACGATGATTACCCTCCACGTCAAGGGCGTCATCATCACCATCGCCAACAACACAATGAAGAGCAACGCTACGGCAAGCTAAACTTCACCATGCCCAAGTTCAATGGAAGCAATGACCCCGAAGAGTACTTTTCATGGGCATTGAAGGTCGACAAAATCTTTCGTTTGCACAACTATGAGGAAGAGAAGAAGATCGCTATGGCATCACTTGAGTTCCAAGACTATGTGCTCATATGGTGGGAGCAAGTCCTTGAGCGCCGACAAGCAAGGGGTGAAACTCCAATCACCTCTTGGGCTCAAATGAAGGAAGTCATGCGAGCATGTTTTGTGCCCACATACTACAACCGCAATCTCTTCAAGAAACTCCAACTCCTCAAGCAAGGAACAAAGAGTGTTGAAGAATACTACAAGGAAATGGAGATAGCCATGATTCGAGCCAATGTCACGGAAGATGATGAGCAAACTATGGCACGTTTCTTGAATGGACTCAATCAACCCATGAAGAAGATTGCCTACTTCCATCCCTACTCCAACCTCATTGAGCTCGTGCATCAAGCTATAAAGGCGGAACGTCAAGTGCAAGATGACTTCAAGTACGACAAGTACTCATCCAAGACCTACGACTTCTCAAACAACCAAGTTTCATCAACTTCTCCAACCTCTACATCAACCAAGCCTTCTTCAAGAAACGATGACAAGTCAAGTTACAAGAAAACTTTGACAAGTTCAAGTCGTCCTCCTCCTACTACAAGCAACTTCAAGCCACGTGCTTCATCATCTACTCCGACCGATGAGATCGTCAAGACAAGCTCCTTCAAGTGTTTCACTTGCGGCGGCCCAGGCCACAAGTCTTATGAATGCACAAACAAGCGCACCATGATCCTCAACGAAGATGGCACCTATGACTCCATGAGTGACGAGGAGATGGAAGCCCTTTAGCAAGTGGCCATGCACCGGCGAGTAAATGAGGATGAAGATGATCAAGTCTTTTGTTATGAGGATTCGAGCCCCGCTCTCGTTGTCTCCAAGGTCTTGTGATGCAGAGCATCCTTCCATCATCCCCATGGACTCTACACCGACAAATCCAACCCCACGAGGACCCATGACAAGAGCAAGAGCACGTGCTTTGGAAACCGAGGTGAACTCCTTCCCACTAGACTTGCATATGGACACGAACGGAACATGTTTACTACCTCACCAAAATATTCTATGCCTCCTTAGGTATGAAGAGGAACATCACCAAGAAGCCCAGGAGCATCACCAAGGAGAAGGAGAACCACCCCAAGGCCGTGAGGACCAAGAACAAGGAGAACAGCAGCTAGACAAGAGGCTCCAGGCGACCCCGTGCACACGGGCCCCCAAGACCCCGTGCCCACGGACTACACAGGAATCTGACGCTGGAGCACCCCGTGTGCACGGGCCTTTACCGTGCCCACGAGACCCCCGTGCGCACGGGCCCAACTTACCCCGTGCGCACGGGCCTCCCAGGATGGCCGGCTGAGATTGCATCTTCGGCTCCACTTCTTCTCCTTCGACCCCAAGGCTATATATTCGGTAGTAGGACCATGTTTAGGGTTAGCAAAGTATTAGATGAGATATTTGTGAGCTTTGCTCCCTCACCTTCTTCTCTGGAGCATCAATACCCCCCTAGGGAAGAATCCTTGAGGATTTCAAGACCTCCATAAGGAGAAGACTATTGTCGATGTCAAAACTGGCGGATCACGGGTAGGGGGTCCCGAACTGTGCGTCTAGGCGGATGGTAACAGGAGACAAGGGACACTATGTTTTTACCCAGGTTCGGGCCCTCTCAATGGAGGTAAAACCCTACTCCTGCTTGATTGATATTGATGATATGGGTAGTACAAGAGTAGATCTACCACGAGATCAAGGAGGCTAAACCCTAGAAGCTAGCCTATGGTATGATTGTTGTTCGTCCTACGGACTAAACCCTCCGGTTTATATAGACACCGGAGAGGGCTAGTGTCGGTGTCAAAACCGGCGGATCTCGGGTAGGGGGTCCCGAACTGTGCGTCTGGGCGGATGGTTTCAAGAGACGAGGGACATGATGTTTTTACCCAGGTTGGGCCCTCTCGATGGAGGTAAAACCCTCGTCTGCTTGATTAATATTGATGATATGGGTAGTACAAGAGTGGATCTACCACGAGATCAAGGAGGCTAAATGTAACGCCCCGGACACACCCGCCGGTGGTCGTTACTCCTGGCGGGATCTAGACTGGCCCCACAGATCAATACTAGTCTTTTCTGCGCACTTTGTCCTCACTCGCGCACAGGGAACAACTTCGATCGGTCACCCATCTGAAACTACTCCAAGCCGAGCACGCTTAACTTTGGAGTTACGTCGAATGGGATCCGGAAAGAAGAATTCCTTATTGATATGAGTAGTCTATCATCCCTAATAAGCGGGATATCACATACACCCACACTCGGAGGAACCGGCGTCCTCGTCGGGCCACGAAACGTTCCCTCTTGGCACAACCGTCATGCATCCAGTCCGTACATGTGCCATGCCGTGTGCCTGACGGGTCACAAACTTCATGAACAACATGACCGCGCACCTGTCGCAACCATCCGTGTAACCGCGGTCGGCTCGATACCAACTTATAGCGCCCGGACACACCGCGGTGGTCGTTACTCTGGCGGGATCTAGGCGGCCCCACAGATCAATACTAGTCTTTTCTGCGCACTTTGTCCTCACTCGTGCGCGCCGGAACAACTTCGATCGGTCACCCATCTGAAACTACTCCAAGCTGAGCACGCTTAACTTTGGAGTTCTGTCCGAATGGGATCCCGGAAAAGAAGGAATTCCTTATTGATATGAGTAGTCTATTATCCCTAATAAGCCAGGATATCACACTAAACCCTAGAAGCTAGCCTATGGTATGATTGTTGTAATGTATGTTGTCCTACGGACTAAAGCCCTCCGGTTTATATGGACAGGAGGAGGCTAGGAATTACAGTCGGTTACAATGGTAGGAGATCTACATATCCGTATTGCCAAGCTTGCCTTCCACGCCAAGGAAAGTCCCATCCGGACACGGGACGGAGTCTTCAATCTTGTATCTTCGTAGTCTTGGAGTCCGGCGGATATTGATAGTCCGGCTGTCCGGACACCCACTAGTCGAGGACTCCTCGGTAGCCTGAACCAGGCTTCAATGCGATTAGTCCGTAGCGCACAATGTTCGGCATTGCAAGGCGGGTTCCTCCTTGAATAATCGAGAAGATCATGAACACCATGATAGTGTCGGCTCTGCAAAATAAATTCCACATTCCACGTAGAGAGAATAAAATGTACACTTAGCTCAATCTGGCGGCGTATATGCGCGTGACATCACACCGCTACCAAGCCTTTGTTTGAATCATTTTTACTATACCACCTTAGCACGTTTAGCGGCGGTTTCCTTAACGCGTCTTGTCGAGCGAGACCGTGTTCCCCTTATTCGGGATTCTCATCAATACGTGCGTGGGTAACCCAACCGCGCCATTGATGGTGGCGCTTGGGAGATAAGCGAGTTTTACCAGGCTAGTGGGGGACGCATAGTTTTGTCCGCCTATATATAAGGGATAAGGATTCACCTTCTCACCTACGCCTTCTTCCTCCTTTGCTTATCCATCCCCGCCAACTCAAGCTCCAACGCCCGAGCTCGCGCATCTCGCCTCGACCTTCTCCGAATATTTCCGGAGCGGGAGGTAAATGGTTGGCCTCCACCGCTAAGGAGGAGGACATCACCAAGCTGCGCAGCACCGGATACCTTTCCGGCGATATCGCGCATCGGCTGCCCGACGAGGGGCAGCTCATCCCTACCCACAGGCCTCATGAGAGGTCATCTTCCTCCCCACTTCCTCCGCGGACTGGGCTTTCCGCTCCATCCATTTGTCCGGGGCTCATGTTTTACTACGGCACTGGATTTCCATGATCGGGCGCGAACTTCATCCTCAACATCTCGGCGTTTATCGTGCGTGTGAAACCTTCCTCTGCATCAGCCCCACTTGGCTGTGGCTCAAGACCTTCAACGTCAAGGCGAAGTTTGTGAAGAACGCATAAGCGGAATCTTGGGCGCCATGTTGAGCAAATTGCCCAACGTTCCTTAACTCGAAGGACCTTCGTGGACTCCGTCAAGGGGTGGCAATCCGGGTGGTTCTACATCACCGAGCGCGCAAACCCACATGGGCGGCCCCCGAGTTTAGATCTGGCATCCCCACGCAGCTCACCTCACGGAAGAAGGGCTTGCAGTGGGGCAATCCGGTGGAGGTGACGGGACTCCGAGCATGTATCAAGAAGATGGTGAGCAATAGGCTCAGGCTCATCGACGTGGTCCAAGTCATGCTCATCTGGCGGATCCTCCCATGCCAAGAACGGGCATTTAATTTGTGGGAGTTCAATCCGGAACAGCACCAGGCGCTAAGCGGGCTCTTGGATACAACATACGAAGGTGCCTGGAGGGTGCTGTTCAAGGGCGCCGAAGACCCCGCGTCTGCGACCGAAGACCGCGGATTCATCTCGCTGTATCCAACAGATGAGGTAAGTGATTCAACCCCATTACGGGACACTTGTGATAATTAGATTGACTCTAGTGAGGTTTCATTCTGCCTCTTCCTTTGACGGGAATGGATGGAAAGGCCAAGCTGCTTATCGGCCCGGCTCCCATGCCGAAGACCAGTGGGCGCCCGCTTAGCGGGGCTGCTGGTTCGGCACCGCCGCGTGGTCTTGGGAGAAGAAAACCAAGAAGGTGACGCGGGGACTCGAAAGAGTTCTGTAATCCGGCGTCGATGGCGGCAGACTCCTCCCTAAAGGCGAGGAGGAGGTATTCTCTCGGAGGAGGAGAGAAGAAGAGGAAGGCTTCCCGATCGGGAGGCGAAGGGTCAGAGGGGAGAACTATCCCCGGACAGTTTCACCAACATCAGCGTTGGCGAGATGAGTGGCCTCAAGGGCGAGGCGTCCGGCAAGATCGTAAGTATCCGGATCATTTATATGCTGTACCTTTCATGTCACGTAGTATCCTTCTAACGCCGCATGATGTCCGTAGTCCGGCCGATGGCGATCTTCCCGACTCATCGGCGGGTCGTTGGCCTCGTCGGATGTGAATTCCATCCCGACTGCCTCTACCCCAGCGTCGGCGAGGGCGCCGAGTGGGATCGAAGAGGACCCATCGGAGGAGGCTCGGGGCGCCGTCGGGCAACCTCCGGACTTTGTGCGGACTCTATATCGGAACCCGCGATGGTTCAAGAGTCCGACAAGCGGCCCTTCGAAAGAAGGGCAAGACCGTAACGCTGGCGGCCTCCGTTCAACCGGGCGCCGGATAACTGTTGGGGCGCTTAAAGGCGCTTCCATCGAGGAAGAACACCACACTATCATGAGTGCGGTGATTGAGAAGGTTCAGCTCGCTAAGGCGGGCTGATTGAAGCTTGCTGCAGCCTTCTAACGAGCTTTGAGGTAAGAAGTTAAAATTAAGTAATGTAGTACCGCATAGGCGGTAGCCCACGATGCTTAGTTCGGTGTTAGGAAAGAAAAGCGGATGAGGATCTATCAAGATATCTTGAGGTTGCTAAAAATATGTCAATATGGGTTTGCGGGCTGCTGCTTTGGCCTCTGCCGCTTTAGCGGCGGAGGTCGATGTCTTGAAGAAGGACCTCGAGTGGTCGAGCAAGATCTCGGCCATGCCAAGAGGCAGCTCGAGGAAAAAGAAGGTGAGTAACACCGCTTTGAATAGGTACCTTCTGGAAAAGGATTTTGGTTGCAATAAAATTTGACAAGGATAATATGTGTATTGCGGGGCCACTAACGAGGTGGCAACCACGAAGGATCTTGTGTCATGACGAGCATAATCTTGGTGCTGAAACAGGCCGAGCGAGAAAAGCAAGAGGCACGGGTGGCGGAAGTTCGGCAAGAGCTCCGGGCTCTCATGGAAAAGCATGAGAGTTTGGGCGTGACTCAAGACTTCGAGTCGAGCTTGCCTCAGCTCTCAACGAGTGCCAAGTCCGCCAAGGCGAAGCCCGTAAGGCCCTTGAGGAGGTTGAGGACATAAAGAAGATAGCGGCGGGTAAGGCATTTTTCATACAAAGCGGGCATGTTAATGTGAACTACGACACTTACCCGCATTCGGAGTTCTCGAGGCGTTTGCGGATCTGCCGCGTAGTGTATACGATGCCGCGCATTCTATTGTGGCGAGGAGGGAGCTCGGCGGAGAAGGTCTTACGGTCTCGATCTGTGAGGCCGGCCATCCGGTGCCCCCAAGCGACCAGGTGAAGCGGTGGTCGAACTCCTAAGGTAGTGAGGAGGCCATGAAGGGCCTCATAGTCCGTTGTGGCACAGGCGGGCTATGCACTGGGAGCTACTTTGGCCTCGTCTGGGCGGCTGGTGGATGCAAGCCCACAGGTGGAAGTCGTCAAGCGCTCACTTTGTATTGAAAGGCGCTTCGCCGGGCTCTTGCCCGCATAAAGGTGCAATGGGGCAAGTTGGATGCGGGCTTCTCACGGACCCACCGCCGCGGGCAAGGAGTATCGCCTTGGGAGAAGTATTATAAAATTGTCTGAAGGGAGCCTGCGATATTGCGGATGAGTGCTCTCGAAATGTAATCTTTGAGTGAACTTCGCTATGTATTTATCCTATCGCTGAAAACTTTGTTCATATGCGCCATGAGCAACAGCTTGTTTAATTTAAAATATTACCTTACATGCGGCCGTTTATAAAATCGAGAGATGGCAAGTCGTTGGCTTGACCCCCAAGCCCACAGTCTTTGGGGTGTTTGGGATAAACATGAGCACTCTTGTTCCCATTGTTGGGTCCATCGAGGCGCTCAACACAGCGAACAAGGCAACGGACTTATAATGCTTGAACACTCTCCTTAGCCATAGAATTCTATAATTTTAAATTTTGGCGAAGCCCCCAGTATTCGGAAGACCGAATCCGGGCGCTATCCACGCCTTCTTGGGACATTGTCGGAACTTTGCTTTCAGCGGCGTGAGTCTTTAAGGACCGAAAAAACATCTCGAACAGCGACCAGGTCTCTCGCCTTATCATGCCCGGTCGGTTTAGCTTTCTCCTTTGAGGCGCTACTTGGCTCAGCCAGGCGCAATCGCGATGGTTCTCCAGTGCTACCTTAGCCGCCGGGCAGGCGTAAGGCACCAAAACATGGGAGCAGGCAAACCCAACTATTGACCCAAGACATGATTGGAGCCGATTCATATAATGCTATAAGTTGAGTGCCGCACTTGTGAAAGTGTTGGACTTAATCACACCATAATTTGAGGAGCGAAGCCCTGGCGTATTCAGCCGTACCAAAATATCTGGTGCAAGATGTCATGTGATGAACATATATATAAAAGATCATGCCATTGCAATAAAAAGGTGCTGCATTATTTATGAAAGAAAGTGCGCTAGTAGAGCGGTGATACAAATAATTAATGGTAAGCAAGGGATTTGGACTAAATAAGCATGTCCCCCTCGAGGATGAGCTGCGACTTGGTGTATATAATCAAATTTAATGCTCGTAATTGAGACCACACGGATGTTAAATCGCGGCCTTCTTTAGTCCCATTTGTTGCATCATGAGTTGGCGGGTTCGCCGCCGGACCGAGGCTTCAGTTAACGAGTCCTGCGTACATAAAGAAGAAAAAAATAAAAAGGGGCACACTTGCGAGCCCCGGTGTGGTCGAACCGTACTCTGGGTCCGTTGCGATCGTGCCCCTCCCTGTGCCCATGGTATCTCAAAGGCGTAATGATGTCTGCGGAGTGTTATTCTTTTGATCATGCTTGCGAGGGGGTTGGGGCCACATTGCTCTGCGATGCTCGATCGCGCCCGGTGGTCTTGGTTGGCGTTGCTCGGCGGCGCTTTCTTTGTATCCGGCCGTTTAGCGGTCGGACTAGAAAATGCCTTAGAAGGCTGCTCAGCCACTTCGCGCGAGAGCATTGTATGTTCCTCCGTTCGGAGGAAGCATTCCGTATTCCCATTGACCATGATGACTCCATGAGGGCTGGCATCTTGAGCTTTAGGTATGCACAATGCGGCACGCGTTGAATTTTACCAAGCAGCGGTTCGTCCGAAGCGAGGGCATGATAGCCGCTGCGAGCGGGACTATGTCGAAGATTAACTCTTTGCTCGAAAATTATCGGGGATCCGAAGACCACTTCGGTGTGGTGAGCTGTCTGATTAGCTTCCACTCTGGTATGACACCTTTAAAGGTTGTCTTTGTAGGTTTAATCCTTGATGGGTCTATGCCCATTTTGCGCCTTGTATCTGATAAAGCGGTTCGGGCTACTCTTGCCATCCATCGGGACTCGTGAGGTGGAAGCCATCGGCGATTGGGTCTAAAACCAATGCGGCGAATCCGCCATGGCGTATGCTGGTCGGATGGTCTCTTCAATCGAAAGTGATCGGATAAGAGGACCATGGGTCAGTGTTTCCGTTGACCATGATGACTCCTCAAGGGCCTGACATCTTGAGCTTAAGGTATGCGTAGTGCGGAACTGCATTGAACTTTGCAAACGTGGTTCGTCCGAGCAGTGCATGATAGCCGCTGCGGAATGGAACTATGTCGAAGATTAACTCCTCGCTTCGGAAGTTATCCGGGATCCGAAGACCACTTCGATTATGGCGAGCACATACAATTGGCCTCTACACGGTATGGCGCCTTTGAAGGTCGTCTTTGTGGGTTTAATCCTTGAGGGTCTATGCCCATCTTCGCCTTGTATCTGGTAAGCGAGTTCGAAATTTCTTTGCCGCCGTGCATCGAGGACTCTAGTGAGGTGAAACCCATCGGCGATTGGGTCTAGAACCAATGTGGCGAACCCGCCATGGCGGATCTTTGGTGGGGTGGTCCTTGATCAAAAGTGATCGGGCGGGAGGACCATGGGTTGAACTTTGGGGCGGCTGGCTCCATCGCGTATATGTCCACGAGTGCGCTTCCGCTCCCTTTTGGGTATGTGGGTTGCGTATATCATGTTCACCGTCCGCACTTTTGAAACCATACATGCTCTATTGTTCGGCGGCGGTCTCTTACTCGTCATCGCTATGCATCCCCTTGTCATTGTTTTCGGCAATTAACTTGCATGCCTGCTTAAATACCCAACAATCCCTGTTGGTGTGATTAGCTGGCTTTTGAAGTGCCGTATATACGCACGGCGGTCGAGTATTCGGTTCAAATTGGACGGACCCGGAGTAGTTCTTTTGAATGGTTTTTTCCGCTGACCGGGTTTGGAGCCTCTGAATCCGGCGTTGACTGCCGTATCCTCAGTATTATTGCCATTAATGCGGCGTTTGTGCTTGTTGCGACGTGACCTGCCATTGTGGTCCTTGGTATCCGGACTGCCAGGATTTTTGTTGAGGTTGTTACTACGGGCTAGCCAGCTGTCCTCTCCCACGCAGAAGCGGGTCATGAGTGATGTGAGGGCTGCCATGGATTTGGCTTTTCTGTCCTAGGTGCGGGCAAGCCACTAAATCACGGATGTTATGTTTGAAGGCTGCGAGGGCCTCCGCATCCGGACGATCGATAATTTGATTTTTCTTGGTTAAGAACCGTGTCGAATTATGCGGCTGATTAAATCTGCTGCTGAATTATGTGGCTTAGGTAAATCGGCGTCTCGTGGTCGCACATATGTGCCTGGAAGTTATCAAGGAATGCGGCTTTCAGGTCCTCCCAACACCCAATTGATTCTGCTGGCAAGCTGTTAAGCCAATGCCGAGCTGGTCCTTTAAGCTTGAGTGGGAGGTATTTGATGGCGTGAAGATCATCGCCGCGGGCCATGTGGATATGGAGGAGATAGTCTTCGATCCAAACTGCAGGGTCTGTTGTGCCATCGTAGGATTCAATGTTCACGGGTTTGAACCCTTCTGGGATTTGATGATCCATTACTTACTCTGTGAAGCATAGTGGGTGTGCGGCGCCTCTGTATTGGGCTATATCATGACGTAGCTCAAGTGAGCTTTGTCTACTATGTTCGGCCCGGCCGGAATTGCTGTATCCGTAGCGGACGGTTGTAAATCACGTGTCGTGGGGCGCCCACGCGATCCGTAGATCGATCTTGATTTTCTTGCCTTATCCTCCAATATGTCTCGCAAGTCCGGCGCATTCCCTCGTGGCTTTGTACTTTTCGAGCAATGCCGGGGTACGGCTTTAGTGGAAGGCCTAGAGGCCTCTCTGTCGCGGCCACGAGGTGGCCGGTCGGCCGTATTGTGCGCTGGTGATGTAGGTTTAGATGCTTCCTCCTCTAATAGGAGCAGCAGCTTGCATTTGGGGTAGCTTTTGGAGGGGCGTTCGACTTCATACTCTTCGACCGCTAGGACTTCAGTCCATCTGTCGACTAGCAGATCTTGATCAACTCTAAGCTGTTGCAGCTTTTTCTTGAGGCTGCTTGCCGTGGCCATAAGCCTGCGTTGAAAATGCTCTTGTTCGACGGGATCCTCAGGCACGACGAATTCGTCGTCGTCGAGGCTTGCCTCGTCTCCGGAGGGAGGCATGTAATTATCGTCCTCTACCTCTTTGTCTGCCGCTCTCTCATGAGGGCTGGCTTCTTCATCTTCTGTCTGAATCTTCTTTGGAGGGGTTGTCTTGACCTTTGTCCGGGGTGTTATTGTCTCCGGTGCGGAATCCCCATTCTTCTTGTGGCGGGATTTAGGCGGCGCTTGTGTATGTGGCGCTTAGGCTGTTTCTTGGAGGGTCTTCCTCCGTTGTTCCTCGCCATTCCCATCCTTTGGGATGTCCACCATGTATATGTTGTATGGCGAGGTGGCTTTCCGGTGCCAGATGGCGCTGGTTCTGGTCGTCTCCGGCATCGTCGTCCATACCGTCGATGTCTTGGTCGAAGTCTAGCATGTCGGTTAAGTAAATCGGCGTGTGGCTCTGAAGTGGGTGGTGGGTGGGCTTTGAATTTCTTCGTTGTCCGCATCCCAACCATTCTGGCCATAATCCGTCCAAGGCTCTCCTGACAAAGAGAGACACTTCAGCGAATTCAGGATGTCGCTGAAAGGCGAGTGCTGAAAGATGTCCGCAGCGGTGAACTCCATGATCGGCGCCCAATCGGATTCGATTCGTAGGGGCGCGGGAGGTTTGGAGTCCGGCGAGGAATCCGGCACCTCGGAGTCACGAGCTTCACAAGGGACAGGGTCGGTATTCGGCTCCATCGTCGTAGAGGTAGCAGCCCCCGAGGCGGCGCCTGCCCACCCATCCTCGACCGGCGTAGTTAGCTCCGAGTTCAGGGTCGGAGCGGACTTTTGTGCGGCCTCCAGGGCACCGTCCGGCAGCAGAGCTAGATCATGCCCATCGTGACTGTGCGGCGCGCTCGGCTATGGCTCGATTCCGTCGAAGATCAAGTCTCCACGGATGTCGGCCGTGAAGTTCAAACTTCCAAATCTGAACTGATGGCCAGGGGCGTAGCTTTCGATCTGCTCCAGATGGCCAAGTGAATTGGCCCGCAGTGCGAAGCCACCGAATACGAAGATCTGTCTGGGGAGAAAAGTCTCACCCTGGACCGCGTTGTTGTTGATGATCGAAGGAGCCATCGGGCCTGTAGGTGACAACACAGAGGATCTCTCAATGAAAGCACCAATGTCGGTGTCAAAACTGGCGGATCTCGGGTAGGGGGTCCCGAACTGTGCGTCTAGGCGGATGGTAATAGGAGACAAGGGACACGATGTTTTTACCCAGGTTCGGGCCATCTCGATGGAGGTAAAACCCTACTCTTGCTTGATTGATATTGATGATATGGGTAGTACAAGAGTAGATCTACCACGAGATCAAGGAGGCTAAACCCTAGAAGCTAGCCTATGGTATGATTGTTGTTCATCCTACGGACTAAACCCTCCGATTTATATAGACACCGGAGAGGGCTAGGGTTACACAGAGTCGGTTACAATGGTAGGAGATCTACATATCCGTATTGCCAAGCTTGCCTTCCACGCCAAGGAAAGTCCCCTCCAGACACGGGACAAAATCTTCAATCTTGTATCTTCATAGTCTTGGAGTCCGGCCAATGATGATAGTTCGGCTATTCGGACACCCCCTAGTCCAGGACTCCCTCAACTATCTTCAAGACCCCAACTCATTTGGATTTTGGGATGAACTTTGCCATTGCATCTTTCCTTTGATTGCATTTGTGACTTGTGGATCTTGTGTTGTTACCCTAGTGGATGTGTAATCGAGAATTGTTGGAGTGATTGCCTCTTGTGTTCATCTTTGTGTTCTTGTTGTTCTTGTGGTTTCTCTCCTTTTTCCCCTCCAAGTATGAAAAGGTCCCTCCTAGGGTTCTACCCTACATCATCTTGGTATCATGAGCCACGTTGATTCACATATTGGAGTCCATACCTTCCACTTTCTAGCTTGATTTTGTTGTTTTTCGTCCTAATCCAAAAATCCCGACCAAAAATAGCCCCAAAATTTTTTCTTGCAATTTGTTGATCTTGTGAGATTTGGTTGATTTGATCCACGAATTTGGTGTTCAGCAAGTGGATCAACCCCTCCACCTTCATAACCACCCTTCGACCCATCAAATTTGGCCAAAAACTTGCAAATCACCACGGGATCTGAGCAGTTCGTCCGCTCTCAGGGGACCCCATGCACATAGGCCATCGGGACCCCGTGCACACGGGACCCCGTGCACACGGGCCTCACTTACCCCGTGCGCACGGGCTATCCAGGAAGTTTCGTCTATTTTTCTGTTTTTCTCATTTTGTTCCACCACCACCTCTCGTGTTCTTCCGCACCATTCCACGTGTTTGTTTGAGTGTTCGGTTGCGTTTTATCTTATGTCCTAAGGTGTTTTGGCTAATTAGGCGCAAGTGGTCATCATCGACACCAATCTTCGACTCGGACAACACATCGGCTTCGACAAGATCATCTTCAACCGTAAGCAAGGACGGTAACCTCGACGACACCTTGTACTCCCTTACCATTAACTTGATAGCTTCGAGCCCTTTTGCGTAGCTTACCCATCGAGACTAGCTTGTTGAGTATTGCCGGGCCACGCCTTAGTGCACCATTTAGTGTTCCGTCCATCCCGTGCATTTACTACTTGTTACCTCGTTGTGTGGTCATATATCAAGCATTGTGGCATAGTTGAAAAAAAAGAAGAAAAAGATTTGAAGCAAAAGAGAAGAGAAGCAAAGAGCTTATAAGCAATAGCATCGAGCCTCTTAGCATACGTGCATCATCGTGGTCACCACATACATAAGCATACTTGGGATAGTGAGGCGAGTGATTTCTCTATTAGGTGGGTGCACTAGCGTATCTAGCCCATTAGTGCAATCGAGCTAGCGTCTCTCTAGTATCCGTACGACAAGAGCTTTTCCCATGATTAGACATCTTCAAGCTCACCCCTTGGTTGTGCGGATCCCATTTATCTTCCGCGTGTGTGTTCCTCATGTTATCTTGGGAGGTTGATCTATTTGCCTTATTTGCCATTTGTGAATCTTCTCAACTTTATCAACATCTTGACTAACACTTGCTTGAATTATTTGTGCCTTTCCCAACCAAGCTCCTCCATAGACCATTTACTTGTAGGTGTGAGAAACAATTCCCGGTACCAACTCCCCTATTGTAATATTACGTGGGATCGTACTTGTTACATCCACAATCTTCGGAAAAGGTAACTTTGGTTTTGTTCTCTCATTTTCCTACTCACCACCACTTTCTTATGATGGATAGGCCAAGTTCCTCTACCAACCCACTCTTCATCGAGAAAGACGACGACATGTCAACATTCGTCACCAAGAGCCACCTCTTTGGTGCACAACGAGCACTACATCAAGAGCAACAAGCAATGAACGACCGCATCGACAACCTCACCACCGACTTGCGACTCTCCGAGCAACGTACACGAGACTACTTTGACAACAAGCTCGACGCACACAAGCAAGAGAACGATCCATGAATGGACAAGATCCGAGCTTTGTTGGTCAACCGGGCCCCTTCTACTTCTTCCTACTCAAGACGGAGCCACTCAAGTCGACACTCCGACGACACCTTCTCCGGCTCAAGTACATCGTCATCGACCATTTTTCGACGAGCCGCGCTTCAAGACCGTCATGTATCTCGCAACCCGCTACATGTCAAGCATTCACAAGAGCAAGTCGATGAGCAAGTTCCTCGTACTCAATCAAACCAAGTCGCTTTTGCTCAAGCTCAAGAACAACAATGTCTTCGTCGTCAAGAAGAAGAAGAACGAGCGCGTCTACACCAAGAGGAACAAGACGCCGAGGCTCACCGTCTTCAACAACAACAACAACGAGAAGCACAAGCTCTTGAGGCGGAACGTTCCCTTCAAGAATCAAGTCGAGCCGTCACCAACCGCAATCGCGAACGGCGCAATCAAGAGGAAGCCCTTCAAGAAGAAATACAAGAAAGGAACTACGAACCATGTGTGCATCGTCAAGCTCCTCAAGCTCCTCCACAAGCTCGTCAAGCTCCACCTCAACTTCAAGTTCAAAAAGAGCAAGTTGATGATGGACTTCCTCCACGCCAAGTGCAATATGACGACGAGTACCCTCCATGTCAAGGGCGTCATCATCACCATCACCAACAACACAATGAAGAGCAACGCTATGGAAAGCTCAAATTCACAATGCCCAAGTTCAATGGAAGCAATGATCCGGAAGAATACCTCTCATGGGCATTGAAGGTCGACAAAATATTTCGTTTGCACAACTATAAGGAAGAGAAGAAGATCGCAATGGCATCACTTGAGTTCCAAGACTATGTGCTCATATGGTGGGAACAAGTCCTTGAGCGCCGAGAAGCAAGAGGTGACCCTCCAATCACCACTTAGGCTCAAATGAAGGATGTCATGTGAGCATGATTTGTGCCCACCTACTACAACCGCGATCTCTTCAAGAAGCTACAACTCCTCAAGCAAGGTGCAAATAGTGTTGAAGAATACTACAAGGAAATGGACATAGCCATGATTTGAGCCAATGTCAAGGAAGATGATGAGCAAACAATGGCAAGATTCTTGAACGGGCTCAATCATCCCATCAAGAAGATCGCCGACTTTCAACCCTACTCCAACCTCATCGAGCTCGTGCATCAAGCGACCAAGGCAGAACGTCAAGTGCAAGATGACTTCAAGTATGCCAAGTACTCATCCAAGACATACGGCTTCTCCAACAATCAAGCTTCAACAACTCCTCCAACATCTACATCAACCCAGCCTTCTCCAAGCAACGACGACAAGCCAAGCTACAAGAAACTTTCGTCAAGTTCAAGTCGTCTTCCTCCTACTACAAGCAACTTCAAGCCACGTGCTTCTTCATCTACTCCGACCGATTAGACCGTCAAGACAAGCTCCTTCAAGTGTTTCACTTGCGGCGGCCGAGGCCACAAGTCCTATGAATGCACAAACAAGGGCACCATGATCCTTAACGACGATGGCACCTACGACTCAATGAGTGAAGATGAAATGGAAGCTATTGAGCAAGTGGCCATGCACCGGCGCGTGAATGAGGATGATGATGATAGAGTCTTTTGTGATGAGGATTCGAGCCCCGCCCTTGTTGTCTCCAAGGTCTTGACACTTCAACATCAACAAGAAGAAGACCAACAATGCCATATCTTCCACACCAAGGCCGGCATCAATGGAAGGTCAGTCAAGGTGATCATCTATGGAGGTAGTTGTCACAACTTCGCAACTGAAGAATTATGCTCCAAGCTCCAATTGGTCAAGAGGAAGCACCCGAACCCCTACAAGGTTCAATTGCTAAGCGACTCCGGCACTATACGAGTTGAGCATACGGTCCAAGTCTCCTTCAAAATTAGTGCATATGAGGACACTTTGGAGTGTCATGTGGTACCAATGACCGTTTGCCACCTCCTTCTTGGTCGACCATGGCAATTCGACCGTGGTGTTATCTACAATGGGCGTACAAATCACTATAGCTTCAAGATGAAAGGGAAGGAGTATGTGCTACGACCTATGTCTCCTAGTCAAGTGATAGCCGACAAGCAAGCCACCCACCATAGAGAGAAGAGTAAGAAAGTGAGCCACCCACACATGAGTGAGAGCAACAAGCCAAACTTGAGCGCCTCTTCGCCTAGAGAGAAAAACCTCATACTCTTTGCCACAAAAAGTGAGATGAGAGAAGTGTGTGAGAACCCATCGAGTGTGATGCACTTTGTCCTTGTGTGCAAGGATGGAGAACCCAAAACTAACACCACTCACGAGCTACCTTTGGTGTTTCAATCTCTTTTGCAGGAATTTCAAGATTTTTTCCCAGATGAGCTACCTCCGGGTCTGCCTCCTCTACGAGTTATTGAGCTCGAATCGACCTCATCCCCGGAGCGCCACTTCCAAAAAAATCCCTATACTGTGTCAATCCCGAAGAAACAAAAGAGATTCAACGGCAAGTACAACAACTGACAACGGTCATGTACGTGAAAGCTTAAGCCCTTGTGCCGTTCCCGTTATACTTGTGCCTAAATCCGATGGAAGTTTCCGCTTGTGTTCCGATTGTAGACCTATAAATGCTATCACCATTCACTATCGGCATCCCATTCCTCGCCTAGATGGTATGCTTGATGAACTTAGTGGAGCCAACTTTTTCTCAAAAATTGATCTTAAAAGTGGCTATTATTAAATACGCATACAAGAGGGTGATGAATGGAAAACGGCTTTCAAAACCAAATTTGGCTTATATGAATGGTTAGTTATGCCTATGGGTTTATCGGAGGCTCCCAGTACTTTTGTGCATCTCATGCATCATGTACTTCGACCTTATATTGGAGTCTTTGTTGCGGTTTACTTCGATGATATTCTTGTGTTTAGCAAAACCATGAAAGAGCATCTTGATGTTAGGGTTGTTTTGCAAACACTTCGCAAGGAAAGTCTTTATGCAAACATGAAAAAGTGCACATTTGGTGTTGACAAAGTGGTTTTCTTGTGTTTCGTTGTATCTTCCAAGGGTGTCCATGTTGATGAAACTAAAATTGAAGCAATTAAAACTTGGCCGCAACCCACCAATTTGCAACAAGCGCGTAGTTTTCTTGGTCTAGCACGTTTTTATATTCGCTTTCTGAAAGATTTTAGCACTATCGCCGCTCCTTTGCATGCTTTGAGTAAGAAGAATGCTCCTTTTGTTTGGGGATCTTTGCAATCCACCGCTTTTGATGAGCTCAAGTCTTTGCTTACTCATGCTCTAATTCTTGCTTTGCCCAACTTTGACAAAACTTTGGAGGTTCATTGTGATGCGAGTGGTACCGGAATTGTCGGAGTTTTGATGCAAGAAAAATGAGTAATTGCATAATTTAGTGAAAAACTCTCCGGTGCTCAACTTAACTATCCCATCTATGACAAAGAATTGTATGCTTTAGTGCGTGTACTACATGTTTGGGAAAATTATCTTAGACCTCATGAGTTTGTCATCCATACCAATCACGAAACGCTTAAGTACTTAAAAGGTCAAACTAAGTTGAACAAGCGTCATGCCAAATGGAGTGAATTTATTGAATCTTTCCCATATGTGATCAAGTATATTAAGGGTAAGGAAAATGTAGTTGCGGATGCACTTTCACGCATATGCACACTTGTCACTAAACTCGAGTTGAATGCTATTGGCTTTGAGCACATAAAAGACTTGTATGCTAATGATCCATCTTTTGCACCTCATTATGCTAAATGTTTGACGCATACATCTTGGGAACAATATTACATCAAGGATGGTTATCTTATGCGAGCTAACAAACTATGCATTCCCGAGTCTTCTCTTCGTTTGATCCTTTTGCAAGAGGCTCATGGAGGCGGACTCATGGGACACGTTGGACGCGACAAGACTTTCGCCACGCTCTCCAAAAACTACTTTTGGCCCAAGATGTTCCGCGACATCTCACGCTTCACCACCCGATGTTCAACATGTCGCAAAGCTCAATCTCATGGTCTTTGCATGCCTCTTCCTATTCCTTATCAACCTTGGGAAGACATTAGTATGGATTTTGTACTTGGTTTGCCTAGAAATCAAAATGGAAAGGATCCCGTATTTGTTGTTGTGGACTGATTTTCTAAGATGACACATTTCATTCCTTGCAACAAGATAGACAATGCTTCACATGTTGCAAATCTCTTTTGTAGGGAAATCTTGTGCCTCCATGGAGTGCCAAAGACAATCGTCTCTGACCGCGACGTCAAGTTCTTGAGTCACTTTTGGAAGACTCTATGCGCCAAGCTCGGAATCAAGCTCTTGTTCTCATCCGCATACCAACCTCAAACAGACGGCCAAACGGAGGTGACAAACCGGACACTATCCACTCTACTTCGGGTGTTGATCAAGAAGAACATCAAGGAGAGGGAGGCGTGTCTACCTGAGGGAGTCCTGGACTAGGGGCTGTCCGGATAGCCGAACTATCATCTTTGGCCGGACTCCTGGACTATGAAGATACAAGATTGAAGACTTCGTCCCATGTCCGGATGGGACTTTCCTTGGCGTGGAAGGCAAGCTTGGTGATGCGGATATGTAGATCTCCTACCATTGTAACCGACTCTGTGTAACCCTAACCCTCTTCAGTGTCTATATAAACAGGAGGGTTTTAGTCCGTAGGACGAACAACAAACATACCATAGGCTAGCTTCTAGGGTTAGCCTCTTTGATCTCGTGGTAGATCTACTCTTGTACTACCCATATCATCAATATTAATCAAGCAGGAGTAGGGTTTTACCTCCACCGAGAGGGCCCGAACCTGGGTAAAGACATCGTGTCCCTTGTCTCCTGTTACCATCCGCCTAGACGCACAGTTCGGGACCCCTTCCCGAGATCCGCCGGTTTGACACCGACATTGGTGCTTTCATTGAGAGTTCCTCGTATGCGTCACCTTTAGGCCCGATGGCTCCTTCCGATCATCAACAACAATGCGGTCCAGTGAGACTTTTCTCCGGACAAATCTTCAGATTCGGCGGCTTTGCCTTTGTGGGCCAACTCGCTGGCCATCCGGAGCAGATTAAGCTACGCCCGCCATCGGTCAGATTTGGAAGTTTGAACTATACGGCTGGCATCCGCGGAGACTTGATCTTCGACGGGTTCGAGCCACAGCCAAGCGCGCCGCACTGTCACGATGGGCATGATCTATCTCTGCTGCCGGACAGTGTCCGCTCCGACCCTTAGCTTGGAGTCGACTGCGTCGATCGAGGACGGATGGCTAGACACCGCCTCGGGGGCTGCTACCTCTACGGCGATAGAGCCGAATACCAACCCTGTCCTTTGTGAAGCTCGTGACTCCAAGGTGACGGACTCCTCTCCGGACTCCGAACCTTCCGCACCCCTGCCAATCGAATCCGATTGGACGCCGATGATGGAGTTCACCGCTGCGGACATCTTTCAGCACTCGCCCTTTGGCGACATCCTGAATTCGCTAAAGTGTCTCTCTTTATCAGGAGAGCCTGGCGGATTATGGTCGGGGCGGTCGGGATGCGAGCGAGGAAGAAATTCAAAGCCCACCCACCACCCACTTCGTAGCCACTGTCGATGACTTAACCGACATGCTAGACTTCGACTCCGAAGACATCGATGGTATGGACGACGATGCAGGAGACGACCAAGAACCAGCGCCTACAGGGCACTGGAAGGCCACCTCGTCATATGACATTTACATGGTGGACATCCCAAAGGATGGGAATGGCGATGGAACAACGGAGGACGACCCCTCCAAGAAACAGCCTAAGCGCCGGCGTCAGCGGTGCCGCTCTAAATCCCGCCACAACAAAAACGGTGATTCCGGCACGGGAGAAAATAACACCCCAGATAGTGCCGAAGACAACCCCCTCCAGCAGGATTCAGTGCAGGAGGATGGAGAAGCCAGCCCTCATGAGAGAGCGGCAGACAGAGAGGTAGAGGACGATAATTATATGCCTCCCTCCAAAGACGAGGCAAGCCTCGACGACGACGAATTTGTCGTGCCTGAGGATCCCGTCGAACAAGAGCGTTTCAAACGCAGGCTTATGGCCACGGCAAGCAGCCTCAAGAAAAAGCAGCAACATCTTAGAGCTGACCAAGACTTGCTAGCCGACAGATGGATTGAAGTCCTTGCGGCTGAAGAGTATGAACTCGAACACCCCTCCAAAAGCTACCCAAAATGCAGGCTGCTACCCCGATTAGAGGAGGAAGCACCTAAACCTACATCACCAGCGCATAATACGGCCGACCAGCCACCTCGTGGCCGCGACAAAGAGGCCTCTCGGCCCTACACCCAAGCCGCACCCCGGCGCCACTCAAAAAATACCAAGGCACGGGAAAATGTGCCAGACCTGCGGGATATACTCGAGGACAAGGCAAGGCAAACAAGATCGATCTACGGATCGCGTGGGCGCCCCACGATACGTGATGATAACCGTCACACCGGATATGGCAATTCCGGACCGGCCGAACATAGTAGACAAAGCTCATTTGAGCTGCGTCGTGATATAGCCCAATACAAAGGCGCCACACACCCACTATGCTTCATAGACGAAGTGATGGATCATCAAATCCCTGAGGGTTTCAAACCCGTAAACATTGAATCATACGATGGCACAACAGATCCGGCGGTCTGGATCGAGGACTATCTCCTCCATATCCACATGTCCCGCGGTGATGATCTACACGCCATCAAATACCTCCCACTCAATCTTAAAGGACCAGCGCGACATTGGCTTAACAACTTGCCAGCAGAGTCAATCAGTTGTTGGGAAGACCTGGAGGCCGCATTCCTCGACAACTTCCGGGGCACTTATGTGCGACCACCAGACGCCGATGACCTAAGCCACATAATTCAGCAGCCAGAAGAATCGGCCAGACAATTTTGGACACGGTTCCTAACCAAGAAAAATCTAATCGTCGACTGTCCGGATGCAGAGGCCCTTGCAACCTTCAAACACAACATCCGCGACGAGTGGCTTGCCCGGCACCTAGGACAGGAAAAGCCGAAATCCATGGCAGCCCTCACAACACTCATGACCCGCTTCTGCGCGGGAGAGGATAGCTGGCTAGCTCCTAGTAACAACATGACCAAGAGCCCTGGTAATTCGGATACCAAGGACACCAACGGCTGGTAGTGTCGCAACAAGCACAAGCACCGCATTAATGGTGACAATACTGAGGATACGGCAGTCAATGCCAGATTCAGAGGATCTAAACCCGGTCAGCGGAAAAAGCCATTCAAAAGAAATACTCCGGGCCCGTACAATTTGGACCGAATACTCGATCGCTGCATGCGGATACACGGCACCCCGAAAAGTGTAGCCAATCACACCAACAGGGATTGTTGGGTGTTCAAGCAGGCAGGCTAGTTAACTGCCGAAAACAATGACAAGGGGCTGCATAGCGATGACGAGGAGGAGACCCGACCGCCGAACAATAGAGGACAGAAGAGTTTCCCCCCACAAGTGCGGACGGTGAACATGATATACGCAACCCACATACCCAAAAGGGGCGGAAGCGTGCACTCGAGAACATATATGCGATGGAGCCATCGCCCCAAAGTTCAATCCGTGGTCCTCCCGCCCGATCACTTTTGATCGAAGGACCACCCACTAGCATCCGCCATGGCGGATTCGCGCGCATGGTTCTAGACCCAATCGTCGACGGATTTCACCTCACTAGAGTCCTCGATGGATTTACGGCGGCAACTGAACCTGCTTTATCGTGATACGGTCGCAAGATGGGCATAGACCCTCAAGGATTAAACCCACAAAGACGACCTTCAAAGGCATCATACCAGGTGTAGAGGCCAATATGCGAGCTCGATTACACTTGAAGTGGTCTTGGATCCCGGATAACTTCGAGCGAGGAGTTAATCTTTGACATAGTCCCGTTCATGGCGGCTATCATGCCTTTGCTTTCGGACGAACCACATTTGCAAAGTTCAATGCGGTGCCGCACTACGCATACCTCAAGCTCAAGATGCCAGGCCCTCGAGGAGTCATTACGGTCAACAGAAACACCGAACGCTCTCTCCAGACGGAGGAGCATATAGCGGCTCTCGCGGCGTAAGTACAAAGCAACCTCTTAAGGCAATTCTCGAGTCCGGCTGTTAAGCGTCCGGACACCGTCAAGCGCACCCAGAGTAACCTATAACAAGACCGCCTGGCACGTTCCGAGCATGCGTAGCAATGCGGCCCCAATCCCAGCCCTCGTGAAATCGCGAGACCAGTACCACGCGTACATAATTACTCTCTGGATATACCATGGGCATAGGGGTAGGGGCACGACCACGGCATGCCCGGAGAGCGGCTCAACCGCACCAGGGGCTCCCAATTGTGTCATTCTTCTTTTTTTCCCTTACTTTCAGGACTCCTTTCTCAATAAGCCCTATCCGGCAGTAGAATTGCTGAATACACGATGCAATAGCCAGGGAAGCAGAAAGATACGTCGAGTGTACAGGTGGTCTCTATAATGAGGAGTATACTTGTTTTACATATCATCCCGCAGCACGCTCCTAGAGGGCGACATGTCAAATAGTCCTGTCCCTTGCTTATCGCACTATTTGTATCGTTCTGCTTTTACCACAGCTTTTTTTAAACAATGCACAGCTTTTGCCTATTATTGCATTCCTTTTTTATCCATATATGTTCACTTACGACATGTTGCATCCGTACGCTTTGGTACGGCCAAATACACCAGGGGCTTAAGTTCCCCAAAACATGGTGTGATAAGTCCGAACACTTTCACAAGTGCGGCACCCCGAACTTATATCATTATATGCATCGGCTCCGAATCATGTCTTGGGTCAATAGTTGGGTTTGCCTGGCTCCCATGTTTTGGTACCTTACGTTCCGTTATATCGGCTAAGGTAGCGCTAGGAGAACCACTGCGATTGTGCCCCAGTTGAGCTGGGTTGAGCACCTCGGTGGAGAAAGCTAAAACTGACCGTCATGATAGGGCGAGAGTCGGTCGCTGTTCGAGAGGTTTTTTCGAGTCCCTAAAGACTTATGCCACTTAGAGCAAGGAGTCGGATTTGTCCGGCCCAGGCATGGATAGCGCCCTGAATTCGGTCTTCCGAACACTAGGGGCTTCGCCGAAATTTAAAATTATAGAATTCTATGGCTAAGTGGGAGTGTTCAAGCTTTATAAGTCCGGTTGCCTCGTTCATTGTGTTGGCGCCTCCTCGAAGGACCCAAAATGGGAACAAGAGCGCCAAGTTTATCCCAACACCCCAAAGACTCGTGGCATGGGGGCTAAAATAACGACTTGCCATCTCTCAAATTTGATAAACGGCCGCACAGAAGGTAATATTTTAAATTAACAAGCGTTGCTTAGCGCATATGAACAAAGTTTTCAGCGCACATGATAACAAATGCGAGTCTACTCAAAGATTACATCTTTGGAGCACTCACCCGCTATAAGGCGAGCACCCTTCAGGACACCCTTATAGTACATCTCGGGCGAGCGATACTCCTTGCCCGGCGGTGGCGCGTCCGTCACAAGCTTCTCGGGGTCCATCTTGCCCCAGTGCACTTTAGTGCAGGCAAGGGCCCGACGGGCACCTTCAATGCAGATGGAACGCTTGATGACTTAAATCCATGGACAGACGTCCATCAGCCGCCGCACCAGACTGAAGTAGCTCCCAGGCATGGCTTCTTTAGGCCACAGCCGAACTATGAGGCCCTTCATGGCCTGTTCGGCCACCTTGTGGAGCTCGACTAGCTGCTTCAGCTGCTCGCTCAGGGGCACCGGATGTCCGGCCTCAGCATATTGAGACCAGAACACCTTTTCCATCGAGCTCCCCTCCTCGGCTCGGTAGAACGCGGCAGCATCGGACACACCACGGGGTAGATCTGCGAACGCTCCTGGAGAGCTCCGAATTCGGGTAAATAACAGATAATTCACTTTTACATGCTTGCTTTGCATGAAGAATGCCTTACCCACCACTATCTTTTTTATCGCCTCAATCTCCTGGAGGGCCTTCTGGGCTTCGGCCTTAGCGGCTTTGGCACTCTCAAGAGCCAAGGCGAGCTTAGACTCTCGAGTCTTTGAGTCACGCTCCAAACTCTCATGTTTTTCCACGAAAGCCTGGAGCTCTTGCCGCACCTCCGCCACCCGCGCCTCCTGCTCCTCTCGCTCGGTGCGCTCCGCGGCCGCACTTTTTTCGGCCCTGGACACCGCCTCCTTCAGGGTCGCCACCTCGTTTGTGGCCCCTGCAATACTCACATTATTCCTGTCTTTTTTGCAACCAAATCCTTTCTATAAGGTATTACTTTAATAAGGTATTACTTACCTTCCTTGTCCATGAGCTGCTTCTTGGCACGGCCGAGCTTGTTCTCAGACCGCTTGAGGCTCTGCTTCAATAAATTGACCTCCGCAGTCAGTGCGGCAGAGGTCAGCAGCGCAGCCTGCATTCCCATATTGACATGCTTATGTTAGACTCCTGCGTATATCTTTTTAGATCCTCAGTTCGGCTTTTCTTTCCGAACACCAAACTAAGCATCAGGGGCTACTGTCTATGCGGTACTATTTTTACATATCTTAATTACATACCTCAAAGCCTGTTAGAAGGCTGGTACAGGCTTCAGTCAGCCCGCTCTTGGCGGACTGAACTTTCTGGATCACCGCACTCATAGCAGTGCGGTGCTCCTCGTTGATGGAGGCGCCATTGAGCGCCTCCAGCAAATTATCCGGTGCCTCCGGCTGTACGAAGGTCACCGGTGTTGCAGTCTCACCCTTCTTACGAAGGGGCCGCCCGCCGGACTCCGGAACCACTAAAGTTTCCGGTGCGGAGTCGGGCCTAGGGCCGAACTCATAACCCTTTGGGGATTGATCCCCCTCGTGCCCAATGTCCGGGAGGTTGCCTTGCGGCACTTCCGAGACCTCCTCCTCCTCCTGGCCGGGCCCCTTTTGGGACCCCACCTCGGCTTCATCAGCAGCACGAGGAGAGGAGGCGGTCGGAAGTGAAGTGCTATTCACATCCGACAAATCCAGGGAGCCGCTCGACGAAGCGGGGAGCTCGTCCTTGGGCGGGCTACATGGTTGTATTCAGTGTTAGAAGACACTACGCGACAAAGGAAAAATCATGAGTTATTCTGGAATCCGGATACTTACGTTCTCGCCAGGGGCTTGGCCCTCGAGGGCCAATCCTCTTCACCGTCGTCGGCATTGGTGGAGTAGTCCAGAGGAAGGGTCCTTCCCTTCTTGGACCCTCCATCCTCCCCAGTTGGGGAAGCCTTCCTTTTCTTCTCTCCCCTCGCTGGGGGAGAAGCCCCTTTTTCCTCCTCCCGGTCTTCGTGGGAGGAGTCTGCCTTGGAGTCGTTGGACGAGGAGTCCGACAACATCTGGCGCCGGGAACTCCTTCGAGTTCCCGTCGCCTTCTTCTTGGCCTTCTTCTCCGGCACCAGCAGCCCCGTCAATCGGGCGTCCGCTGGTCTTCACAGTAAGGAGCGGACGCTTAACCTGCCGGACTTCTTCTGCGAGCTGTCAAAGGTAAGGGAGTTTAGATCCCGCATAGAGTCAAACTATGAAAAACAAGTGTCCCGTAAAGGGTAAAATAGCTTACCTCACCGGCTTGACGCTGCGAGCTGAATCCGCGATCTTCGGTAGCGGATGCGGGAGCCTCGGCGCCCTTGAACAGCACCTTCCAGGCATCTTCGTACATAGTGTCGAAGAGCCTGCTCAAGGTCTGGTGCTGTGCCGGATCGAACTCCCACAAGTTGAAAGCCCATTGTTGGCACGAGAGGATCCGGCGGATGAGCATGACCTGGACTGCATTGACGAGCTTGATCTTCTTGTTCACAAGGTTTTGGACGCAGGTTTGGAGTCCGGTCAGCTCTTCCAAATCACCCCATGTCAGGCCCTTCTCTTTCCAGGAGGTGAGCCGTGTGGGGATGCCAGATCTGAATTCGGGGGCCGCTGCCCATTCAGGGTCACGCGGCTCGGTGATGTAGAACCACCCCGATTGCCACCCTTTGATGGTTTCCACGAAGGCGCCCTTGAGCCATGTGACGTTGGGCATCTTGCCCACCATGGCGCCTCCGCACTCTGCCTGCGGGCCGCCAACTACCTTCGGCTTGACATTGAAAGTCTTCAGCCATAAGCCGAAGTGGGGTTTGATGCGGAGGAAGGCCTTGCACACAACGATAAACGCTGAGATGTTGAGGATGAAATTTGGGGCCAGATCGTGGAAATCCAGGCCGTAGTAGAACATGAGCCCCCGGACAAGTGGGTGGAGTGGGAAGCCCAGTCCGCGGAGGAAATGGGGAAGGAACACCCCCCTCTCATGGGGACTGGGGGTGGGGACGAGCTGCCCCTCGTCTGGAAGCCGGTGCGCAATGTCGTTGTGCAGGTATCTGGCTTTACTCAACTTTTTGATGTGCCCCTCCGTGACGGAGGAGGCCATTCACTTGCCTCCCGCTCCGGACATGGTTGGGGAAGGTTGAGGCGAGATGTGTGGACTTGGGCGCTGGAGCTCGATTACGCGGAAATGGATAAGCAAAGGAGGAAGAGGGCGTAGGTAAAAAGGTGGATCCTTATCCCCTTATATGGACGGACGAAACTATGCGTCCCGACCAGCCTGGTAAAACTCGCTTATCTCCCAGGCGCCGTAATCAATGGCGCGGTTGGGTTACCCACGCCCGTATTGATGAGAATCCTGGAATAAGGGGGACAAGATCTCTGCTTTGACAAAGACGTGTCAAGGAAACCGCTTTGCTAAACGCGCTGAGGTGGAACAGTAAAAACGATTCGAATAAAGGCCTGGTCGTGGTGTGATGTCACGTCACGGAATACGTCAGCAGATTGAACTTGTGTAAATGTTATTATCTCTACGGTGGTATGTGGAACTTATTTTGCAGAGCCGGACACTATCCTTGTGTTCAAAATCTTCTATGCAGAATTCGGAGAAGGAACCCGCCTTGTAATGCCGAAGACAATATGCGCGCCGGACTCGTCGTCATTGAAGCCTGGTTCAGGGGCTACTGAGGGAGTCCTGGACTAGGGTGTGTCCGGATAGCCGAACTATCATCTTTGGCCGGACTCCTGGACTATGAAGATACAAGATTGAAGACTTCGTCCGGTGTCCGGATGGGACTTTCCTTGGCGTGGAAGGCAAGCTTGGCGATGCGGATATGTAGATCTCCTACCATTGTAACCGACTCTGTGTAACCCTAACCCTCTTCGGTGTCTATATAAACCGGAGGGTTTTAGTCCGTAGGACGAACAACAATCATACCATAGGCTAGCTTCTAGGGTTTAGCCTCTTTGATCTCGTGGTAGATCTACTCTTGTACTACCCATATCATCAATATTAATCAAGTAGGAGTAGGGTTTTACCTCCACCGAGAGGGCCCGAACCTGGGTAAAAACATCGTGTCCCTTGTCTCCTGTTACCATCCGCCTAGACGCACAGTTCGGGACCCCCTACCCGAGATCCGCCGGTTTTGACACCGACACTACCCATCGCCGAGTACGCCTACAACCGTGCAAGACATTCGACAACCAGCAAGTCCCCCTTCGAGGTCGTCTACGGCTTCAACCCGTTGTCCCCATTGGACATTCTACCTCTTCCTCTACAAGAGCGCACCAACATGGATGCGAGTGCCCGAGCAAGCTACATCAAGAAGATGCATGAAGATACAAGGAACATCATCGAGCGCCAAGTACAACGACTAGCAACCAAGCTCAACGTCAACAAGCAACCCATGATCTTCAACATAGGCGATCTCGTGTGGCTACACCTTCGCAAGGACCGCTTCCCCAACGAACGCAAGTGGAAACTTCTCCCTCGAGCAGATGGACCATTCAAGGTGCTAGCATGCTACAACGACAACGCCTACAAGATTGAACTCCCACGAGACAAGTACAATGTGAGCGACATCTTCAACGTCAAAGACCTCTCGCCTTTCCATGGTGATGAAGATTTTGATCCGAGGTCGGATCTTTCCCAAGGGAGGGGAGATGATGCGGAGCATCCTTCCATCATCCCCATGGACTCTACACCGACACATCCAACCCCACGAGGACCCATGATAAGAGCAAGAGCACGTGCTTTGGAAATCGAGGTGAACTCCTTCCTACTAGACTTGCATATGGACACGAACGGAACATGTTTACTACCTCCTTAGGTATGAAGAGGAACATCACCAAGAAGCTCAGGAGCATCACCAAGGAGAAGGAGAACCACCCCAAGGCCGTGGGGACCTAGAAAGGGAAGAACAACATTTGCACAGGAGGCTCCAGACGACCCCGTGCGCACGGGCCCCCAAGACCCCATGCCCACGGACTACACAGGAATCTAACGCTGGAGCACCCCGTGCGCACGGGCCTGTACCGTGCCCACGGGACCTTCGCGCGCACGGGCCCAACTTACCCCGTGAGCACGAGCCTCCCAGGATGGCCGGCTGAGATTGCATCTTCGGCTCCACTTCTTCTCCTTTGACCCCAAGGCTATATATTCCGTACCTAGGACCATGTTTAGGGTTAGCAAAGTATTAGATGAGATATTTGTGAGCTTTGCTCCCTCACCTTCTTCCTTGGAGGATCAAGAACCCCTAGGGAAGAATCCTTGAGGATTTCAAGAATTTGAGTTTTGCTTGACGGAGTTGTGACACCCACCACCACCATTTGTTAGTAGTCTGTAGGATCATATTCTTGTGTGTTTCTATTGCTGCTAACCATGCCAGGATCACAACCAACGAGATTGACTGGGAGAACTTAATGAACATGGAGCTTCATGATAAGTTTTAGCAAATGATGACTGAACAGGTGCAAGATGTGCTGAACAATTTTGAAGAGGCCATGGAGAAGATCACTGGCCTTGAGAAGACGTTCAAAACAAAGCTCGATTACAGATATAATGAACTGCTTGCGCGTCTTCCACCGGCTGCACCTGCTGCACCTCTGCAACAACAACAACTACCTCCACGTCGCGAAACAGCCCTCCGCCGAGCGGGCCGTGTCCTTCTTCAGCCTGGCCAAACTGTTGGTGCTCCTGTTGATACTTCTGTGGCTCCTGCTACTAATGCGGAGGATGATTATGCGGGAGATTACGAGGATGAGGTTGATCAAAATCAGAACTACGTGCAACCACCAGCACCACAACCACCATGTCGTCCACATGCAAATAATCACAATGGTAGGGCTCTCCCTGAGGTACGAGATGATGTAGGGTGGAACCCTATGGGGAGATCTTTGACGAATTGGAGGGGGAATCCCCAAGAAAAAGTCAAATCACACATCCACTAGACAATCAAACACACAAGATCCACAAGGTACATGAACAATCAAAGGGAAATAAGACACGTGGTAGAGTTCATCCCAAATCCTATGAAGGGGATGAGGGCTTGATGATCCTATGATTGGGATCCTTACCCAAGAAGGAGGTCTTGATGTTTGGTCAGTCCAAGTGGAGGTCTTGATCTCCTAGTGGAGTGGATCCATGGAGCAAAGCTCACAAATGTGTACCAACTACTTTGATTACCCTAACAAATGTTCTAGGTACGGAATATATAGCCTTGGGGGTCGAAGTGGGTGAAGAGGGGCTCGGATTGGGGATCACCACCGCCCATCCTGATGAGCCCGTGCGCATGGGGTAAGTTGGGCCCGTGCGCACGGGGGTCCCGTGGGCACGGTACAGGCCCGTGCGCACGGGGTGCTCCAGCGCCAGCTCCCTGAGTAGTCAGTGCGCATGGGGTCTCGGGGGCCCGTGCGCACGGGGTCGCCTGGGACCTCCTGTCCAGCTCCTGTTGGGCTCCATCTTCTTCCTCGTGGCCTTGTAGTCCTTCTCCAACTTATTTGGGGTGTCCCTCACCATCTTGTGGTCGTCGATCTTCGTACCTAAGGACACATAGAGCACTTTGGTGAGGTAGCAAGCAAGTCCAATGGATATTCATGATGTTCTTAAAGAAGAGCGGGTTCACCTTAGTTCCAATGGCGTATGTTCGAGGTCTCGTCATATGTCCTCTTGGAGTATGGAGAGTAGTCGGAGTGTACATGGGGATGACCGTGGGATGCTCCACATCATCTCCCCCCCTTGGGAAAGATCCGACCTCGGATCGTGATCCTCATCACCATGGAAACGGTTGTCGTAGAGGGACTTGTTGTTGGACGAAGTTGAAGACATGGCGCCCTCCAAGTAGTCCAAGGTGTCACCGGAGTGATAAACATGCAAAAAGAGCAAACACAAGCAACACTCGGAAATACAATGGTTAGCGCACACAAAGTGTCCATCATGTAAGAATGAGTCCGTGCGACATGATTGGTCGTGACAAAGCGCATGAAGCTTATCAAGATGATATAGAATGAGATGCAAAGCATTCATGGGAGGACATGCAATCATGGTGCACACAAGTGTGTTGTGAATATGCCATCGAGGTAGATCACAACAAATTTGCTAAGGAAATGCACAAGCTCATATATCATGGATGACATGGGAATACAAGATGCAACAAGGCAATCATAATGTGAGTCAATCCATGCATAAGGTGCAAACTTGTGGTAAGTATTATATGTCCATCGAGCATGACATGTATGAGCACAATCAACAAATCTGAATGTGTTGGTGTACCAAAGCTCGATGTCGAGGCATGAGTGGAGTGCCGAAGGTGCATCCAATAAGTGTGAGCACTCCTCAATGTGAAGGTCCATGTAGCCAATCTCCAATGTCGCTCCTCGGATCACGAGAAGTAGCATGTAGACAACAAGAAGGAAACAACAATGAAAGAGTGACCCATCCAATATGCGTATTTGAGGATGGCTCAAAGAGAAGGAGTTCACCTCAAGATAGTTCCCAAAGATGTTGGATTCGTACATCATGTATGTCTTCACATAACCAATATGTCGCCTAATGGCACCGCCTTGTGAATCCTCCAAAATGAAAGAACATGATAAACACTTGGAAAAACAAATGAGGTTAGTGGAAATGCAAAACCTATCATTCAAGTGGTAAGATACCCAACAAGTGTATGCATCAAGCTCATCATAAGAAGGGACAAGGGAGCATTTCATAGTATGTAGGCATATGATGCGAGAACAATCAAATACAATAGGCTCAATCAAACAAGCATGCATCACAAGTAAGGTGTCAAAGTCTCCAAGATCAATAAGCATAGTATGGTTGCACTCAATACAAGTGGATATGAAAGAGGCAACTAATGGACACAAGAGACAATGATCAAGATATATCATGTGAGAGGCATGAGCATATATGTCATCAACCCAAGAAAGCAAGTAATAGTGGAACATGGGTGATGCAACATACCTAGCTATCATAGCGATCAAGTCAAGTATGCTAGTAGTGCGAAGATGCAACATACTAGAAGGAATCATGGCAAACATGTCATTGGTGCAAATAGTGGGCATGAATAATTCACATGTCATAGCACAAGCATGAAAGCAAGTGTGAGTAGAATGGCATGAATGTATTGGCGAGAGGCCATATGTAAATAGCAATGGGTCATCATGACTCTCCCAACACAACAAGCATCAATAGCATGGGGCACATGATAAACATGGCAAAAGCAACAAGGATCTCTACCAAGCATGCAAATACACATAGAAGTAGCATAATGATAAACATGGGTAGATGCAAACAAGGGTCACAATTGCATGGCAAAGGCATAGAAGCAAGCATAGCATGCAAAGTGAACACGGTAAAATGAGCATAATGTGAGAAGTGGTAAATGGCCCATAGCCGTGTGAGAGCGAAGTAGAGGAGTTGCGCGTAATCCTTGCGCGAAGGGAGCGGTGGCAAGGATAGTTCACGGGATCCCAAGTCATCATTGCTCTCTAGAGCTCGTTTTGTCAACTCGTGGGATTGCGAGGTTGACAAGTATTCATGGGTACCTACACAAAAGAGACACAAACGAAAGAAATTGTGTGTGTGTGGTAAATGTACACATCATCCATCATGATGTGTATGTGCACGTGTGAGTTAGCACAAGATAAGCATCGCTCAAAGAAATTTGATGCATGGTATAAGAACATGTCATCCATCATGAAAGAATAGTTATTATTTATGACACGATGGGGACACAAATTGAGAAAACAAGTATATGGCACATCAAAAGCATGTTTATTCAAGGGGAGCATATGGTGCACACAAGTATTGGGATCATGCAATGGATGGGATGGATCAAAATCTCCTAAAATGTATGAGGAAACAACAGGGGTCTCCTCATGAGCAATATCGGAAACATCATATGGAGAAAATGGAAAACATCCAAAACAATGCATATTTGGAGCAATGTGATCATGGCATGGCATAGTAGATGAATTGCGAAAATCATGTAAAGGGAGCATGGCAATATCATCACAAGAGAAGCAAATGCCAATAACCATGGGCTTGTCATCTATGCCATATGTGCAAATTGGGTTTATTTTAATGGGGCATGCATAGTTACTATGTTGAGATTGAAATGATGCAATATGGGAGATCTCACTCATAGCATATGACAAGTTCAATGGGTTGTCAAACATGACGTGACCAATAGAATTTTCACATGATATCCTATGGAGGATAGCATCACAACTAGGCAACTCAACATGCTCATCATCATATTCATCATAAATAGGTAAGTCAAGGCATGAAGGAGTTTCACTAGCATGAAGCATGGAAATAGGTGGGTCAACATCATGGGAGCAATCATTGTCAAGAGCGTCCACTAGTGGGACAAGAGAAGCACCATCACCTATGTTACCTTTGGAGCGTCGCTCATGTGTTGTAGGTGAGGTGTTGAAGATCGTCTCGTTGTCATCTTCATGTTGATGGAACCATGTGGGGGGTGCATCATCGTCCACCATGGCTATCGTATTGTCCATTGGAGGGATGGACTCATCGGGGATAGGCATGTCGTCATGTAGGAGACCTAGCACCAAAGAAGAAAACACACTAGGAGTAGAGGTTAAGTCGTTAGAAATCATAGTGGCCTCACATGCTGTGTCAACTACCTCACTCACTAAGTGTGGTGGCTCACTCACTCCCTCAAAGATGCTCTCACTCATATGGTTGGTGGAGTCACTCAAATGGCGCTCAACCTGGCATAGGATATGTGGCATGCTCTCATGTGTGGGGCTAGTGGTGGTCACACTCATCCTCTCATAGGAAATGCTCTCAATGTCACATATGGTTGAGTCACTCATGTCACTCATGGGTTGGTGCCTCTCCTCACATGGCAATTGGGTCATCTCATGATATGTGGGTGTCGGAGAGATCTTGGTGCAAATGTCTCCATGCTCAACTACTATCGTCGCCTTGGTTGAAGGGATAGTCCCATGCTCAACCTTCTTGTCACCGTCTTGTTGTTGGAGGCCCATATGATGTGGCACATCATAGCTCGTCTCCACGACCGAAGGGAATTTCCCATGCTCGGCCATCTTCCTTGAGGGGCTTCCGAAGATGGAAGTGTCGCCCTCGCTCGTAGGTGGTCGCCTTGGACTTGAGGAAGTCGTTGTAGGCATACTCGTGGGAAGTAGGCGAAGATGCCGTACGTCCAAAGGCGAAGATGCCTTGATAGCACTTGGCGAAGATGCCAAAGTGGTTGGTGTAGCCGTAGCGCCGTCTTGGTGGTGGTCGTCTTGCGGTCTTCTTTTGTGCTCTTGAAGCTTGGACTTGGCGTGAAGTAGGGCTTGTTGGGACTTGTGCATTTGCGCTTGTGGAGCATCTTCATGATGATGATGTCGTTGTCGTGCTTGAGCTCGTAGTAGATGTCGTTCGTCGTCGTCGTGCACATGATGCTTGGAGGTGACTTGCCCTTCATGACGATGTGGATCACGATTGTGACGGTGGTCATCATGAAGATGTGGACGTGGACGAATTGCACTTGCATCTTTTTCGCACTCCGAAGACTTGTGGCTTGAATGTCGCTGCCTTGAAGATGACGAAGGGGAAGAAGACTTGATCAATGTTCTAATCTCCTCCATCCTTGCATCTTGCTCCTCTTTATGTGCGGAAAGCTTCTTGTCGACGTAGTCCCTTTTCCTTGCTTCGGAGTGGCGAATGTCGATGGAGATGTTCTCGATGCGCTCTCGCAATCTTGATTGTGCGCCTTGCATTTGTCGTTGTAGATCGAAGATGGACGCTTTGGTGATGTAGTTGTTCACGCCGGCGTTGTTGTCGTAGACCTGAGAGGAAATGCCTTGCCTATCCATCACAAGACTCGAGCAAAGGTGAGTAGGAAATGAGATAAACAATACCAAACTACCTTTTCCCAAAGTTGAGAATGTATCTTGTATCACTCAATGTGAAATGAAAGAATAGTGGAATTGGTACTAGACTTGTTCACTCACACCTACAAGTAAAAGCTTATGGTAGAGCTCGGTGAGGATAGTGGCACAAAAATTTGATGCAAAATGTTAGCAAGAGTCATAATGTTGGAAAAGATTCACAAATTTGCAAGTAAAACAAGTAGACCAATAGCAAATGGTACACGGAAACACACACACGGATAGATAAATGGGGTCGGGAAACCAAGGAATGAGCACAAAATGTGGAGTCCACGGAAAACGCTCGTGTTGCACAACTCAAGAGAGACGCTAGCACGATTGCTCAATCGGCGGATACGACATTTGTGCACAACCTATAGATGCAAGATGGGTAAACTTTCTATCCCAAGTATGCTATGTATGTATGGTTCCCGGTGTTTTTCTCAAGCATGATACCATATGATGTAGATTTTGGTATGGCTCTTATGTGCAATGGGGTATGATGCTATGGCACTTGCTCATGAGCTCTTTGCTCTCTTTTTGCTTAAAAGCTTTTTTTTCTATGGCCAATTTGCACAATGCACAAACCAAGATAGCAATTGTGTATATGCGGGAACGATATTGTGACACAAAGGATGATATGATACTAATATGATATGGGATGTATGCAATGGAATGGTGGATCACTAATGTGCACAAGTAACGTTGCCGACAATACTCAAATGGCTAGTCTCGATAGGCAAGTAACGCAAAATGGGCTAGGGGTTAACAATCCAATTGCAAGGGTAATATACAATGGTGTCGTTGAGGTTGCCGTCCTTTGCGTTGATGAGTGGGGGTGTTCTTGATGTAGATACCGAGATGATGTAGACCCGTCCCTAAGTAGCCGAAACACCTTAGGAAACGTTAAAAACCGTAAACTCAAAATCTCAAATGACAAATGTCAAATGGTGGAAGTGGGAATGGCAATGTGGAAGTGGTGGTGGTGGTGGTTGATGAAGAAGCGATCGTCCCTAAGTAGCCGAAACACCTTAGGAGACTCACGTCACTACTCAAGCAACCACTAATGCTAAGGGGATCAAGATGGGTTAGGTTGCAAAAGTAGATGGTGGTGTAGCGGATGATATGGTGGAGGGTGTAACACCCCAGGTGTATCATGTCCCATTTTGGCAATATATCAACTTGACCTTCATCCATTTCTTGTGGGGTTTATCATGTTTGGCCTCATCTTGTTTTGGTTATGTGTGGTTTTATTCTTTTCTTTGTCATTTTCCTTTTTAGCCATTTTGCATTTGTGCCTCTTGTCATTTTGCATTCATCCTCATCATGTAGTGCATCTTCATCTCATGCCATCTCATGTTGCATGTTGTCATTCATGTTGTTGCCATGAGCATCATGGGCATAACCTTGTCCCCCCCTTCCAACCATGGCACCTTCACTTCTCCTCCTTTCCTTCTCTTATCAAGTGCCATTTTTCTTTCTCTATTAATGTTCATCTTCTCCCTGTAAATCTTGCTCCCTGCCCTAAATCTCTCTGCCAAAGATATCCTTATTTGAATTTGTTTTGGTCAGGTTCAAAAATGACACAAGTTTGAAAATATTTCAAACTTGTCTTATTTTTCTACCTCTAAAAATGCCCAATGCAATTTATTAAAATAGGGGAGAATTCCAGGAGTTGGAGGGTATTTTGTTTATGCTCTAGCTCCTCTCCCTTTTCCCTGAGATCTTCTGTTTCCATTTCATTTCTTTTAAATAGAAATGAAGCAGCAGCAGCAGCAGCCAGCGCAGCAACCCCCCTGGGCCTCGGCCTCCCAGGCCGGCCCAGCTAGCGCCCCGCACAGCCAGCCAGCCCAGCCAGAGCGCCAGCCAGCCCGCTCGCACCCTCGTCTTTTCTCACCCACGCAAGCGCGCACCCCCGCTAGACCCTCGACACGTGGATAGGTCGTCCCCGCTAGTCAGCGCCTCCCCTGTTTCCCGCACCCACCTTTTCCCTCTCCTCTCGCCGTCGCCATGGGGACCGCGAGCACGAGCGCGCGTGAGCTCGTCCGCTCGCCCTAGCCCTTTTAAGCCTCAGCTCCCATGTCCCTCGCGTCGCCTAGGGTTTCCCTCGTCCGCCGCCGCCGTTTCCAGGTGAGTTTAGCCACCAGATTTGCCGCTTCCGCCCCGTCCCGAGCGCACCTGGGAGCGCGCCTCGTCGCCGGTGTGCTCTCCGGCCACTCCAACCCCCGCAGTTCGTGTCCATCTTCTTCCTCGCCGTCGTCTACTTCCACGACGTCGACTACGGTGCCCGGATGACGAGTTCATCGACGTCCCCTGCTTCCTCCTACCTCTCGGTCAGAAAACGCGCCACGATTCAGAGCTCCACCGCGTCGCCGGCAGCTCGTCTCCGTCGACTCCTCCGTGTCCTTGGGTGAGCTGGGTAACGCACCTCCCTCTCCCTTCCTTTTCCCTGGCATTTAGGCAACCGTAGGGCGCGTCCGATCCATGTCTTCCCGCGCTCGCAGTGCTCCGGCGTATCTGAATTTGTTGGTGCAGTGCAGTGCAACCCCAGCATGTTTTGCGTGACCCCGCTCCGGTTCCCCCTCTTCGTGCTCCCGTAGCGCGCTCGAGCACTCGCTTACGCCTTCCCGCGCAACCTGCAAGCCTCCCGCAGCTCCGGCGAGTCCCTCTGCCGCTCGCCGCGGACGCCATGGCCCCGAGTCCAGCAACTGCTCGAGCTCGAGCGCCCCTGCTTTCCCTCGTAGTTGCGGGCGTCTTTTCTCCCTTTCCGCACGGCCGCCGGAGGCCCTGTGCCCACTGGTTGCCGCCGTTGCCCTCGCCGGCGCCGTCGTCCTCTCTGTTTGCAGGAGAGTCGCGCGACCTAGTGCATATCTAAAAGGGGCCGAAGCCCTTCCCTATCAGCAGCGCCCGCCTAGCCCAGTGGTTGCACTTGCAGAGCCACACCGGGGAGACCCGGGTTCGATCCCCCGCGGCTGCATATTAACCCCCCCCCCTTTTAATCCCATTCTTGCATTGTGCGTATGACAGGGTGGCCCCACCTGTCATCTCTCCTATCCTGTCTGTTTTTTTATTTATTTTATTTGTTTATTTTTATTTTTATTAAGTGTTTTATTCCTGTTCCTGCGAATATTCCATTTCTGGCATGTAGAACCTTTCCATTTCGGGCAAGTCCTTTTCTGGACGTTTCCAATTATGGAAAAATGCCATTTCTGTCATATTCCATTTCGGGCAGGTTGTAACTTAATGCACTTGTGAATATTTTTCTACAGCAACCCTAACATATTATATATGTTTTTGGGGTAGAAAAATCCCACCAATCCAGTGGTGGCATTAGTTTCTGCATTTGAGCAAGTTCATGAACATGTCATTTTACATCTTGTTGTTGTCTTGTCATTTTTGTGTGGTTTATCCCAAGCATGCTATGAGGTTGTTTTGCACAAGGATAGCTTCATTTTCATGCCTACTTCAAGCTAGTACTTGTTACATGCCATGATATGCCTGGTAGTGAGTTAATCAAGCTTGTAAAGATGCCATGTTGAATCTGTTTTTGCCATGTCCTGAATTTTCACCAAGTCTGGAGCTGATAATAAAACTTGCTATGTTTACATGGGTGCCATCATTTCTTATGGTCCTTTTTGGCTTATGGTCAGTAAGGGACTTTTGATCTATGCTTTGAGTAGAATCATGTCATGCCTTGTTTTGCTATTATAAGTTCCTGTAGCTTGTTGTTTGCTTGCTCTAAACATGCCTTCCTGATGTTAATTTCTGGCACACTAGTATTTTCACTAAGTCTGTGAAGCTCATATTTTTTGCACTTTCACCATGCTTGTTTGAACCTGTTATGATGTGATTTAGCCGTAGCTCAGTGTCCCTCTTTTGTTAAGCACCTCCTGTAGATCACTGCCATATGCTTTGTTTTTATGTTGGGGTGCTGTAGCATAGTTTCTTGTTGCATGCTAAGTAGCATCGTGCTATTAAACGCAGATTTGTGCCATTATTGTTTTGCTTGCCATTTGCAAACCGTGCATCCTATTCCGGTGATCTTTATATCGATTTCAACCGAAATCATCCCATCTTTCCAGCAGCATACTTGGTTTGCCAAGTTGATGCCTGGTTCATCATTTTCCTCCCGGAGCACACATATGCATTGCATATCACATCTCGCATAGCATGTCATGTATTGCATCTTATTGCGTGTGCATTGTTCCTTGTTTGATTGTGGTTCCGTTGCTTGTGTTCTTGCTTTGGGTAGAGCCGGGAGACGAGTACGTGAACGAGGAACCTGTTGAGAACGCCTACGAGGATCAAGCCTTCGACAACTCTGAGAACCTTGCAGGCAAGATGACCATACCTTCGAAATCACTTCTATCTTTGCTTGCTAGATGCTCGCTCTTTTGCTATGCCTATGCTGCGATGCCTACCACTTGCTATATCATGTCACCCATATTGCCATGTCAAGCCTCTAACAATCCATGTCCTAGCAAACCGTTGATTGGCTATGTTACCGCTTTGCTCAGCCCCTCTTATAGCGTTGATAGTTGCAGGTGAAGATGAAGTTTGTTCCTTGTTGGAACACGGATATTTTGGGATATCACAATATCTATTATTTTAATTAATGCATCTATATACTTGGTAAAGGGTGGAAGGCTCGGCCTTATGCCTGGTGACTTGTTCCACTCTTGCCGCCCTAGTTTCCATCATACCGGTGTTATGTTCCTTGATTTTGCGTTCCTTACGCGGTTGGGTGATTTATGGGACCCCCGTGACAGTTCGCTTTAAATAAAACTCCTCCAGCAAGGCCCAACCTTGGTTTTACCATTTGCCACCTAAGCCTTTTTCCCTTGGGTTTTCGCGAGCCCGAGGGTCATCTTTATTTAACCCCCCCGGGCCAATGCTCCTCTGAGTGTTGGTCCAAACTAGAGCCACTTGCGGTGCCGCCCTAAGGCAACTTGGGGTATCCTCGGTTGCCGTACGTACTGCTCATCCGGTGTGCCCTGAGAACGAGATATGTGCAGCTCCTATCGGGATTTGTCGGCACATTCGGGAGGCTTTGCTGGTCTTGTTTTACCATTGTCGAAATGTCATGCGAACCGGGATTCCGAGACTGATCGGGTCTTCCCGGGAGAAGGTTTATTCCTTCGTTGACCGTGAGAGCTTGTGATGGGCTAAGTTGGGACACCCCTGTAGGGTATTATCTTTCGAAAGCCGTGCCCGCGGTTATGAGGTAGATGGGAATTTGTTAATGTCCGATTGTAGAAAACCCGAAGTTGACCTTAATTAAAATACATCAACCGCGTGTGTAACCGTTATGGTCCCTTCTCGGCGGAGTCCGGGAAGTGAACACGATGTTGGAGTTATGTTTGACGCAGGTTGCTCTACGATCACTTCTTGATCGCTACTAGCTTCACGACCGTGCCTTGCTTCTCTTCTCGCTCTCTTTTGCGATCGTAGCCACCATATATGCTAGTCGCTTGCTGCAGCTCCACCTCATTACACCAGCCTTCCCTTAAGCTTAAATAGTCTTGATCTCGCGGGTGTGAGATTGCTGAGTCCCCATGACTCACAGATTCTACCAAAACAGATGCAGGTACCAATGATACCAGCGCAGAGGGCGCAACTGAGCTGAAGTGGGAATTTGATGAGGCCCTTGGTCGTTACTATGTTTCTTTTCTAGACGATCAGTAGCGGAGTCCAGTTGGGACGATCGGGGATCTGTGTTGCATTTGGGGTAGTCTTCTTTTATTTTGGTTCCATAGCCAGACCTTGAGTGTAAACTGAATGATGGATGTTTATTGATGTATTGTGTGAAGTGGCGACTGTAAGCCAACTATGTATCTCTTTTCCCTTATGTATTACATGGGTTGTGTGAAGATTACCTCACTTGTAACGCCCTCGATGAGCCCCACTGCTTGATCGTTTTTAGCGGCCGAGTTGTGTCTAGAAAAATGTTTTGAGTCATTTAGGATTATATATATCGGAGAGTTAGGAATTCTTTTACTCCTCAGTCCCTTCGTCGCTCTGGTGAGGTCTCCTGACGTAGAAGTTTTGACTTTCCTCTCCTCAAATTTCACTAAATTTTTTTTAGGATCACGCGGGTATCTTGGAATCGTTCCGATGGTTTTATGATGAGAACATTGTCTTGGTGCCTCCTGTCAGGGGTTTAGTGGAAGTGTCCCGGGGAGTTGACCTCCTGTCCAGCTCCTGTTGGGCTCCATCTTCTTCCTCGTGGCCTTGTGGTCCTTCTCCAACTCCTTTGGGGTGTCCCTCTCCATCTTGTGGTCGTCGATCCTCGTACCTAAGGACACATAGAGCACTTTGGTGAGGTAGCAAGCATGTCCAATGGATATTCATGATGTTCTCGAAGAAGAGCGGGTTCACCTTAGTTCCAATGGTGTATGTTCGAGGTCTCGTCATATGTCCTCTTGGGGTATGGAGAGTAGTCAGAGTGTACATGGGGATGACCGTGGGATGCTCCGCATCACGAGATCATGACCATCTTCCTAAACTAAAAAGTAATATTCCACCATTTGAGGGTAGATATGTTCCTGATATATATCTTACTTGGGAGTTAGAAACTGAAGAACAATTTACATGTTTACAATATCCTGAGGAGAGACGTGTTCCAGCTGCCGTTTGTGCTTTCACTAGCTTTACATGTGTTTGGTGGTCTGAACATTGTAGATTATATCCTATTCTAGCTACTTGGGCTGCTTTGAAAACTGCTATGCGTACTCGTTGGGTTCCACCATATTATCAACGTGAATTGCTTCCAAAATTGCAGCGTTTGAGACAAGGAAAAAATTCTGTAGAAGAATATTATTAGGAATGACAAACTGGCATGATTAGATGTTGTATTGTTGAGGAGAATGAACCTATGCTTGCATGTTTTATGGGTGGATTAAAAAGAGAGATTCAGACCACTCTAGACTATAAGGAGTATACTAATATCACTCGTTTATTCCATCTTGCTTGTAAAGCTGAACGTGAAGTGCAGGTTCGACATGCATTGGCGCGAACTAACTTTTCTGCAGGTCGACCTTCATCATGGACACCGCGTGCAGCTTCTACTTCCACTGCACCAGCACCTCCATTAGGTGCCACCTCCAGCCGTGATACAAGAAAGCAGTCGCAACCACCACTATCTGCCAAGAGCGTACCTGCCGGGCCTACACAGAGATCTTCTTCTTCCATGGCATCAACTGGGCACACAAGTGATATTATTTGTCGTCGTTGTAAGGGAAGAGGTCATTATGCGAGAGAATGCAAATCTCAGCATGTGATGATTGCTATTGAGGATGGTGGGTATGAGTCCGCTAGTGACTATGATGAGGAGACGTTGGCTCTTATTACATGTGAAGAACACGGTGGAGATGATTCTGATCATGAGACGCAATACATGGCTCCTGAAGACGCTGAAAGGTATGAATGTTTAGTTTCTCAATGTGTTTTGAGTGTGCAGGTCACACAAGCTGAGCAAAATCAGAGGCATAATTTGTTCCATACAAAGGGAGTTGTGAAGGAATGTTCTGTGCGCGTTATCATAGACGGAGGGAGCTGCAACAACTTGGCTAGCATGGAGATGGTGGAGAAGCTCTCTCTCACCACAAGACCACATCCACATCCTTACTACATCCAATGGTTCAACAACAGCGGCAAGGTTAAGGTAACACGTACTATTCGTGTGCATTTTAGTATCTCTACATATGCTGATTATGTTGATTGTGATGTGGTACCTATGCAAGCATGTTCCTTATTACGTGGTAGACCATGGCAATATGATAAAACATTTGTACACCATGGTAGAAATAATCAGTATACTCTTGTTCATAAGGATAATAATATTACTTTGCTTCCTATGACTCCTGATTCCATTTTGAAAGATGATATTAATAGAGCTAATAAAGCAAAACAGGAGCAGAATAAGAGTGAAAATCAGATTGTGGAAAAAGAATTTGAGAAACAAATGAAGCCTAATAATAAACCATCTAGTGTTGCTTCTGAAATTAAATTGAAAAGTGCATGTTTATTTGCCACCAAATCTGATATTGATGAGCTAGATTTCAGCAAATCTGTTTGCTATGCTTTTGTGTGCAAAGAGGAATTGTTTTCATTCAAGGACGTGCCTTTCTCTTTGCCTCCTGCTGTCACTAACATTTTGCAGGAGTTCACTGACGTCTTTCCACAAGACGTGCCACCGGGATTACCACCTATTCGAGGGATTGAGCATCAGATTGACTTAATTCCCGGTGCTTCACTGCCAAACCGTGCGCCATACCGTACCAATCCAGAGGAGACGAAGGAGATTATGCGTCAAGTACAAGAGCTTCTCGACAAAGGTTATATACGCGAATCCCTTAGTCCTTGTACTGTTCCTATTATTCTAGTGCCGAAAAAGGATGGTACATCAAATATGTGTGTTGATTGTAGAGGCATTAATAATATTACTACTCGTTATCGTCATCCTATTCCTAGGCTAGATGATATGCTTGATGAATTGAGTGGCTCTACAATATTCTCCAAAGTTGATTTGCGTAGTGGATACCATCAAATTCATATGAAATTGGAGGATGAATGGAAAACAGCATTTAAAACTAAGTTTGAATTATATGAGTGGTTAGTCATGTCTTTTGGGTTAACTAATGCACCTAGTACTTTCATGAGATTAATGAACGAAGTTTTACGTGCTTTAATTGGACGATTTGTGGTAGTTTACTTTGATGACATATTGATTTATAGCAGATCTTTGGAGGAGCATTTGGAACATTTACGTCCTGGTTTTATTGCTCAACGTGATGAAAGTTTGTTAGGTAACCTTGGGAAGTGCACCTTTTGCACCGACTGAGTGTCTTTTCTTGGCTATGTTGTTGCTCCACAGTGAATTGAAGTTTATAAAGCCAAGATTGAAGCTATTGAGAGTTGGCCGCAGCCCAAAACGGTCACACAAGTGAGGAGTTTTCTTGGCCTCGCTGGATTCTATAGGCGTTTTGTGAGAGATTTCAGCACCATTGCTGCACCTCTCAATGAGCATACAAAGAAGGATGTGCCTATTGTTTAGGGTACCGCACAGGAAGGAGCCTTCACGGTGTTGAAAGATAAGTTGACACATGCTCCTTTACTCCAACTTCCTGATTTTAATAAGACATTTGAGTTTGAATGTGATGCTAGTGGAATTGGATTAGGAGGTGTGCTATTACAAGATGGCAAACGTGTTGCTTACTTTTCTAAAAAATTGAGTGGGCCTAGTCTGAATTATTCTACTTATGATAAAGAATTATATGCTCTTGTTTGGACTTTAGAAAAATGGCAACATTATTTATGGCCCAAAGAATTTGTTATACATTCTGATCATGAATCTTTGATACATATTAAAAGTCAAGCTAAACTGAATCGTAGACATGCTAAATGGGTTGAATTCATTGAGGCTTTCCCTTATGTCATTAAACACAAGAAGGGTAAAGAAAATGTTATTGCTGATGCATTGTCTCGTCGCTATACTATGCTTTCACAACTTGACTTCAAAATATTTTGTTTGGAGACCATCAAAGATCAATATGTGCATGATGTTTTTTTTGACTGTGAACTGTGGGGCAAAACCCCGACAGCAGATCAAATCTTTATTGATAAAAGTATAAGTAATACAATAGGATGATTACAAGTAGTAATCAGGGTAGAAGGTAAAACAAAAAAGGGGTCTTACAAAAGTAGCTTAGGGGGGGAGAAAAGAGATCCATCTAAGCAGTTCATCCTTGTAAGCAGATCTGATTCCGTGCTGCATTAGGCTAATATCATGCCTAAAAGCAATCCTCCATTTATTGAAACTAGCTCTCTCATTTCTGAATAATTTGGCATTTCTAATGATCCAAACATTCCAGCAAGCAACGAAAACCACTTCAGAGAAGAAAGGCTTATCAAAACTTCTTCTAGCCTGAGTAACCAGCTGAATCATGGAGGTGCCAGCAGACCAATCAATCTGCAGATAATTCCAGACCCTAACACTGAAATTGCAGTTGAAGAACAAGTGATCTCTAGTTTCTCTAACCTGCAAGGGACAAAGCCTACAATGGACCCCATCATCCATGTGCCAGTGCCTTCTCTCAACCATGTCCTTGGTGTTCAACCTGTCCATAATAAGCATCCAAGCAAAAACCTTGATCTCGAGGGTACAAGAGGATTTCCAAACCCCACAGAGCAAAGGATTGAAGGATTCAGACACAAAAGTGTTTGAGTAGAACATCTTGGGTTTGTAAAACTTGGAAGAGCCTTGCCAGAACCAAACATCTCGCAAACTGGGTTCTCTGTTGTGGGAATTCATCAATTCCTGTATCTGGTTCAACTCATCATAGGCCTGAGAAGATAAGGGGAGGTGGAAGAGTTGATGCATATCCTGGGTATTGAAAATTTCCTTAACTGAAATCCAGGGATCCTTGGCAAAAGAGTAAAGCCTTGGGAATATTGTCTGCAGACTAGACACTGTGTCGTCAAGGTTCCAATTATCAGCACAAAAAAGAGCAGTGTCCCCTTCATTAATTTGAACCCAGGAGCAATCCCTGAAGTGTTGCATGACTTTACAGATATCTCTCCACCAGAAGGATCCACATTCAGTAGTTCCCTGGGTCATTCTTTCAAAATAAAATGAATTCCACACCAAGGACACCCACGGGATATCTCGTTTATTCAGAAAGTTATTGACATGCTTGAGAAGAAGAGCCACATTCTGAACTCCCACATTAAGAATGCCAAGTCCCCCTTTGTTTTGTGGCCTGCAAATGAGGTTCCAAGCAGCAAGAGAAGGTGCTGGCTGATCTCTATGCTTTCTCCACAGACACTGCCTTTGAATTCTTTTGAGCTGCTTGAGAATACCTGCTGGCAGAGCAAGACTACACAGGAAGAAGATTGGCATTGAATAAAGAGAAGAGTTAAGGAACTACAACCTTTCACCTTGGTTAAGGAAAGAAGAACTGGCAGTCATTCTTCTCTCCAGACAGTCCACCAAAGGCATGAAATCCACCATTTTAGGCCTTGTGGTCCCCACAGGCAATCCAAGGTATGTAAATGGCATTTTTCCAATTTTGCAACCAAAAGCAGCAGCCAAATCTTCCATAACAGCAGCTTCAACATTGATTGGGATAATAAAAGACTTATGGTAGTTGACATCCAGACCAGTCGACTGTGAAAACACCTTTAACATATCCTTCAAAGCCAAAAGTTGAGCTCTGTCAGCAGGGAGGATGATCAATGTATCATCAGCATATTGAATCACAGGGTAATCTGCATCATGGCAAGGTATAGGTAGGTGAAGAATTCCTCTCCTGAACATGTCATTAATCACTGTTTGGAGCAGATCTGCACCAATAACAAAGAGCAGAGGGGATACAGGGTCACCCTGCCTAACCCCTTTTTTACAAACAAATTTCCTCCCAGGGACCCCATTTAGCAAAGCAGATGAAGTGCCAGTGGCCAGGAACTGCTTCATCCAAAGAATCCACTTATCATTAAAACCCTTAAACCTTAAGATTTGGAAAATAGCCTCATGCTCAACAGAGTCAAAAGCCTTCTCAAAGTCCAATTTGAGAATGACAATGGGCCTCTTAGACTGATGACATTGGTGCAAATATTCAAAAGTCCACCCCAGACAATCCTGAATTGTTCTGGACTTAATGAAACCATATTGGTTCTTGTGAATGCACTGCATAATCACATCTTGAAATCTATTTGCAGCCATTTTTGACAGAAATTTAAGCCCCATACCAGTAAGAGAGATAGGCATGTAGTCTCCTACTTCTTCAGGTGCTAACTTTTTGGGCACAAGAGTAATATAAGAGCTGTTAATATTCTCTAAGACAACAGTTCCATCATAAAAAGCCTGAGCCAACTCATAAAAATCATGACAAATAAGATGCCAACATTTCTTAAAGAATAATCCATTGAAACCATCAGGTCCAGGTGCCTTATCCACAAGCATATGTTTGACTACATTGTCCATTTCCTCTTTTGTAAAAGGCTTAGTGAGCACATCAAGGCCAGCCATAGGTGAAATAAGTGAGGACAAATCAAACCCCATCATAATCCCTCTAGAGGGGCCCATTCTATTCTTAAAACAGCTCCAAAAAATTCCAGCCATTTGTGAGTGATCAGAGACAACAGATCCATCAGGTAGCTTTAGACTAGCTATGGAGTTCCTCCTATGCCTCTCAGTGGCCATAGCATGGAAAAACTTGGTGTTCTCACCCCCCACCTTGAAATATCTGATAGTGCACCTCTTTTTCCAGTATTGAAATTGCAAGTGTAGAAGCTTTTCCAAATGGTTTTTGACAATTCTTCTGAAGTTATTCTCCTGAATATAAAGAGGCCTCCATTCTTCCAATTCATCTAGAAGGAAAATAACATGATTGCATTTACTGATCAACAACCTCAGTTTGGAAACATTCATTTGCCACCTCTTAAGACACATTCTCAGGCTTTTAAGTTTGTCTGCAATTCTAGCAGTAATATGTGTTTTCCAAGAGGGTTACTTCCAAGAAGATTCAACACAGTCCATGAAGCCATCAAGCTCAATCCAATAATTTTCAAACCTAAAGAGGTTTGATTTTGGAATGGAAGTCTTAATGGTGACTAAGCAAGGCACATGATCCGAAGCAGTCCTGGCTAAGGGCAAAACTTCAGTCATAGGATAATCAGAAATCCAATCCACAGATGTAAAGAACCAGTCTAGCTGCTCAAGAAGCGGGGTATCTTGCATATTTGACCATGTGTAAGATCTGCCCTTGATTTGAAGCTCAAGAAGGCCCAGGTGGCCAATAATCTCATTAAAAATGAACATGTCATTTATGTCCCCACCAGGCAAGTTTCTGTTATCCACTGACCGAAGGAAATTAAAGTCACCAAATAACAACCAGTGTTCATTGAGAGGAATAGTCAGGTTGTATAACCAATTAACAAATTGGTCCCTGGCTTCACCCTGACAAGGGCCATAGACGGCAAGAGAGTCCAAGATTCATTGTTCTGTCTGGAAGTGAACTTAAATATTATGGCAAACTGTTGCACTTGAATTACAGTGCCACTAAAAACAGAAGAATTCCAGACCACTATAATTCCTCCTGAAGCACCAATAGAGGGAGAACACACAAATGAGTCAAATCTCTTAGGGCAGAAAGATTTAATTGATCTATAATCAAAAGAAGCACATTTGGTTTCTTGTAGGCTGGCGATTGAGCATTGGCTTTCTTCAATTTTCTGCCTAACAGCCCTCTGTCTAGTTTCAGAATTCAGACCTCTCACATTCTAGCAAAGAACATTCCAGTTCCTACAAATATTACTCATTACAACGCAAGATGAAGTCCAGAAACCACATGGTACGCAATACCACATGTCCAAAATAACATAAACCAGTCTGACCCAACATCAACACACACCAGAGTTCAAGTAGCAGAGTACTGTCTAAAGACATAGATAAAGCAAATTTAAGGGCTTGCGAAACCCAAAAGACCAAGATTAAACTAATCATCATGCTTAGGCGAGGCAGAAGCTGGTGGGTCCACCATAAGTGCATCCACAGATAATAGAGCAGCGTCAATTTCTAGCTCATGACCAACTTCTTAGAGTCGACTGACGGGAGTTGCAGGTGGAATTCCTTCAGAAGCAGGATCGTCGTGCATTTGGGCCGTGAAAGGCTTAGCCTTGGGCTTCTTTCTCTTGGGCTGCAGGGAGAGCTCTTGCAAGGTGGACTTGAAACCATCACGCTGAATTGAGCTTCTGGTGCAACGCCGAATTGTGGTGTCAACAACTGGAGTTGGCGCCAAGGTTTTCCGTGGCCTGCGAGCTTTAACCACCGTAGCAGGAGGTGGTGGAACCTACACAGGTTGAACATCAAAATGATCAGAAAAGAGCGCCCTGGCAACCGGCCTTGCTTGCTCTTGTTCCCTCCATGTAAGACGTGGTAGGTCAGTATCACTGAAAGCCAAATCCCAACTCCGCTTTGACAGAATAACCGGTGATAGAGGTTGCACCAGAACCGGCCTTGGAACTGAGAAAGCCACAGGGGCTTGCAGAAGGTACTCAAAGGATCTCCTCCAAATCATATCCGGAGGCAAAGGAGGCCCAAAAGGAACCGCAGGCAGAACTATCTCCTCCCTGACTGCAGGAGGCTGATAGACAACAATGGCCCAGGTGGTAGCAGCATCCTCATTAACCAAAGGTAGAATAGGGTCCTCAGGCGGATCATCCTCCACCACAATAACAGGCTGAACCAGATCAGTAGCAGAATTGGGCTGAGCAGAGAGATCCACCACCATTGATTCTTGATCTTGTGCGGGCTCAGGCTCCACATCATCATTCCAATTCCCCAAATTGTCATCATCCATCTCATTGATCACAGGCTCGGGCGGCGGAGGCGGGACAACATTCCACCCCAAGGCAGGGTAGGCAGGAAGATTGAACGGAGGCAGCTCAGGGAAAGGAACACCAGGGACTGGGTGCGGATTTCCATTGATGGGCATCCAATCTTCATCCTGGGGCATCTGTTCAGCACAGTTCGCACCCAAAATATAAAGGGGCACAATCCAAGAAACTCGGGCGCCACCATAAGCCGCATAATCCATGAAAACCACATCACGCGGCACAAGGATATCCTCAGGGAAAGAAGCAAAAAACAGAGATCGAACCATATATGGATCCTCACTGACCCAGTGATGGAACTTGCCAAAAGTGTTGACAGCTGCCGTGATGCACTCCGTGTTGCGAAGATCTAACGGAATACCCAGAAACATGAGAAACCCCTGACGAAAACCCTGAACTCCCTGAAAAGATTCGCCCTCATCATGCTTCATAAACCTCACAAAACGGTCATTCCCTAGCGGCTGAGGCGCAAGCACCAGCAAAGAGAATCTGACCGCAGCATCTCGAAGCTCGAAGAGCCCAACCAAACGAATCCAAGGCTGTGCAGACCGAACAAGAACACCATGCCCTTGCAACCACTGAACTACCTCCTCTCTAGCAGAACCAATCTCATCTAGCTGTGGAAAAGGCATTACCTCCGCAAGCATGAACTCCTCATGACGGCGCACAATTGGGGTATGTGGCGTCACAAAAGTTTGAGGAAGACGATCTTCCCCACCATCGACAATGTGGTGACCCGCCGGCACGTACAGTAGGGGACCCAGGTGAAAATTCGCCATCGGTGTCGGGAGCTCCGCCTCCAAGGACGGCGAGTGGAGAGGCGGGGGAGGGGTTACTAGCGGCGAGGCCAATGGTGTCTTGGGGCCGGTGCTGATGGAACTGGGCGACGGCATAAATGCGGAAGTGCAAGGAAGGTCCAAGTTTGGTAAAAGAGATGTCAGAGAGATATTCCCGCAGCTCGCCTCGGAAGATGGAGCGTTAACGGGTTTGGCTTGCCATACGAGCCCCAAGATTTCCGCAATCCTTTTGCAATATCTTTTGATATGACCAGACCGGAGACAAGAGATACACCAAAGCTTAGACGTACATGCAGAGGCAAAATGACCCTTTTCAAGGCAATTCTGACACGTTGAAATTTCGTCAACCATATCATCAATTAAATTATCAAAATCCTCCCTGGCCTGTTGAGACGAGGGTATATCCAACTGCTCCGCAGGGGAAACCGGCCCAACCTGGCCCAAACCAGCAGAAGTCGTGGGCCGATCAATGCCCACAATAGTCACAGAGGGTGGCCCATTATGGCATGGCACGTCCTCATTCGAAAGATCAGAATTCCCGCCCGAGATTGGTGGCCTCAAATCCGAGATGCCACGTACCTGATTTGCCAACGTGCTGCATGATGCAACACCGGAGATGACGGCCGTATTTTTGGCAGGGAGGTTAACCGTTCCGAAAGAGATGGGTGGCGTAGCCACTGTCCACTGGAGATTGGTCGCCGGCGATGAAGACAAGATCACCCGCTCAGAAGGGTTAATTTCATAGCCGGCCTCAGCAATCGTGTCAACAAGAATCTGCAAAGCTGGATATCTGTAGCCCTTACAAACAGGGTACTGATGGAACGTAGCAAAGGAGATTTTCTTACGTGATGAGAGTCCCGATCTAAGATAAGACTTAGATGGAGGTTTATGCATGGCAATCAAACCCAAAGTTGCACGCCTTTTAGAGGGACTAACCAAAATCCACTCAACGTCGCATTCCTTTCTCCAGATCACTAACTCACGACTCCAATTAGGACCACCATTTCCCCAAAGATGAAAATAACACTTGAAATGAGGGCAGACATATGATCTTAACTTGAGGATGTAAAGGCCAACTTGCTTGCAAGAGACAAAGAATGAAAATACCTTGCCCTTAATTAACTGGACCGAGAAATCAATGGCCGAACCTCCAATCGCTAATTCCAATGCAGCCGCCACAGAATCCTCATCCAGACAAAAAGCATGTCGGCTGAAAGACACCACCATGATGAAATGGCTTGTGTCATCCGAAGGATGAATAGATTTCCCACAGGAGTTGAAAACCTTGTCCGCAAAGATGGTGCCCGGAGAGAAGTCCAGATCTAACGTTGATCCACCAGAGGAACCCATAGAAGATGGGTATAAACATGTAGATCACAGCACGCCGGACAAGATTAGTGGAGAAGATCCAAGAAACACTGGCTAGAAGTGGAGATCACCGGAAAACCTAGGTCGCGGGTGGGGTGGTGGGTGGAGCCGCGCCATACTCTGTGAACACTATTTTGAGTTATGTTTGACGTAAGTATATGTGCATGATGTTGATTTTAAAGATTTATTGCAGAATTGTAAAGAAGGAAGAACATGGAACAAGTTCGTCGTTAATGATGGATTTGTGTTCCGTGCTAACAAGCTATGCATTCCAGCTAGCTCCGTTCATCTTTTGTTGTTGCAGGAGGCGCATGGAGGAGGACTAATGGGACACTTTGGTGTGAAGAAGACGGAGGATGTACTTTCTACACATTTCTGTTGGCCAAAGATGAGACGGGATGTTGAGCGCTTTGTTGCTCGCTGCACTACATGTCAAAAAGCTAAGTCATGACTCAATCCTCATGGTTTATATATGCCTTTGCCTGTACCTAGTGTTCCTTGGGAGGATATATCTCTGGACTTTGTTTTAGGTTTACCTCCAACAAAGAAGGGGAGGGATAACATATTTGTTGTCGTGGATAGATTCTCGAAAATGGCACACTTTATAACATGTCATAAAAGTGATGATGTTGTTAATGTTGCTGATTTGTTCTTCCGTGAAATTATTCGCTTGCATGGTGTGCCAAATACTATTGTTTCAGATCGTGATACTAAATTTCTTAGCCACTTTTGGAGATGTTTATGGGTTAAGTTGGGGACTAAACTGCTTTTTAGTACTACTTGTCACCCCCAAACTGATGGACAAACTCAAGTAGTCAATAGAACATTGTCTACTATGCTTAGGGCTGTTTTTGAAGAATAATAAGAAAATGTGCGAAGAATGCTTGCCCATATTGAATTTTCTTATAATCGTTCATTGCATTCTACCACTAAGATGTGCCCTTTTGAAATTGTGTATGGTTTCCTACCTCGTGCACCTATTGATTTGTTGCCTCTTCCATCTTTGGAGAAGGTTAATTTTGATGCTAAACAACGTGCTGAATTGATTTTAAAAATGCATGAGTTAACTAAGGAAAACATTGAGCGTATGAATGCTAAATATAAACTTGCTGGGGATAAATTTAGAAAACATGTTGTGTTTGCACCTGGAGATCTTGTTTGGTTACATTTTCATAAGGATAGATTTCCCGATTTGCGCAAATCAAAGCTAATGCCACGAGCTGATGGTCCTTTTAAGCTGTTAGAGAAAATAAATGATAATGCATATAAACTTGAGCTGCCTGCAGATTTTGGGGTTAGTCCCACTTTTAAAATTGCAAATTTGAAGCCTTATTTGGGTGAGGAAGATGAGCTTCCGTCGAGGACGACTTCATTTCAAGAAGGGGAGGATGATGAGGACATCAATACCATTGTTACACCCACAGCCCTCGCTGCTATACATATTGGACCAATTACTAGAGCTCGCGCACGCCAATTAAATTACCAGGTACTTTCATTTCTTATTAATGATTCTAATGTTCATGAGAATATGATGCTGCCGAAATTGGATACATTTGTTTTGCTTACAAACGAAGGGCCTAGCTTGGAGAAGGATGAACATTGGAGAAAGAACAAGCATGGAGATGATGGCATGCGCAAGGGGAACAAGAACGGAGTTACAAGTGATGATTTCAGGACGTTGAAGCCACCATAATGAGTTCATGAAGCATTAGACGAAATATACAAGATGCTACTTCATAACTCTCGTCCAGAGGCTATTCTAGGTGCTGCAACACCTTATTATTGGGCCAGGCCCATGTATTTTCGAAATACTTGAGTATAGGCTGTTTTTAGAGTCCGTATGTGTGGGGAAACAAGAGATAGGGTTGGATTCGGACCCCTTCCCCAAGGGCCATGAAATTCCCCCCCTCTTCCTCCATATATACAGCCCTTAGGGCGTCGTTTAGACTTTGGGTTTTGTTTAGATTAAAAGTTCACCATAGTTTCAACTTCGCGTACTTCGTTTGTATATAACGACCAGACAAAGGCGTCACAGAACCCCACCTTGATCAATAAAGCTTTCATCTTATATTCGCAATATCCAGATTGCAATCTCAGTTTCTTGCTTGTTCTTCGTTTGCTCGCAGAGGTTGATCATGCTTCGGCGTGGTCAATAACCTCTCGGAGTTGGTTTAGCGATTGCTAAGGCATGACGTCCTCGCACGTTCGTAGTCAGATCGTCAAAGTCGACTTCCACCAAAGCGATATCCATCATCTCATCGAAAGACGGGACAACTTTGCCTCTATCACTTCGCAGGGAACGTCTTTATGCCAACATGAAAAAGTGCACGTTTGGTGTTGACAAACTTGTTTTCTTCGATTTTGTTGTCTCCTCAAAAGGTGTCCATGTTGACGAATCTAAAATTGAAGCACTTAAAACTTGGCCCCAACCCACCAATTTGCAACAAGTGCGTAGCTTTGTCGGTCTTGCAGGTTTCTATCGTCGCTTTGTGAAAGACTTTTGCAACATTGCCGCTCCTTTGCATGCCTTGAGTAAGAAGAATGCTCCTTGTGTTTGGGGATCTTTGCAATCCACCGCTTTTGATGAGCTCAAGTCTTTGCTTACTCATGCTCCAATTCTTGCTTTACCAAATTTTGAAAAAACTTTTGAGGTTCATTGTGATGCAAGTGGTACCGGAATTGGCGGAGTTTTGATGCAAGAAAAACGGGCCATTGCTTATTTTAGTGAAAAACTCTCCGGTGCTCAACTTAACTATCCCATCTTTGACAAAGAATTATATGCTTTAGTGCGTGTGCTACATGTTTGGGAACATTATCTTAGACCTCATGAGTTTGTCATCCATACCGATCATGAAACGGTTAAGTACTTGAAAGGTCAAACTAAGTTGAACAAGCGTCATGCCAAATGGAGTGAATATATTGAATCTTTCCCCTATGTGATCAAGTACATTAAGGGTAAGGAAAATGTAGTTGCGGATGCACTTTCACGCATATGCACTCTTGTCACTAAACTTGAGTTTAATGTTATTGGCTTTGAGCACATAAAAGATTGTATGCTAATGATCCATCTTTTGCTACTCCTTATGCTTAATGTTTGACGCATACATCTTGGGAACGATATTACACCAAGGATGCTTATCTTATGAAAGCTAACAAACTTTGCATTCCCGAGCCTTCTCTTCATTTGCTCCTTTTGCAAGAGGCTCATGGAGGCGGACTCATGGGACATTTTGGACGCGATAAGACATTCGCCACGCTCTCCAAGAACTACTTTTGGCCCAAGATGTTCCGCGACGTCTCATGCTTCACCAACCGATGCTCTACATGTCACAAAGCTAAGTCTAAAGGTCAATCCCATGGTCTTTGCATGCCTCTTCCTATTCCTTATCAACCTTGGGAAGACATTAGCATGTATTTTGTACTTGGTTTGCCTAGAACTCCAAATGGAGAGGATTCAGTGTTTGTTGTTGTGGACGGATTTTCCAAGATGGCACATTTCATTCCTTGCAACAAGATAGACGATGCTTCACACGCTGCAAACCTCTTTTGTAGGGAAATCTTGCGCCTCCATCGAGTACGAAAGACAATCGTCTCCGACCGCGACGTCAAGTTCTTGAGTTACTTTTGGAAGACGCTATGCGCCAAGCTCGGAATCAAGCTCTTGTTATCATCCGGATACCATCCTCAAACCGACGGCCAAATGATGGTGACGAACTGTACGCTCTCCACTCTACTTCGCGTATTGATCAAGAAGAACATCAAGGAGTGGGAGGAGTGTCTACCCATTGCCGAGTACGCCTACAATCGTGCAAGACATTCCCTTACCGGCGAGTCCCCCTTCGAGGTCGTCTACGGCTTCAACCCATTGTCCCCGTTGGACATTCTACCCCTTCCTCTACAAGAGCGCACCAACCTCGACGCAAGTGCCCGTGCAAGCTACATCAAGAAGATGCATGAAGATACAAGGCACACCATCGAGCGCCAAGTACAATGACTCGTGACCAAGCTCAACATCAATAGGCATCCCATGATATTCAACATTGGAGACCTCGTGTGGCTACACCTTCGCAAGGACCGCTTCCGCAACGAATGCAAGTCCAAACTTCTCCCTCGAGCCGATGGACCCTTCAATGTGCTAGAACGCTACAACAGCAATGCTTACAAGATCGACACTCCGACGACTCCTTCTCCGGCTCAAGTACACCGTCATCGAGCACTCTTCGACGAGCCGCGCATCAAGACCGTCATGCATCTCGCAACCCGCTACATGTCAAGCATTCAAAAGAGCAAGTCGATGAACAAGTCCCTTGTCCTCAATAAAACCAAGATGCTTTTGCCCAAGCTCAAGAACGACAATGTCTACGTCGCCAAGGGGAAGAACGAGCGCGTCTACATCAAGAGGAACAAGACGCCGAGGCTCAACGTCTTCAAAAACAACAACGTGAAGCGCAAGCTCTTGAGGAGCAACGTGCCCTTCAAGAATCAAGTCGAGCCATCAGCAACCACAATCGCGAATGGCACAATCAAGAGGAACCCCTTCAAGAAGAAATCCAAGAGAGGAACTACCAATTACGAGTGCAACGTCAAGTACCTCAAGCTCCTCCACAAGCTCGTCAAGCTCCACCTCAACCTCAAGTTCAACAAGAGCAAGTTGATCATGGACTTCCTCCACGCCAAGAACAACTTGAGGATGATTACCCTCCACGTCAAGGGCGTCATCATCACCATCGCCAACAACACAATGAAGAGCAACGCTACGGCAAGCCAAAATTCACCATGCCCAAGTTCAATGGAAGCAATGACCCCGAAGAGTACCTTTCATGGTCATTGAAGGTCGACAAAATCTTTCGTTTGCACAACTATGAGGAAGAGAAGAAGATCGCTATGGCATCACTTGAGTTCCAAGACTATGTGCTCATATGGTGGGAACAAGTCCTTGAGCACCGACAAGAAAGGGGTGAACCTCCAATCACCTCTTGGGCTCAAATGAATGAAGTCATGCGAGCATGTTTTGTGCCCACATACTACAACCGCGATCTCTTCAAGAAACTCCAACTCCTCAAGAAAGGAACAAATAGTGTTGAAGAATACTACAAGGAAATGGAGATAACCATGATTCGAGCCAATGTGATGGAAGATGATGAGCAAACTATGGCACGTTTATTGATAGAGGCAAAGGTGTCCCGTCTTTTGATGAGATGATGGATAACGCTTTGGTGGAAATCGACTTTGACGATCCGACTACGAACGTGCGAGGATGTCGCGCCTTAGCAATCGCTAAACCAATTCCGAGAGGTTATTGACCACGCCCGAGCGTGGTCAACCTGACCACGAGGGTCTATTTCCTGCGAGCAAACGAAGAACAAGCAAGAAACTGAGATTGCAATCTGAATATTGCGAATATAAGATGAAAGCTTTATTGATCAAGGTGGGGTTCTGTGATGCCTTTGTCTGGTCGTTGAACACAAATGAAGTACGTGAAGTTGCAGCTATGGCGAACTTTAGTCTAAACTAAACCCAAAGTCTAAACGATGCCCTAAGGGTTGTATATATGGAGGAAGAGGGGGGAATTTCGGGGCCCTTGGGGAAGGGGTCCGAAACCAACCCTATCTCTTGTTTCTCCACACATACGGACTCTAAAAACAGCCTATACTGAAGTATTTCGAAAATACATGGGCCTGGCCCAATAATAAGGTGACGCAGCACCTAGAATAGCCTCTGGACGAAAGTTATGAAGTGGCATCTTGTATATTTCCTCCAAGGCTTGATGCACACATTATGGTGGCTTCAACGTCCTGAAATCATCACTTGTAACTCCGTTCTTGTTCGCCTTGCGCATGCCATCATCTCCATGCTTGTTCTTGCTCCAATGTTCATCCTTCTCCAAGCTAGGCCCTTCATTTGTTAACAAAACAAATGTATCCAATTTAGGCAGCATCATATTCTCATGAACATTAGAATCATTACCAAGGAACGAAAGTACCTGATAATTTAATTGGCGTGCACGAGCTCTAGTAATTGGTCCAATATGTATAGCAGCAGGGGCTGTGGGTGTAACAATGGTATTGATGTCCTCATCATTTCTTGAATGGACTCAATCATACCATCAAGAAGATTGCCGACTTCCAACCCTACTCCAACCTTATTGAGCTCGTGCATCAAGCTACAAAGGCGGAACGTCAAGTGCAAGATGACTTCAAGTACGCCAAGTACTCATCCAAGACCTACGGCTTCTCAAAACAACCAAGTTTCAACAACTCCTCCAACCTCTACATCAACCAAGCCTTCTTCAAGCAACGACGACAAGTCAAGTTACAAGAAAACTTTGACAAGTTCAAGTCGTCCTCCTCCTACTACAAGCAACTTCAAACCGCGTGCTTCATCATCTACTCCGACCGATGAGGTCATCAAGACAAGCTCCATCAAGTGTTTCACTTGCGGCGGCCGAGGCCACAAGTCTTATGAATGCACAAACAAGCACACCATGATCCTCAACGACGATGGCACCTATGACTCCATGAGTGATGAGGAGATGGAAGCCCTTGAGCAAGTGGCCATGCACCGGCGAGTGAATGAGGATGAAGATGATCAAGTCTTTTGTGGAGGATTCGAGCCCCGCTCTCGTTGTCTCCAAGGTCTTGACTCTTCAACAACAACAAGAAGAAGATCAAGGATGCCACATCTTCCACACAAAGGCGGGCATCAATGGAATGTCCGTCAAGGTCATCAACGATGGAGGTAGTTGCCACAACATGGCAAGTGAAGAACTATGCTCCAAGCTTCAATTGTTCAAGATGAAGCACCCGCACCCATACAAAGTCTAATGGCTAAGTTACTCCGGCACTATACGAGTTGAGCGTACGGTCCATGTCTCCTTCAAAATCGATGCATATGAGGACACTTTGGAGTGTGATGTCGTCCCAATGACAGTTTGCCACCTCCTTCTTGGTCGAGGCAATTCGACCGTGGTGTCATCCACAACGGGCGTACCAATCACTATAGCTTCAAGATCAAAGGAAAGGAGTATGTGCTACGACCTATGTCTCCTAGTCAAGGGATAGCCGACAAGCAAGCCACCCATCATGGAGAGAAGAGTGAGAAAGTGATCCACCAAAAAGTGAGTGAGAGCCACAAGCCAAACTTGAGCGCTTCTTTCGTATAGAGAGAAAAACCTAGTCCTATCTGCCACCAAAAGTGAGATGAGAGAAGTGTGTGAGAACCCATCGAGTGTTATGCACTTTGTCCTTGTGTGCAAGGATGGGGAACCAAAAACTAACACCTCTCACGAGCTACCTTTAGTGTTTCAATATCTTTTGCAGGAATTCCAAGATGTTTTCCTTGATGTGCTACCTCCGGGTCTACCTCCTCTATGAGGCATTGAGCAATGAATTGACCTCATCCCCGGAGTGCCCCTTCCAAACAAATCTCCATACCGCGTCAACCCCGAAGAAACTAAGGAGATCCAACGACAAGTACAACAACTAATTGACAATAGTCATGTACGTGAAAGTCTAAGCCCTTGTGCCGTTCCGGTTATACTTGTCCCTAAGAAAGATGGAAGTTTTCACATGTGCTCCGATTGTAGACCTATAAATGCTATTACCATTCGCTATAGGCATCCCATTCCTCGCCTAGATGATATGCTTTATGAACTTAGCGGTGCCGTCTTTTTCTCAAAAATTGATCTTAAAAGTGGCTATTATCAAATCCGCATACAAGTAGATGATGAGTGGAAAAGAGTTTTCAAAACCAGATTTGGCTTGTACGAGTGGTTGGTTATGCCTATGGGTTTATCAGAAGCGCCAGGTACTTTCATGCGTCTTATGCATTTTGTGCTTTGACCTTATATTGGAGTGTTTGTTGTGGTTTACTTTGATGATATTCTTGTGTTTAGCAAATCCATGAAAGAGCATCTTAATCATGTTAGGGCTGTTTTGCAAACACTTTGCATGGAAAGTCTTTATGCCAACATGAAAAAGTGCATGTTTTGATGCGGAGCATCCTTCCATCATCCCCATGGACTTTACACCGACACATCCAAACCGAGGTGAACTCCTTCCTACTAGACTTGCATGTGGACACGAATGGAACATGTTTACTACCTCACCAAGATATGCTATGCCTCCTTAGGTATGTAGAGGAACATCACCAAGAAGCTCAGGAGCATCACCAAGGAGAAGGAGGACCACCCCAAGGCCGTGCGGACCAAGAAGAAGGACAACAGCAGCAGCACAGGAAGCTCCAGGCGACCCCGTGCGCACGGGCCCCCGAGACCCCGTGCCCACGGGCCTCCCAGGAAGTCGACGCTGGAGCACCCCATTCGCAAGGGGCTGTAGCGTGCCCACGGAACCCCCGTGCGCACGGGCCCAACTTACCCCGTGCGCACGGGCCTCCCAGGATGGCCGGCTGAGATGGCATCTTCGGCTCCTCTTCATCTCCTTCGACCCCAAGGCTAGATATTCGGTACCAAGGACCATGTTTAGGGTTAGCAAGGACCAAGGACCATGTTTAGGGTTAGCAAGGGATTAGATGAGATATTTGTGAGCTTTGCTCCTTCACCTTCTCTCTTGGAGGATCAAGACCTCCACAAGGAGAATACTACCTTCAAGACCCCATCTCCCTTGGATTTGGGATGAACTTTGCCATTGTATCTTTCCTTTGATTGTGTTTGTGACTTGTGAATCTTGTGTTGTTAGCCTAGTGGATGTGTAATCGGGAATTGTTGGAGTTATTGCCTCTTTGTGTTCTTGTTATTTCTCTCCATTTTCCCCTCCAAGTGTGAAAATATCCATCCTAGGGTCCTACCCTACATCATCTTGGTATCATGAGCCACGTTGATTCACATCTTGGAGTCCCTACCTTCCACTTTCTAGCTTGATTTTGTTTTTTTCGTCCTAATCCAAAAATCCCCACCAAAAATAGCCCCAAAAATTTTTCTTGCAATTTGTTGATCTTGTGAGATTTGGTTGTTTTGATCCATGAATTTGGTATTTGGCAAGTGGATCTACCCCTCCACTGATGCGGAGCATCCCTCGCTCATCCCCATGGACGTATCTACATCTCCCTCAACACCACTTGGACCCATGACAAGAGCTAGAGCAAAGGTTATCGAAGATAAGGTGAACTCGCTCCTTTCTGAACTTCCTCTCTCTACTCACGAGACTTGACTACTACCTCATATGGACACTCTGTGTGTGATCAAGTACCTGGAGGAGAGCCACAGGACAGCTACACCCAATGGCCAAGGTGGCAAGGACGCCAAGCATGGACATCAAGAAGAAAGGTCGTCTGTGAAGCTACAGGCACCGGACGACCGGCCGGTCCCGGACGTCCGGGCCCTGGGATATGCTACAGCGAGGAAAGGAAGACAGGACAGAGCTACAGGGACCGGACGACCGGCCCTGCCCGGACGTCCGTCGATTCCGAGGGCCACGGACGACCGACGCCCTCCGGACATCCGGCAACTGGACACCCAAGAAGAAATTAACGGAAGACCGAAGCCACCGGACGACCGGTCGACCGGGACCAGAACCGAATTTACGGAAGTCCGACAGCCCCGGACGTCCGGACCGTCCCGAAGCTCTGGACGTCCGACACCTTCCGGACGTCCAACGCCTGTGTGGTGATTTCGTGTTGGGCCGCAGCCCATGTACCCCTTGGCCCCCCTAGACTATATATATACTCTTTCTTCCCCACCTTTCTAGGGTAGCATTGGTTTAGCTCATATTTGTGTGAGAGCCTTGCTCATCCACTTGGATACTTCTCCTCGGAGTTCACGACCTCTTCGGAGAAGATCCCCCAAGTGGATTCAAGACCCCTTTCAAGGGAAGACCATCAAGACCTCCTCACGGAGAAGAACGGTTCCTTTGTATCCTTACCTTTGTTGATTGTGGATCATGTGTTACTCTTTGTTGTCAGTGATCCAGCACTTGTGTGATTGATTCCTTGTCGGTTTAGTGATTCTCTCTCGTTTTCCCCGTGTTTCCCCTTTGTGCTTCCGCGTGTTCTTCGTGATTCCCCATAGGATCCACTCCAAACGTGAAAGATCATCACCATAGGGTTCTGCCCTACATCATCTTGGTATCATGAGCCACGTTGATCACGTTTTTGGAGCCCCTACCCCGTGTTTTCTAGCTTGATTTTGTTGTTCTCGTCCAAAATCCGAAAATCCCCACCAAAAATAGCCCCCAATTTTTTTTGTAATTTGTTGGTGAGTTGAGATTTTGCTGGATTTGGTTCATGGATTTGAGTTGCTACATGTGGATCTAGCTTTCCCCACCCTCTCCACCCTTTTCCATCCACCAATCCTCTCGATTTCGACCTCACCATCTCCATCCACCCTGAAATCGCGCAGTTCATCCCATGCCCGAATTTCGCCCAGGCACCGGACGACCGTACCCTGCCGGACGTCCGACGGCCGGACTACCGTCAAAACCGGACGTTCGTGAAACTCTGACGAAATTGAAATTTTTAGTTCAGCCACTACCACATCCCCACCTTCCACCACATCTTCCAAACCTACATACACCACCTTCCTCCCCAATACCTCCTATGACGATTTTGACACATTTTGGTCCTTGAGATTTTGAGTTGTGGCTCCCGTGTCCTATTGTGTTTCAGCTATTTAGGTACGGTTCAACTTCATCATCACCACGGCTCATCTTCGCAAGGGTCTCATCATCGCCAAGGACGGTAACTTCGACGACATCTTTGTCATACCTTGCAATTGCATTGATACCCCACATGGCCTTACTTTTGCGTAGCTTACCCATCGAGACTAGCTATAGTGTTTAGATTGTAGACCTATAAATGCTATCACCGTTCGCTATAGGCATCCCATTCCTCGCTTAGATGATATGCTTGATGAACTTAGTGGAGCCAACTTTTTCTCAAAAATTGATCTTAAAAGTGGCTATTATCAAATCCGCATTCAAGAGGGTGATGAATGGAAAACTGCTTTCAAAACGAAATTTGGCTTATATGAGTGGTTAGTTATGCCTATGGGTTTATCGGAGGCTCCCGGTACTTTCGTGCGTCTCATGCATCATGTGCTTCGCCCTTATATTGGAGTGTTTGTTGTGGTTCACTTCGATGATATTCTTGTGTTTAGCAAAACCATGAAAGAGCATCTTAATCATGTTAGGGCTGTTTTACAAACCCTTCGCAAGGAAAGTCTTTATGCCAACATGAAAAAGTGCACATTTGGTGTTAACAAAGTGGTTTTCTTGGGTTTTGTTGTATTATCCAAGGGTGTTCATGTCGATGAAACTAAAATTGAAGCAATTAAAACTTTGCCCCAACCCACCAATTTGCAACAAGTGCGTAGTTTTCTTGGTCTTGCGGGTTTTTATCGTCGCTTTGTGAAAGATTTTAGCACTATTGCCGCTCCTTTGCATACCTTGAGTAAGAAGAATGCTCCTTTTGTTTGGGGATCTTTGGAATCCACCTCTTTTGATGAGCTCAAGTCCTTGCTTACTCACGCTCCGATTCTTTCTTTGCCCAATTTTGACAAAACTTTTGAGGTTCATTGTGATGCAAGTGGTACCAGAATTGGCGGAGTTTTGATGCAAGAAAAACGAGCCATTGCATATTTTAGTGAAAAACTCTCCAGTGCTCAACTTAACTATCCCATATATGACAAAGAATTGTATGCTTTAGTGCGCGTGGTACATGTTTGGGAACATTATCTTAGACCTCATGTGTTTGTGATCCATACCGATCATGAAATGCTTAAGTACTTAAAAGGTCAAACTAAGTTGAACAAGCATCATGCCAAATGGAGTGAATTTATTGAATCTTTCCCCTATGTGATCAAGTACATTAAGGGTAAGGAAAATGTAGTTGCGGATGCGCTTTCACACATATGCACGCTTGTCACTAAACTTGAGTTGAATGTTATTGGTTTTGACCACCTCAAAGACTTGTATGCTAATGATGCATCTTTTGCTATTCCTTATGCTAAGTGTTTGACGCATACTTCTTGGGAACAATATTATATCAAGTATGCTTGTCTTATGAAATCTAACAAACTTTGCATTCCCGAGTATTCTCTTTGTTTGCTACTTTTGCAAGAGCTCATGGAGGCGGACTCATGGGACACTTTGGACGAGATAAGACATTCGCCACGCTCTCCAAGAACTACTTTTGGCCCAATATGTTTCGAGACGTCTCACGCTTCACCACCCGATGCTCTACATGTCACAAAGCTATGTCTAAAGCTCAATCTCATGGTCTTTACATGCCTCTTCCTATTCCTTATCAACCTTGGGAAGACATTAGCATGGACTTTGTACTTGGTTTACCTAGAAATCAAAATGGAAAGGACTCCGTGTTTGTTGTTGTAGACCGATTTTCTAAGATGGCACATTTCATCCCTTGCAACAAGATAGACAATGCTTCACACGTTGCAAATCCCTTTTGTAGGGAAATCTTGCGTCTCCATGGAGTACCAAAGACAATCGTATCCGACCGCGACATCAAGTTCTTGAGTTACTTTTGGAAGAACCTATGCGCCAATCTCGAAATCAAGCTCTTGTTCTCATCCGCATACCATCCTCAAACTGACGGCCAAACGGAGGTGACGAACCGGACTCTCTCCACTCTACTTCGCGTGTTGATCAAGAAGAACATCAAGGAGTGGGAAGCATGTTTACCCATCACCGAGTACGCCTACAACCGTGCAAGACATTCGACTACCGACAAGTCCTCCTTCGAGGTCGTCTATGGCTTCAACCCATTGTCACCATTGAACATTCTACCTCTTCCTCTACAAGAGCGCACCAACATGGATGCGAGTGCACGGGCAAGCTACATAAAGAAGATGCATGAGGATACAAGGCACACCATCGAGCACCAAGTACAACGACTAGCGACCAAGCTCAACATCAACAAGCAACCCATGATCTTCAACATTGGCAATCTCGTGTGGATACACCTTCGAAAGGACCGCTTCCCCAACGAACGCAAGTCCAAACTTCTCACTCGAGCCGATGGACCCTTCAAGGTGCTAGCATGCTACAACGACAACGCCTACAAGATAGACCTACCACGAGGCAAGTACAATGTGAGCGACATCTTCAACGTCAAGGACCTTGTGCCATACCATGGAGATGAAGCTTTTGATCCGTGGTCGGATCTTTCCCAAGGGAGGGGGGAGATGATGTGGAGCATCCCTCGCTCATCCCCATGGACGTATCTACATCTCCCTCAACACCACTTGGACACATGACAAGAGCCAGAGCAAAGGTTATCAAAGATAAGGTGAACTCGCTCCTTTCCGAACTTCCTCTCTCTACTCACGAGACTTGGCTACTACCTCATATGGACACTCTGTGTGTGATCAGGTACCTGGAGGAGAGCCACGGGACAGCTACATCCAATGGCCAAGGTGGCAAGGATGCCAAGCATGGACATCAAGAAGAAAGGCCGTCTATGAAGCTACAGGCACCAGACGGCCGGCCGGTCCCGGACGTCCGGGCCCTGGGATATGCTACAACGAGGGAAGGAAGACAGGACAGAGCTACAGGCACCGGAAGACCGGCCCTGCCTGGATGTCCGACGACTCCCAGGGCCACGGACGATCGACGCCCTCCGGACGTCCGGCAACTTGACACCCAAGAAGAAATTAACGGAAGATCGAAGCCACCGGACGACCGGTCGACCGGGACCAGAACCAAATTTACGGAAGTCTGACTGCCCCGGAGGTCCGGACCGTCCCGAAGCTCCGGACGTCCGACACCTTCCAAACGTCCGACGCCTGTGTGGTGATTTCGTGTTGGGACGCATCCAATGTACCCCTTGGCCCTCCTAGACTATATATATTCTTTCTTCCCTACCTTTCTAGGGTAGCATTGGTTTAGCTCATATTTGTGTGAGAGCCTTGCTCATCCACTTGGATACTTCTCCTCGAAGTTCACGACCTCTTCGGAGAAGATCCCCCAAGCGGATTCAAGACCCCTTTCTAGGGAATACCATCAAGACCTCCTCACGGAGAAGAACGGTTTCTTTGTATCCTTACCTTTGTTGATTGTGGATCATGTGTTACTCTTTGTTCTCGGTGATCTAGCACTTGTGTGATTGATTCCTTGTCTGCTTAGTGATTCTCTCTCATTTCCCCCGTGTTTCCCCTTAGTGCTTACGCGTTTTCTTCGTGATTCCCCGTAGGATTCACTCCAAACGTGAAAGATCGTGACTATAGGGTTCCGCCCTACATCATCCACCTTCATCCCCACCCTTCCACCGTTTGAATTTGGCCAAAAACTTGGAAATCACCACGGGATCCGAGCAGTTCGTCCGCTCACAGGAGACCCCGTGCACACGGGCCCTCTAGACCCCGTGCACACGGGACCCCGTGCACACGGGCCTCACTTACCCTGTGCCCACGGACTATGCAGGGAGCTCCGGCCATTTTCTATTTTTCCTCATTTCTTTCCCCACTACCTTTTGTGTTCTTCCGCACAATTCCACGTGTTTGTTTGAGTGTTGGGTCGCAGTTTCTCTCGTGTCCTAAGGTGTTTCGGCTACTTATGCGCGAGTTGGTATCATCATCGTCGCCACCAATCATCAATTCGGACAACACATCGGCTTCGACAAGATCATCTTCATCACTACCATAAGCAAGGACGGTAACCTCGACGATGCCTTGTACTCTCTTGCCATTAACTTGATAGCTTCGAGCCCTTTTGCGTAGCTTACCCATCGAGACTAGCTTGTTGAGTATTGCCGGGCCACGCCTTACTGCACCATTTAGTGTCCCGTCCATCCCGTGAATTTACTACTTGTTACCTTGTTGTGTGGCTCGTATATCAAGCATCGTGGCATAGTCAAAAAAAAGCTTTTAAGCAAAAGAGAAGAGAAGCAAAGAGCTTATAAGCAATAGCATCGAGCCTTAGCATACGTGCATCATCTTGGTCATCACAGACATAAGCATACTTGGGATAGTGAGACGAGTGATTTCTCTATTAGGTTGGTGCACTAACATATCTAGCCCATTAGTGCAATCGAGCTAGCGCCTCTCTAGTATCCGTACAACAAGAGCTTTTACCGTGGTTCGTCATCCTCGGGCTCACCCCTTGGTTGTGCGGATCCCATTTATCTTATGTGTGTGTGTTCCTCGTGTTATCTTTGGAGGTTGATCTATTTGTCTTGTTTTCCATTTGTGAATCTTCTCAACTTTATCAACATCTTGACTAACATTTGCTTGAATTATTTGTGCCTTTCCTAACCAAGCTCCTCCATAGACCATTTACTTGTAGGTGTGAGAAACAATTCCCGGTACCAATTCCCCTATTGTAATATCACGTGGGATCGTATTTGTTACATCCACAATCTTCGGCAAAGGTAACTTTGGTTTTGTTCTCTCATTTTTCTACTCACCACCACTTTGATATGATGGATAGGCCAAGTTCCTCTACCAACCCACTCTTCATCGAGCAAGACGACGGCATGTCATCATTCGTCACCAAGAGCCACCTCTTTGGTGCACAACGAGCTCTACATCAAGAGCAACAAGCAATGAACGACCACATCGAAAACCTCGCCACCGACTTGCGACTCTCTGAGCAACGTACACGAGACTACTTCGACAACAAGTTCGACGCGCACAAGCAAGAGAACAATGCAAGAATGGACGAGATCCGAGCTTTGTTGGTCAACCGGCCTCCTTCAACTTCTTCCTAATCAAGACGGAGCCACTCAAGTCGACACTCCGACGACACCTTCTGCGGCTCAAGTACTCCATCATCGACCATTCTTCGACGAGCCATGCGTCAAGACCGTCATGCATCTTGCAACTCGCTACACGTCAAGCATTCACAAGAGCAAGTCGATGAGCAAGTTCCTCGTCCTCACTCAAACCAGGACGCTTTTGCTCAAGCTCACGAACGACAATGACTACGGCGCCAAGAGGAAGGACGAGCGCGTCTACACCAAGAGGAACAAGACGCCGAGGTTCAACATCTCAACAACAACAACGTGAAGCGCAAGCTCTTGAGGTGCAACGTGGCCTTCTAGAATCAAGTTGAGCCATCGCCAACCGCAATCACGAACGGCGCAATCAAGAGGAAGCCCTTCGAGAAGAAATCCAAGAGAGGAACTACCAACCACATGTGCAACGTCAAGTTCCTCAAGATCCTCCACAAGCTCGTCAAGCTCCACCTCAACCTCAAGTTCAACAAGAGCAAGTTGATCAATGGACTTCCTCCAAGCCAAGGGCAACATGAGGATGATTACCTTCCGCATCACGGGCGTCATCATCACCATCGCCCACAATACAATGAAGATCAATGCTATAGAAAGTTCAATGGAAGCAATGATCCGGAAGAATACCTGTCATGGGCATTGAAGGTCGACAATATCTTTCGTTTGCACAACTATGAGGAAGAGAAGAAGACCGCTATGGCATCACTTGAGTTCCAAGACTATGTGCTCATATGGTGGGAACAAGTCCTGGAGCGCCGAGAAGCAAGAGGTGACCCTCCAATCACCACTTGGGCTCAAATGAAGGATGTCATGCGAGCACAGTTTGTGCCCACCTACTACAACCGCGAACTCTTCAAGAAGCTACAACTCCTCAAGCAAGGTACAAAGAGAGTTGAAGAATACTACAAGGAGATGGAGATAGCCATGATTCGAGCCAATGTCAAGGAGGATGATGAGAAAACAATGGCACGATTCTTGAATGGACTCAATCATCCAATCAAGAAGATCGCCGACTTCCAACCCTACTCCAACCTCATCGAGCTCGTGCATCAAGCGACCAAGGCGGAACGTCAAGTGCAGGATGACTTCAAGTACGCCAAGTACTCATCCAAGACATACGGCTTCTCCAACAATCAAGCTTCAAAAACTCTTCCAACATCTACATCAACCAAGCCATCTCCAAGCAACGACGACAAGCCAAGCTACAAGAAAGCTTCATCAAGTTCAAGTCATCTTCCTCCTACCACAAGCAACTACAAGCCGCATGCTTCTTCATCTACTCCGACCGATGAGACCGTCAAGACGAGCTCCTTCAAGTGTTTCACTTGCGGCGGCCGAGGCCACAAGTCCTATGAATGCACAAACAAGCGAACCATGATCCTCAACGACTATGGCACCTACGACTCAATGAGTGAAGATGAAATGGAAGCACTTGAGCAAGTATCCATGCACCAGCGCGTGAACGAGGATGAAGATGATAGAGTCTTTTGTGATGAGGATTCGAGCCCCGCTCTCGTCGTCTCCAAGGTCTTGACTCTTCAACATCAACAAGAACTAGACCAATGATGCCACATCTTCCACACAAAGGCCGGCATCAATGGAAGGTCCGTCAAGGTCATCATCGATGGAGGTAGTTGCCACAACTTCCAAGTGAAGAACTATGCTACAAGCTTCAATTGTTTAAGAGGAAGCACCCGCACCCCTACAAGGTTCAATGGCTAAATGACTCTGGCACTGTACGAGTTGAGCATACGGTCCAAGTCTCCTTCAAAATTGGTGCATATGAGGACACTCTGGAGTGTCATGTGGTCCCAATGACTGTTTGCAACCTCCTTCTTGGTCGATCATGGCAATTCGACCGTGGTGTCATCCACAATGGGCGTACCAATCATTATAGCTTCAAGATGAAAGGGAAGGAGTATGTGCTACGACCTATGTCTCCTAGTCAAGTGGTAGCCGACAAGCAAGCCAACCATCATGGAGAGAAGAGTGAGAAAGTGCACCACCCGAAAGTGAGTGAGAGCCACAAGCCAAACTTGAGCGCCTCTTTGCCTAGAGAGAAAAACCTCATACTATTTGCCACAAAAAGTGAGATGAGAGAAGTGTGTGAGAACCCATCGAGTGTGATGCAGTTTGTCCTTGTGTGCAAGGATGGAGCACCTAAAGCAACTCCGAGAGGTTATTGACCACGCCGGAGATGATCAACCTGACCACGAAGGTCTATTTCCTGAAAGCAAACGAAGAACAAGCAAGAAACAAAGATTGCAATCTAGATATTGCGAATAACAGAGGAAAGCTTTATTAATGAAGGTGGGGTTCTAGGACGCCTTTGTCTAGTCGTTGAGGACAAACGAAGTACGCAAAGTTGCAGCTATGGTGAACTTTTAATCTAAACAAAACCCAAAGTCTAGCGGTGCCCTAAGGCCTGTATATATGGAGGAAGAGGGGGGGGGGGCGGGATTTCATGGCCCTTGGTGGAGGGGTCCGAAATCAACCCTATCTCTTGTTTCCCCACACATACGGACTCTAAAAATAGCCTATACTTATGTATTTCTAAATTACATGGGCCTGGCCCAATAATAAGGTGACACAACACCTAGAATAGCCTCGGGACGAAATTTATGAAGTGGCATCTTGTATATTTCGTCCAAGGCTTCATGCAACCATTATGGTGGCTTCAAAGTCCTGAAATCATCACTTGTAACTCTGTTCTTGTTCCCCTTGCGCACGCCATCATCTCCATGCTTGTTCTTGCTCCAATGTTCATCCTTCTCCAAGCTAGGCCCTTCATTTGTAAGCAAAACAAATGTATCCAATTTAGACAGCATCATATTCTCGTGAACTTTAGAATCATTACCAAGAAACGAAAGTACCTGATAATTTAATTAGCGTGCGCGAGCTCTAGTAATTGGTCCAGTATATGTAGCAGTAGGTACTGTGGGTGTAACAATGGTATTGATGTCCTCACCATCCTCCCCATCTTGAAATGAAGACGTCCTCGACGGTAGGTCATCTTCCTCACCCAAATAAGGCTTCAAATCTGCAATGTGAAAAGTGGGACTAACCCCAAAATCTGCAGGCAACTCAAGTTTATATGCATTATCATTTATTTTCTCCAACACCTTAAAAGGACCATCAGCACGAGGCATTAGCTTTGATTTGCCCAAATCAGGAAATCTATCCTTACGCAAATGTATCCAAACAAGATCTCCAAGTGCAAACACAACATGTTTTCTACCCTTATCTCCAGCAAGTTTATATTTAGCATTCATACGCTCAATGTTTTCCTTAGTTAACTCATGCATTTTTAAAATCAATTCAACACGGTGTTTAGCATCAAAATTAACCTTCTCCAGAGATGGAAGAGGCAACAAACCAATAGGTGCACGAGGTAGGAAACCATACACAATTTCAAAAGGGCACATCTTAGTAGTAGAATGCAATGAATGATTATAAGCAAATTCAATATGAGGCAAGCATTCTTCCCACATTTTCTTATTATTCTTCAAAACAGCCCTAAGCATAGTAGACAATGTTCTATTGACTACTTCAGTTTGTCCATCAGTTTCGGGGTGACAAGTAGTACTAAAAAGCAATTTAGTCCCCAACTTAGCCCATAAACATCTCCAAAAGTGGCCAAGAAATTTAGTATCATGATCTGAAACAATATTATTTGGCACACCATGCAAGCGAATAATTTCACGAAAGAACAAATCAGCAACATTAATAGCATCATCGCTTTTATGACATGGTATAAAGTGTGCCATTTTCGAGAATCTATCCACGACAACAAATATGCTATCCCTTCCCTTCTTTGTTCGAGGTAAACCTAAAACAAAGTCCATAGATATATCCTCCCAAGGAACACTAGGTACAGGCAAAGGCATATATAAACTATGAGGATTGAGTCGTGACTTAGCTTTTTGACATGTAGTGCAGCGAGCAACAAAGCGCTCAACATCCCGTCTCATCTTTGGCCAAAAGAAATGTGTAGCAAGTACGCCCTCCGTCTTCTTCATGCCAAAGTGTCCCATTAGTCCTCCTCCATGCGCCTCCTGCAACAACCAAAGAAGAAAAAAGCTAGATGGGATGCATAGCTTGTTAGCACGGAAGACAAATCCGTCATTAACGACGAACTTGTTCCATGTTCTTCCATCTTTACAATTCTGCAATACATCTTTAGAATCAGCATCATGCACATATTGATCTTTGATGGTCTCCAAACCAAATATTTTGAAGTCAAGTTGTGAAAGCATAGTATAGCAACGAGACAATCCATCAGCAATAACATTTTCTTTACCCTTCTTGTGTTTAATGACATAAGGGAAAGTCTCAATGAATTCAACCCATCTAGCATGTCTACGAGTAAGTTTAGCTTGGCTTTTAATATGTTTCAAAGATTCATGATCAGAATGTATAACAAATTCTTTGGGCCATAAATAATGTTGCCATGTTTCTAAAGTCCGAACAAGAGCATATATTTCTTTATCATAAGTAGAATAAGTCAGACTAGGCCCACTCAATTTTTCAGAAAAGTATGCAACAGGTTTGCCATCTTATAATAACACACCTCCTAATCCAATTCCACTAGCATCACATTCAAGCTCAAATGTCTTATTAAAATCAGGAAGTTGGAGTAAAGGAGCATGTGTCAACTTATCTTTCAACACCATGAAGGCTTCTTCCTGTGCGGTACCCCTAACAAAAGGCACATCCTTCATTGTAAGCTCATTGAGAGGTGCAGCAATGGTGCTAAAATCTCTCACAAAATGCCTATGCAATCCAGCGAGGCCAAGAAAACTCCTCACATGTGTGACCGTTTTGGGCTGCGGCCTACTCTCAATAGCTTTAGTCTTGGCTTTATCAACTTCAATTCCCTGTGGAGTAACAACATAGCCAAGAAAAGGCACTCGATTGGTGCAAAAGGTGCACTTCCCAAGGTTACCAAACAAACGTGCATCACGTAGAGCAATAAAAACAGCACATAAATGTTCGAAATGTTCCTCCAAAGATCTACTATAAATCAATATGTAATCAAAGTAAATTACCACAAATCGTCCAATGAAAGCACGTAAAACTTCGTTCATTAATCTCATGAAAGTACTAGGTGCATTAGTTAACCCAAAAGGCATGACTAACCACTCATATAATCCAAACTTAGTTTTAAATGTTATTTTCCATTCATCCCCCAATTTCATACGAATTTGATGGTATCCACTACGCAAACCAACTTTGGAGAATATTGTAGAGCCACTCAATTCATCAAGCATATCATCTAGCCTAGGAATAAGATGACGATAACGAATAGTAATATTATTAATGCCTCTACAATCAACACACATATGCGATGTACCATCCTTTTTGGCACTAGAATAATAGGAACAACACAAGGACTAAGGGATTCGCGTATATAATCTTTTTCGAGAAGCTCTTGTACTTGACGCATAATCTTGTTCGTCTCCTCTGGATTGGTACGGTATGGCGCACGGTTTGGTAGTGAAGCACCAGGAATTAAGTCAATCTGATGCTCAATCCCACGAATAGGCGGTAATCCCGGTGGCACGTCTTGTGGAAAGACGTCAGTGAAGTCCTGCAAAATGTTAGTGATAGCAGGAGGGAAAGATGAAGTCACATCCTCGAATAAAAATAATGCCTCTTTGCAAACAAAAGCGAAGCAAACAGATTTCCTGAAATCTAGCTCATCAATATCAGATTTGGTGGCAAATAAACACGCACTTTTAAATTTAATTTCAGAAGCAACACTAGAAGGTTTATTATTAGGCTTCATTTGTTGCTCAAATTCTTTTGCCACAATCTGATTTTCACTCTTATTCTTCTCCTGTTTTGCTTTGTTAGCTCTATTAATATCATCTTTCAAAATGGAATCAGGAGTCATAGGAAGAAAAGTAATATTTTTATCCTTATGAACAAGAGTATACTGATTGTTTCTACCATGGTGTATAGAATTTTTATCAAATTGCCATGGTCTACCAAGTATAAGGAACATGCTTGCAGAGGTACCACATCACAATCAACATAATCAGCATATGTAGAGATACTAAAATGCACACGAACAATACATGTTACCTTAACCTTGCCACAGTTGTTGAACCATTGGATGTAGTAAGGATGTGGATGTGGTCTTGTGGTGAGAGAGAGCTTCTCCACCATCTCCATGCTAGCCAAGTTGTTGCAGCTCCCTCTGTCTATGATGACGCGCACAGAACGTTCCTTCACAACTCCTTTTGTATGGAACAAATTATGCCTCTGATTTTGCTCAGCTTGTGTGACCTGCACACTCAAAACATGTTGAGCAACTAAACATTAATACCTGTCAGCGCCTTCAGGAGCCATGTATTGCGTCTCATGATCAAAATCATCTCCACCGTGTTCTTCACGTGTAATAAGAGCCAAAGTCTCCTCATCATAGTCACTAGCGGACTCATACCCACCATCCTCAGTAGCAATCATCACACACTGAGATTTGCATTCTCTCGCATAATGACCTCTTCCCTTACAACGACGACAAATAATATCACTTGTGTGCCCAGTTGATGCCATGGAAGAAGAAGAGCTCTGTTGAGGCCCGGCAGGTGCGCTCTTGGCAGATAGTGGTGGTTGTGCCTGCTTTCTTGTATCACGGCTGGAGGTGGCACCTAATGGAGGTGCTGGTGCAGTGGAAGTAGAAGGCGGTGATCGGCAACCGTTGTAGTCAAAACTCTCAAAGCTTGGATAGAGCGATTACCAGGGAGAGTCAAACACACGACATAGATGTATGTGGAGCTGGGAAGGCTTATAATGTGGTAGCAAAAAGGACCAGCAATAATCAATTCAGAGATGCAAAGTTTAATAAACACTCAACGACGGTACTGTGCTGGTCCTAGGCTAGACCATGCTAGAGACGCGAGCCTAGAACACTAACAAAATCATGGCGATGCACGTAAACAAGAAAGAAGCACACTCTGGGAAAAAACAGCTCTTTTTTTGCGCTCTACTTTTTTTTCGCTCATCTTTTTTTGGCGAAAAATCACTATAATGGCGAGTGTCTCAAAACTCTTCCCAGGTCAATCTGACAGGATGGGCAAGAAATTTTTTTTGACAATTTTTTTCAGAAATCAGGGCAGCGACGATGAAAAAGTGCGACAAAAAGTCACTATGATGGCGAGTGTCTCAAAACACTCCCTGGGACCTAAAAATAGGATAGGGAAAAAATGTTTCCGGTCGCCGAAATTTTGGCCTAAAAACTGCCCGGGGGTCTCCAGAATTTTTCTTTTCCGAAACCTACTTGATGAGGACATCAATACCATTGTGGCACCCACAGCCCCTATTGCTATACATACTGGACCAATTACTAGAGCTTGCGCACGCCAATTAAATTACCAGGTACTTTTGTTTCTTGGTAATGATTCTAATGTTCATGAGAATATGATGCTGCCTAAATTTGATACATTTGTTTTGTTTACAAATGAAGGGCCTAGCTTGGAGAAGGATGGACACTGGAGCAAGAACAAGCATGGAGATGATGGCATGCGCAAGGGGAACAAGAACGGAGTTACAAGTGATGATTTCAGGACGTTGAAGCCACCATAATGTGTGCATGAAGCCTTGGACAAAATATACAAGATGCCACTTCATAACTTTTGTCCAGAGGCTATTCTAGGTGCTGCATCAGCTTATTATTGGGCCAGGCCCATGTATTTTAAATATACTTCAGTATAGGCTGTTTTTAGAGTCCGTATGTGTGGGGAAACAAGAGATAGGGTTGGTTTTGGACCCCTTCCCCAAGGTCCATGAAATTCCCCCCTCTTCCTCCATATATACAACCCTTAGGGCGTCGTTTAGACTTTGGGTTTTGTTTAGATTAAAGTTCGCCATAGCTGCAACTTCACGTACTTCGTTTGTGTTTAACGACCAGACAAAGACGTCTCATAATCCCACCTTGATCAATAAAGCTTTCATCTTATATTCGCAATATCTAGATTACAATCTCAGTTTCTTGCTTGTTCTTCGTTTGCTCGCAGGAAACAGACCCTCGTGGTCAGGTGGATCGTGCTCCGGCGTGGTCAATAACCTCGGAGTTGGTTTAGCGATTGCTAAGGTGCGACTTTCTCGCACGTTCGTAGTCGGATCGTCAAAGTCGACTTCCACCAAAGCGAAATCCATCATCTCATCGAAAGACGGGACACCTTTGCCTCTATCACTACTCAGGCAAGGAAACACGAATCGGAAATTAGATGGATCTTGAAAATAACCTAATATGCAAGGAACTCGGATTGGTGGTGGATATATGGTGGTGGTATATGGCAGCGGTGGTGGTATATGGTAGCGGTGGTAGTATATGGATATGGATCGGTGGTGGTATATGGATACGGATTAGGAGTGGTGCTCGTAGGTGGCAGGGGCGATGATGATGGTGCGGTGGCGGCGTGACAACTTATGACCAGAACTCGAAACTCTAAAAGACTAGATGCTAGGACCAGCAACTTGACGCGACGATGCAACCGCAAATTCAACAAAGAAAAATACTGAAAAGACTATGCAAAGGCACAGACTGGTTCGGATAGGATGAACTAACCCTAATTTTTTTGTTGGCTTTTTCGTGGACTATAGGTATGAAGAACAGACTCGATCTAAACTATGAAAAACTGTAAAATCTCACCGAGCAACCTGGAAATCTGATACCATATGATAGAGGCAAAGGTGTCCCGTCTTTTGATGAGATGGTGGCTATCGTTTTGGTGGAAGTCGACTTTGACGATCCGACTACGAACGTGCGAGGACGTCGCTCCTTAGCATACGCTAAACCAACTCCGAGAGGTTATTGACCATGCCAGAGCATGATCAACCTAACCACGAAGATCTATTTCCTGCAAGCAAACGAAGAACAAGCAAGAAACTAAGATTGCAATATAGATATTGCGAACAAAATAGGAAAGCTTTATTAATGAAGGTGGGGTTCTGTGACGCCTTTGTCTGGTCGTTGAACACAAACGAAGTAGGCGAAGTTGCAGCTATGGCGAACTTTTAATCTAAACAAAACCCAAAGTCTAACGGTGCCCTAAGGGTTGTATATATGGAGGAAGAGGGGGGGGGGAGGGGTCCGAACGAAATCAAGCCTATCTCTTGTTTCCCCACACATACGGACTCTAAAAATAGCCTATACTTATGTATTTCGAAATTACATGGGGCCTGGCCGAATAATAAGGTGACGCAACACCTAGAATAGCCTCGGGACGAAATTTATGAAGTGGCATCTTGTATATTTCGTCCAAGGCTTCATGCACCCATTATGGTGGCTTCAAAGTCCTGAAATCATCACTTGTAACTCCGTTCTTGTTCCCCTTGCGCATGCCATCATCTCCATGCTTGTTCTTGCTCCAATGTTCATCCTTCTCCAAGCTAGGCCCTTCATTTGTAAGCAAAACAAATGTATCCAATTTAGGCAGTATCATATTCTCATGAACATTAGAATCATTACCAAGAAACGAAAGTACCTGATAATTTAAGTGGCGTGCGCAAGCTCTAGTAATTGGTCCAATATATGTAGCAGTAGGGGTTGTGGGTGTAACAATGGTATTGATGTCCTCATCAGATAGGGTTAGTTTCGGACCCCTCCACCAAGGGCCATGAAATTCCCCCCTCTTCCTCCATATATACATCCCTTAGAGCACCGTTTAGACTTTGGGTTTTGTTTAGATTAAAAGTTTGCCAGCTGCAACTTCGTGTACTTCGTTTGTGTTCAACGACCAGGCAAAGGCGTCACAGAACCCCACCTTCATTAATAAAGCTTTCCTCTGTTGTTCGTAATATCCAGATTGCAATCTTAGTTTCTTGTTTGTTCTTCGTTTGAAATAGACCTTCGTGGTCAGGTTCATCGTGCTCCGGCGTGGTCAATAACCTCTCGGAGTTGGTTTAGCGATTGCTAAGGCGCGACGTCCTCGCACGTTCGTAGTCGGATCGTCAAAGTCGACTTCCACTAAAACGATAGCCACCATCTCATCGAAATACGGGACACCTTTGCCTCTATCACATGGTGATGAGCATTTCGATCCGAGGTCGGATCTTTCCCAAGGGGGGGGGGAGATGATGCGGAGCATCCTTAGGTCATCCCCATGGACCTGCCATCGCCTCACAAAGCACTAAGAGGACCCATGACTAGAGCACGAGGTAGAGCTCTCGGGACCGAGGTGATCCTCTCAAGACATGGCTACAACCTAAGTCCGAAATGTTGTGCATGATTAGGTACCAAGAGGACCCTCCCGACGATGTTCATGAAGATGGTCAAGACGCCAAGTCCAGGGAAGAAGAGAACCAATGGAAGAAGGAAAGAACAGCCTCCAGGCACCTTACATCCGGCCATGGCCCCGGACATCCGGCCCCTGGAGATCTACTTGGACAGGAGTCGGCAGAAGAAGCTACAGGGACTGGACATCCGGCGTCCAGCCCGGACATCCGGCCCCCCTCACCAGAATTCCGGCCTCCAGCCCGGACATCCGGAGGCGCCATCCATGGAGCACAGAAGCTTGCCCCGATAGCCCAGACATCCGGCTGCCTCACTGGACATCCGGCCCCTCCTGAAGCACCGGACATCCAGACCCTCCGCCCGGACATCCGGCGCCGCCCATCCAGGGAATAGAACGGCCATCTTCACCGGCCCGGACATCCGGCCCTTCAGCTCGGACATCCGGCCCCTCACGAGCCACCGGACATCGTCCCGACGCCCAGACATCCGGCCCTCCTTGTCTGCGAACAGTGTAAGGGCCGAGGCCCATGTACCCCTATTCACCCCTAGACTATATATACTCCATATCCACCTACGTTTTAGGGTTAGCATTGTGATAGCTCATTTGAGATAGAGCATTGCTTATCCGTACCGGATCTACTCCTCGTGAGGGACCGCACCACTTCGGAGAAGTTCCATCTTGATTCAAGGCCTCCATCCAGAGAAGACAATCAAGACCTCCCCACGGAGAAGAACGGTTACTCTTGTATCGTCCCTTGTTGACTTTGGATCTCGTGTTACTTTGTGCCTCGATGATCTAGCACCCGTGTGATCAAATTCGTGTCGGTTGAGTGTTTCTCTTGTTTTTCCCATCGGGATTTCCCTCGTGTTCTTCCGCGCGTTCTTCGTGTTCCCCATAGGATCCACTCCAAACATGAAAGATAGGCGCCATAGGGTTCCGCCCTACATCACTAGCCCAATAATAAGGTGACGCAGCATCTAGAATAGCCTCTGGACGAAAGTTATGAAGTAGCATCTTGTATATTTCGTCCAAGGCTTCATGCACTCATTATGGTGGCTTCAATGTCCTGAAATCATCACTTGTAACTCCGTTCTTGTTCCCCTTGCGCATGCCATCATCTCCATGCTTAGTCTTGCTCTAATGTTCATCCTTCTCCAATCTAGGCCCTTCATTTGTAAGCAAAACAAATGTATCCAGTTTAGGCAGCATCATATTCTCATGAACATTAGAATCATTACCAAGAAACGAAAGTACCTGGTAATTTAATTGGCGTGCGCGAGCTCTAGTAATTGGTCCAGTATGTATAGCAGCAGGGGCTGTGGGTGTAACAATGGTATTGATGTCCTCATCATGGATGATGTGTACATATACCACGCACACACAATTTTTCCTTTGTCTTTGTTTTGTGTAGGTACTCATGTATACTCGTCAACCTCACAATCCCAAGAGTTGACGAAACGAACTCTTGAGAGCAACGATGACTTGGGATCCCGTGGATTGTCCTAACCACCATTCTATTCGCGCAACGACTATGCGCTTCTATTCTACATGGCTCTCACACGGCTATGGGCTATTTACCACTTGTCACCTTATGCTCATTTTCCCGTGTTCACTTTGCATGTTATCCTTGCTTCTACGCCTTTGCCATGCAATTGTGACCCTTTCTTGCATCTACCCATGATTCACCATTATGCTACTTCTATGTGTATTTGCATTCTTCGTGGAGATACTTGTTGCTATTGCCATGTTGATGCGGAGCATCCCACGATCATCCCCATGGACGCATCTACATCCCCTACAACACCACTTGGACCTATGACTCGAGCACGTGCAAGAGCTCTTGAAACCGAGGTGACATTACTCCTCTCACTACTCCCTTTCGATTCACATGAGACATGGTTACTACCTCAAACGAAAATGCTATGCATACTCAGGTACCAAGGAGTTCACCATGGAGAAGCTAGGAAGCAAGGAGAACCGGAAGCGGAAGACATGAATGAAGATAGAGAGGAAAAGCACCAAGTCCCAGACTGGCCGGACGATCCGGACGGCGGCCCGGACGATCCAGACAGAGCCCGGATGATCCGGACCCCGGTCCGGGCCATCCGGCTAACTCGCCCCGAGGACACTGGAAGCTCCCACCTGAAGCCGGCTCATCCGGACCATGTCCCGGATCATCAGACCCTACCCGGACGTCCGGACCCCCAGCCAGACATCCCGACCTGCACAGCCACCAGCCGCGTCTCCAGCTCATCCGGGCCTCCACCCGGATCATCCGGACCAGCCCGGATCATCCGCACCCACCCCTGATCATCCGGCCAGCAGCTGCGCGCGCATGTTGGGCTGAGCCCATGTACCCCTTTGCCCCCCTAGCCTATATATAGGACTCCTCCTCCTCACTTCGAGACTTAGCATTGTGATAGCTCATTTTGAGATAGAGCACTGCTCATCCGTACTGGATCTACTCCACGTGAGGGACCGTGCCTCCTCGGAGAAGATCCTTTCGGATTCAAGGCCTCCATCCGGAAAAGACAATCAAGACCTCCTCACGAAGAAGAACGGTTACTCGTGTATCGTCCGTTGTTGACTTTGTATCTCGTGCTACTCGTGCTTCTATGATCTAGACCTTGTGTGATCGATCTCTTGTCGGTTGAGTGTTTCTCTCGTTTGCCCCCGTGATTGCCTCGTGTTCTTCCGCGCATTCTTCGTGTTTCCCCCGTAGGATCCTCTCCAGACGTGAAAGATCGTCCCCTAGGGTTCTGCCCTACATCATCTTGGTATCAGAGCCACATTGATCACGTTTTTGGAGCCCCTACCCCTCGTTTTCTATCTTGATTTTGTTGTTTTCGTCCTAAATCCAAAAATCCCCACCAAAAATAGCCTCAAAATGTTTTTGTGATTTGTTGGTTTTGATGATGATTTGTTGATTTTGATCCGTGGGTTCGGTGTGTAACTCATGGATCTTGCTTTTACCCACCTTCCCCTCGAAATCCATCCAAAATCCGCAGAATCGTCGAAATTCTTGTCGTTTTTGAGTTCATCCTGAGCAGTTCCCGACCGCGATTGACCTGCCCGGATCATTCGGACCCTGAACCAGATCATCCGGACGTGCCCGGATCATCCGGCTCCTGGCCCGGATCATCCGGCTTTCTCTGCCGAAACTGCATTTTTGCAGTTCTCCACCACCTCCACCTACGCCTACGCACTCCCCCACTTCGACCACCACCACCCCGACCTACCAAAGCCCCACGACACAACCTCCGTACCACCATTCGACTTTGGGTTCGAGAATTTGAGTTCTGATTTCCCGTGTCCTATTGTGTTTCGGCTATTTAGGTACGGTGCGACTTCTACATCACCAAAGCTCATCTTCGTCGACTACTCATCTTCGATACGGACGGTAACTTTGACGACATCTTTGTCATACCTTGCAATTGCATTGATAACCATCATATTCCATCTTTTGCGTAGCTTACCCATTTTGACTAGCCATTGAGTATTGCCGGCAACATGACTTGTGCACATTAGTGATCATACCATACCATACATACCATATCATCTCTTGTGTCACAAATTGTCATCGCATACACAATTGCTATCTTGGTTCGTGAAGTATCGCTTGAGAAAAGAGCTCAAAAGTGAAAGAGCCAACCAAGCTTTTAAGCAAAAAGAGAAATATAAGCAAAGAGCTTATAAGCAAGAACCATAGCATCATCCTACATTAAGATTATCATACCCGATCATCTTGGATCATAACACAAAAATACCATACATATAGCATACTTGGGATAGAGAAGGTTGCATTTTTGCTTAGTAGGTTGTGCACAAGCTCCGTATCCGCCTATTGTGCAATCTGCTAGTGTCTCTCGAGTATTGTGCAACAAGAGCATTTTCGTAGATTCCACATTTTGGCTCATTTTTGGTTTGGACAATCCCATTTTCTATTTGCGTGTGTGTTTCCGTGTTCCACTTCTTGCTTGGTCTACTTGTTGCATTTGCGAATTTGCGAATCTTTTTCAACATCTTTGAGTCAAACTAACGATTGCAATCAATTTTGTGCCACCATCCTAACCAAGCTCCACCATAAGCTTTTACTTGTGTAGGTGTGAGAACCGACAAGGATTGGTACCAATAGTGCTATTTCATTGGCCACAATTGAGTGAACTTGATTCATCGTCAACATCGGTCAATGTACATTGGTCTAAGTTCTTCTCTTCTTACAACTCACATTTTGCTTGGAATGATGGATAGGCCGAGTACTTCTGCCAACCCACTCTTCATCGAGCAAGACAACGACATGTCATCATACGTCACCAAGAGTCACCTCTTTGGTGCACAATTAGCGTTGCATCAAGAGCAACAAGCAATAAACGACCACATCGACAACCTCGCCACCGACTTGCGACTCTCCGAGCAACGTACACAAGACTACTTCGACAACAAGCTCGACGCGCACAAGCAAGAAAATGATGCAAGAATGGACAAGGTCCGAGCATTGTTGGTGAACCGTCCGTCTTCTACATCTTCATACTCAAGACGGAGCCACTCAATTCGACACTCCGACGACTCCTTCTCCGGCTCAAGTACACCGTCATCGAACACTCTTCGACGAACCGCGTGTCAAGACCGTCATGCATCTCGCAAACCGCTACATGTCAAGCATTCACAAGAGCAAGTCGATGAACAAGTCCCTCGTCCTCAATCAAACCAAGACGCTTTTGCTCAAGCCCAAGAACGACAACGTCTACGTCGCCAAGAGGAAGAACGAGCACATCTACATCAAGAGGAGCAAGAGGCCGAGGCTCAACGTCTTCAAAAACAACAACGTGAAGTGCAAGCTCTTGAGGCGCAACGTGCCCTTCAAGAATCAAGTCGAGCCATCGCCAACCGCAATCGCGAACGGCGCAATCAAGAGGAAGCCCTTCGATAAGAAATCCAAGAGAGGAACTACCAACCACGTGTGCACCGTCAAGCCCTTCAAGCTCCTCCACAAGCTCGTCAAGCTCCGCCTCAACCTGAAGTTCAACAAGAGCAAGTTGATCATGGACTTCCTCCACGCCAAGAGTAACATGAGGACGATTACCCTCCACGTCAAGGGCGTCATCACCACCATCGCCAACAACACAATGAAGAGCAACGCTATGGAAAGCTAAAATTCACCATGCCCAAGTTCAATGGAAGCAATGACCCCGAAGAGTACCTTTCAGGGGCATTGAAGGTCGACAAAATCTTTCGTTTGCACAACTATGAGGAAGAGAAGAAGATCTTTATGGCGTCACTTGAGTTCCAAGACTATGTGCTCATATGATGGGAACAAGTCCTTGAGCGCCGACAAGCAAGAGGTGAACCTCCAATCACAACTTGGGCTCAAATGAAGGAAGTCATGCGAGCACATTTTGTGCCAACCTACTACAACCGTGATCTCTTCAAGAAGCTACAACTCCTCAAGCAAGGAACAAAGAGTGTTGAAGAATACTACAAGGACATGGAGATAGCCATGATTCGAGCCAATGTCACGGAATATGATGAGCAAACAATGGCACGATTATTGAATGGACTCAATCATCCCATCAAGAAGATCGCCGACTTCCAACCCTACTCCAGCCTCATTGAGCTCATACATCAAGCTACAAAGGCAGAACGTCAAGTGCAAGATGACTTCAAGTACGCCAAGTACTCATCCAAGACATAAGGCTTCTCCGACAACCAAGCTTCAACAAGTCCTCCAACATCTACATCAACCAAGCCTTCTCTAAGCAATGACGACAAGCCAAGTTACAAGAAAACTTCGGCAAGTTCAAATCGTCTTCCTCCTACTACAAGCAACTTCAAGCCGCGTGCTTCATCATCTACTCCAACCGATGAGACCATCAAGACAAGCTCCTTCAAGTGTTTCACTTGCGGCGGCCGAGGCCACAAGTCCTATGAATGCACAAACAAGCGCACCATGATCCTCAACGATGATGGCACCTACGACTCCATGAGTGATGAGGAGACGGAAGCTCTTGAGCAATTGGCCATGCACCGGTGCGTGAACGAGGATGAAGATGATCAAGTCTTATGTGATGAGGTTTCGAGCCCCGCTATTGTTGTCTCCAAGGTTTTCACTCTTCAACATCAACAAGAAGAAGACCAACAATGCCATATCTTCCACACAAAGGCCGGCATCAATGGAAGGTCCGTCAAGGTCATCATCGATGGAGGTAGTTGCCACAACTTGGCAAGTGAGCAACTATGCTCCAAGCTTCAATTGGTAAAGAGGAAGCACCCGCACCCCTACAAGGTTCAATGGCTAAGTGACTCCGGCACTATACGAGTTGAGCATACGGTCCAAGTCTCCTTCAAAATTGGTGCATATGAGGACACGTTGGAGTGTGATGTGGTCCCAATGACCGTTTGCCACCTCCTTCTTGGTCGACCATGGCAATTCGACCGTGGTGTCATCCACAATGGGCATACCAATCACTATAGCTTCAAGATGAAAGGGAAGGAATATGTGCTACGACCTATGTCTCCTAGTCAAATGATAGCCGACAAGCAAGCCACCCACCATGGAGAGAAGAGTGAGAAAGTGATCCACCCAAAAGTGAGTGAGAGCCACAAGCCAAACTTGAGCGCCTCTTTGCCTAGAGAGAAAAACCTCATACTATTTGCCACAAAAAGTGAGATGAGAGAAGTGTGTGAGAACCCATCGAGTGTGATGCATTTTGTCCTTGTGTGCAAGGATGGGGAACTAAAACCTAACACCTCTCACGAGCTACCTCTAGTGTTTCAATCTCTTTTGCAGGAATTTCAAGATGTTTTCCTCGATGAGCTACCTCCGGGTCTACCTCCTCTTCTAGGCATTGAGCATCGAATCGACCTCATCCCCGGTGCGCCACTTCCAAACAAGGCTCCATACCGTGTCAATCCCGAAGAAACTAAGGAGATTCAATGGCAAGTACAACAACTCATCGACAATGGTCATGTACGCGAAAGCTTAAGCCCTTGTGCCGTTCCTGTTATACTTGTGCCTAAGCCAGATGGAAGTTTCTGCTTGCGCTCCGATTGTAGACCTATAAATGCTATTACCATTCGCTATAGGCATCCCATTCCTCGCTTACATGATATGCTTGACGAACTTAGCGAAGCCAACTTTTTTCAAAAATTGATCTTAAAAGTGGCTATTGTCAAATCCGCATTCAAGGGGGTGATGAATGGAAAACCTCTTTCAAAGCCAAATTTGGATTATATGAGTGGTTAGTCATGCCTATAGGTTTATCGGAGGCTCCCGGTACTTTCGTGCGTCTTATGCATTATGTGCTTTGCCCTTATATTGGAGTCTTTGTTGTAGTTTACTTCGATGATATTCTTGTGTTTAGCAAAACCATGAAAGAGCACCTTAATCATGTTAGGGCTGTTTTACAAACCCTTCGCAAGGAATGTCTTTGTGCAAACTTGAAAAAATGCACGTTTGGTGTTGACAAAGTGGTTTTCTTGGTTTTTGTTGTATCTTCCAAGGGTGTCCATGTTGATGAATCTAAAATTGAAGCAATTAAAACTTGGCCCCAACCCACCAATTTGCAACAAGTGCGTAGTTTACTTGGTCTTGCGGGTTTTTATCATTGCTTCTGTGAAAGATTTTAGCATTATTGCCGCTCCTTTGCATGCCTTGAGTAAGAAGATTGCTCCTTTTGTTTGGGGATCTTTGCAATCCACCGCTTTTGATGAGCTCAAGTCATTGCTTACTTGATGCGGAGCATCCCTCAACTACTCGCACCGACACTCCATCACCAACGCATGCTCCAATTGGTACAATGACACAAGCATGTGAATGCGCCATCGAGAATGAGGTTGATTCTCTCCTCTTCGAGTTTCGCTCGGTTTCACATGAGAGTTGGATTCTACTGTCATCGGAAACATTGTGCATGCTTAGGTACCAAGAAGACAATGGTGAGAAGGAGAGGACGGAGACTCAAGTGACCTCGAGGCAAGAGAAGGAAGAGAAGGAAGGAGAGAACGAGAAGGAAAAGACCAAGGAGAAGAAGAGGCCGCAGCCCCTGGACTCCCCGGGTGCCCGGCTGCCAAGGCCCCGAGTGCCCGACCACAGCACTGAAGGTGCCCACTGCCCGGGTGCCCGGCCGACCACAGGCCTCGCCACCCACCCGGGTGCCCGGCCTGCCTGGGCAGCGCCAGCCCACACCCGGTGCCCGGCCAACACCCCGGTGCCCGACCGGCCCCGCCTAGCCTCCTGCCACCGCCCAGTGCCTGGCCTTGACCCCAGCTGCCCGACTTCTTGCCACCGGCTCCCTGACCAGTCCGGGTGCCCGGCCGATTTAACCACCGGGTGCCCGGACCCTACCTCCGTGGACGCTTTTTTGGGGACTTTTTGGTCCTTTGTATCCCCTCTCCCTAATGTTTCGTCCCTAGACTATATAAGTGCATTTCCTAGGTCATTTGTGGGTTAGCAAAGATTAGACTAAACATTGTGAGCCTTTGCTCCTTGTATCCCCTCCTCTTAGGAGCTCAAGCCCTAACCTTGGAAAGAATCCATTGGATTATCAAGGCCTCCTCTAGGAGAAGATCATCAAGACCTCACATAGTGGGAAGAATTTACCAAGTGCTACTCTCCTTGTATTGATCTTGTAATCTTGTGGATCTCATGGGTGCTACACTAGTGGATGTGATACTTGGGTTTGTTTGAGAGATTTGTTCTTGGTGTTCTTGGTGTTCTTGAGTTTTTGCTCCTTTTCCCCCTCCAAGTGTGAAAAGATCCTTCCTAGGGATTGACCCTACAACATCTTGGTATCATGAGCCAGGTTTATTCACATCTTGGAGTCCCATCCCCCCATTTGCTAGCTTGATTTTGTTGTTTTTCGTCCAAATCCGAAAATCCCCACAAAAATTGCCCCAAAAATATTTTCTTGCACTTTGTTGGATCTTGTGAGATTTGTTTGTTTTGGTCCATGGATTTGATGTTTGGCAAGTGGATCTAGCCCCTCCCCAACAATCCCCACCCTTCCCACCACGAAATCCACCGAATTTGGCCTTTCCCCAAAGATTTCCGCCCAAATCGGCCACCATCGGGTGCCCATACCTCGAACCACCGGGCACCCGCACCACGCCCAGCCATCCCCGGGCACCCGCACCTCACACCCCCGGGTGCCCGCAGCCACCCAAATCAGCCCACTACCAACACCATTTTGGCCATAACTTCCACCTCCCAAGCCCGTTTTTCGTGTTCTTTAGCTCGTTTAGAAGCTCTTGACATCCCCCATCCACTCATCCCACTACCACCACCATTAACTCCCATCCAAAAAAAATCATCACAAATACACCCACCTTCCACATTTGACCGATTTTGTGTTGCCATTTGCGTTTACTAAGGTGTTTCGGTTACTTAGGAGCGTGTGAAATCTTCGTCACCATCATCGACTCGGAGTCATCTTCATCGCTAACCGTAAGAAAGGACGGTAACCTCGATGACGCTTACTCCTTACCTTGCTTTTGCATTGATAGCCCGAGCCACTTTGCGTCGCTTACCCATTGAGACTAGCAAGTTGAGAATTGCCGGGCCATGCTTTTTGTGCATCGTAGTGATCGTGTTATCATCTTAGTGCCATAAGTCTCTCCCGTGCATATCATATATACTTGCCTCATATCATACTCGGCTCGAGCATCAAGCATAGAGAAAAAAAGAGAGAAGAAATGCTTTTAAGCAAAACAGGAGAAACAAAGAGCTTGTAAGCAATAGAGTTGAGCCATTTGCATACCTATATCATCTTGGTCATCGCATATATACCATAGTTGGGATTGAAGACGGCCTGATTCTCTCATAGGTAGGTGCACAAACGTATCTTGCCCATTTGAGCAATCGAGCTAGTGTCTCTCGAGCATTCACACAACAAGAGCATTTTCCGTGGTTGCACATTTTGAGCTCACTCCTTGGTTGTGCGGATCCCATCTATCTTCCGTGCGTGTGTACCTAGTGATACCTTTGGGTTTGATCTATTTGCTTTACTTGCATTTTTGTGAACCTTCTGAACCTTATTGATATCTTGACTAACATTTGCTTGAAATTTTTGCCACCATCCTAACCGAGCTACTCCATAAGCCTCTTACTTGTAGGTGTGAGAAAAAAACCCGGTTCCAATTCTCCTATCGTGGCATTACATTGAGTGACACTTGTTACATCTTCAATCCTCGCAGAAGGTAACTTTGGTATTGTTCTCTCACTTTCCTACTCACTCCACTTGGTTATGATGGATAGGACAAGCGCGTCGTTGAACCCACTTTTCGAGGAGCAAGGTGATGATTCCGGATATGTCTCCAAGAACCACTTCTTCATCGCGCAATGAGCGCTTCATCAAGAAAACATCGCTTTGGGTGAACGCTTCGAACAACTCGCCTCTGACCTTCGTCAAAACATCGACAACAAATTCAACACACAAACGGAAGAGCTCTGCAACATGATCGCTCGACGCCCGTCTTCCTCATCGGCTTCTTCAAGACGGCAAAACTCAAGTCACCGCACAAGTCGGCAATCTTCGGACTACTCTTCTTATGATGCAAGTCCACCACGAGCTCGCCCTCCTCGACGTAATCATCATCAAGCTCACCAAGCTCAAGAAAATCCATTCCATGGCAATGGATTACAAGACCGAGTTCGAGCACGTGAACGGATGCGACACCAAGTCCCTCATTGAGCAATGGAGCAAGAGCAAATACCTCCACAAGTACCACCTCAAGCCCCTCAATACGGTGATGCACTTCGACAAGCACAAGAGCAACGTGAAGCACAAGCCCTCGACCGTGAAGCTCAAGCACTTGAAGCACAACAATCTCTACGCGAGGCCACTAGAGACGTTAAAGTCCGCAACCGCCAAGTGCGAGAACAAGAGGAAGCTCTTCACCGCGATATACAAGAAGAAGAAGCCCGACGCGAAGAACAACAAGAAAGGCGCAACCAACGCACATTCCTCTCCCTCCTCCAAGACAAGAGCGACACCAAGTGGAACAAGTGCTTCAAGACCCTCCTCCACGCCAAGAGCGACATCATGAGGAACGAGCATTTGAGGACTTTCCAAGGCAAGAGCGATATCACAACCGCTATCAAGATGAAGAACTCCGCTACGGCCAGCTCAAGTTCACCATGCCAAAGTTCTCCGGAAGCAATGATCCCGAAGAATATCTCTCTTAGGCATTGAAGGTGGACAAGATTTTTCGCCTCCACAACTACGATGAAGAAAAGAAGATATCCATGGCCTCCCTTGAGTTCCAAGACTACGTCCTCATTTGGTGGGAACAAGTGATCGAGCGACGACATACAAGAGGCGAACCACCAATCACAACTTGGGAAGCTATGAAGGAAGTCATGAGAGCCCGCTTTGTGCCTACTCACTACACTCGAGATCGTTTCAAGAAGTTGCAACTCCTCAAGCAAGGCACCAAGACTGTGGAAGAATACTACCAAGAAATGGAGATTGCCATGATACGAGCCAATGCCAAGGAAGATGACGAGCAAACAATGGCACGCTTCTTGAACGGACTCAACCACACAATCAAGCGGATCGCCGACTTCCGACCATACTCCAACCTTCTTGAGCTAGTTCACCAAGCGACCAAGGTCGAGCGACAAGTGCAAGATGACTTCAAATACGCCAAGTACTCGTCCAAGACCTACGGCTCCTACTCTCAAGCTCCTGCGACTTCGGCACCTCCTACATCAACTCGAGCATCACCAAGTACCGACGACAAGTCAAGTTCCAAGCAAGTGGCACCTTCCTCGACTCGTCCTCCGGCAAGCACCTACAAATCCAAGACTGCTTCATCTTTGGCGCCTCCCGATGATCCCATCAAGACAAGTTCAATCAAGTGCTTCACATGTGGCGGCCGAGGCCACAAGTCCTTCCAATGCACCAACAAGCGAACGATGATCTTCAACGATGACGGCACATATGACTCAATGAGTGAAGAAGAAATGGAAGCCATTGAGCACGTGGCCATGCACCGGCGCGTGAATGAAGATGAAGATGACCAAGTCTTTTGTGACAATGATTCAAGTCCCTATCTCGTGTTCTCCAAGGTCTTGACGCTCCAACACCACCAACAAGAAGACCGGTGCCACATCTTCCACACCAAGGCCGGCATCAACGGAAGGTCCGTCAAGGTCATCATCGATGGAGGTAGTTGCCACAATTTGGCGGGTGAAGAACTATGCTCCAAGCTTCAATTGGTCAAGAGGACGCATCCGCACCCTGACAAGGTTCAATGGCTAAGTGACTCCGGCACTATCCTAGTTGAGCATACGGTCCAAGTCTCCTTCAAAATTGGTGCATATGAGGACACTTTGGAGTGTGATGTGGTCCCAATGACCGTTTGCCACCTCCTTATTGGTCGACCATGGAAATTTGACCGTGGTGTTATCCACAATGGGCGTACCAATCACTATAGCTTCAAGATGAAAGGGAAGGAATATGTGCTACGACCTATGTCTCCTAGGCAAGTGATAGCCAACACGCAAGCCACCCACCATGGAGAGAAGAGTGAGAAAGTGAGCCACCCAAACGTGAGTGAGAGCCACAAGCCAAACTTGAGCGCCTCTTCACCTAGAGAGAAAAACCTCATAATATTTGCCACAAAAAGTGAGCTGAGAGAAGTGTGTGAGAACCCATCGAGTGTGATGCACTTTGTCCTTGTGTGCAAGGATGGAGAACCAAAAACTAACACCGCTCACGAGCTACCTTTGGTGTTTCAATCTATTTTGCAGGAATTTCAAGATGTTCTCCCCGATGAGCTACCTCTGGGTCTCCCTCCCCTTCGAGGCATTGAGCATCGAATCGACCTCATCCCCGGAGCTCCTCTTCCAAACAAGGCTCCCTACCGCGTCATCCCCGAAGAGACAAAGAAGATTCAACGGCAAGTACAACAACTCATCGACAACGGTCATGTACGTGAAAGCTTAAGTCCTTGTGCCGTTCCCGTTATACTTGTGCCCAAGCAAGATGGTAGCTTTAAACGTGTTCGATTGTAGACCCATAAATGCTATTACCGTTAAGCTATAGGCATCCCATTCCTCGCTTAGATGATATGCTTGATGAACTTAGTGGAGCCAACTTTTTCTCAAAAATTGATCTTAAAAGTGGCTATTATCAAATCCGCATACAAGAGGGTGATGAATGGAAAACCGCTTTCAAAACCAAATTTGGGTTATATGAATGGTTAGTCATGCCTATGGGTTTATCAGAGGCTCTCGGTACTTTCGTGCGTCTCATGCATCATGTACTTCGCCCTTATATTGGAGTCTTTGTTGTGGTTTACTTCGATGATATTCTTGTGTTTAGCAAAACCATGAAAGAGCATCTTAATCATCTTTATGCCAACATGAAAAAGTGCACATTTCATGTTGACAAAGTGGTTTTTGTTGGGTTTTGTTGTATATTCCAAGGGTGTTCATGTTGATGAAACTAAAATTGAAGCAATTAAAAATTGGCCCTAACCCACCAATTTGCAACAAGTGCAAAGTTTTCTTGGCCTTGCGGGTTTTTATCGTCGCTTTGTGAAAGATTTTAGTACTATTGCCGCTCCTTTGCATGCTTTGAGTAAGAAGAATGCTCCTTTTGTTTGGGGACCTTTGCAATCAACTGCTTTTGATGAGCTCAAATCTTTGCTTACACATGCTCCGATTCTTGCTTTACCCAACTTTGACAAAACATTTGAGGTTCATTGCGATGCAAGTGGTACCGGAATTGGCGGTGTTTTGATGCAAGAAAAATGAGCTATTGCTTATTTTAGTGAAAAACTTTCCAGTGCTCAACTTAACTATCCCATATATGACAAAGAATTGTTTGCATTAGTGCGTGTGTTACATGTGTGGGAGCATTACCTTAGACCGCATGAGTTTGTCATACATACCGATCATGAAGCACTTAAATACCTCAAAGGTCAAACCAAGTTGAATAAATGGCATGCTAAATGGAGTGAATTCATTGAATCTTTTTCCATATGTGATAAAGTACATTAAGGGCAAAGAAAACATGGGGGCGGATGCCCGTTCCCGCAAATGCATGTTACTTACTCAACTTGAATTGAATGTCATAAGATTTGATCATATCAAAGATTTGTATGAGGGTGATGTGACTTTTGCCACTCCTTACGCTAAGTGTGTGACGCATACTTCTTGGGAACGATATTATATCAAAGATGGATATCTTATGAGAGCTAACAAACTATGCATTCCCAAGTCTTCTCTTTGTTTGCTCCTTTTGCAACAGGCTCATGGAGGTGGACTCATGGGACACTTTGGACGCGATAAGACTTTCGCCACGCTCTCCAAGAACTTTTATTGGCCCAAGATGTTTCGTGATGTTGCCCGCTTCACCAACCGGTGATCTACATGTTGCAAAGTTAAGTCACACTGTCAATCCCATGGTTTACATATGCCTTTACCTATTCCACATCAACCTTGGGAAGACATTAGCATGGATTTGTGCTTGGATTACCTAGAACTCAAAATGGCAGGGATTCGGTTTTTGTTGTTGTGGATCATTTCTCTAAAATGGCTCATTTTATCCCATGCAATAAGATAGACGATGCTTCACATGTTGCCAATCTCTTTTGTAGGGAAATCTTGCGGTTGCACGGCGTGCCAAAGACAATTGTATTGGATCGAGACGTCAAGTTCTTAAGCTACTTTTGGAAGACACTATGCGCCAAGCTCGGGATCAAGCTACTATTCTCCACGGCATATCATCCTCAAACCGATGGACAAACGGAAGTCATCAACCGGACGCTTGCGACTCTCCTACGTGTGTTGATCAAGAAGAACATCAAGGAGTGGGAGAAGTGCCTACCCATCGCCGAGTACGCCTACAATCGTGCAAGACACTCTACAACCGGCAAGTCCCCCTTCGAGGTCGTCTATGGTTTCAACCCTTTGTCGCCACTGGACATCCTTCCTCTACCGCTTCAAGAACGAGCAAACATGGATGCAAGTGCAAGAGCTGCCTACCTCAAGAAGATGCATGAAGAAACACGTTCCACGATCGAGCGCCAAGTGCAACGCCTCTCCGCCAAGCTCAACATCAACAAAAGTATCAGATGGTGTTCCAACCGGGTGATCAAGTATGGATACATCTCCGCAAAGACCGCTTCCCCAAGGAACGCAAGTCCAAGCTACTACCACGAGCCAACAGCCCATTCAAGGTGATCGCACGGTACAACGACAACGCCTACAAGCTTGACATCCCATGCGACAAGTACAACATTAGTGACATCTTCAACGTCAAAGACTTGGCCAAGTACCATGGTGATGAAGAGCACGATCCGTGGACGGATCTCTCCCAAGGGGGGGAAGATGATGCGGAGCATCCCTCGACTACTTGCACCGACACTCCATCACCAACGCAAGCTCCAAGTGGTCCAATGACACGAGCACATGCACGCGCCATCGAGAACGAGGTTGATTCTCTCCTCTTCGAGTTTCGCTCGGTTTCACATGAGAGTTGGATTCTACCATCATCGGAAACATTGTGCATGCTTAGGTACCAAGAAGACAATGGTGAGAAGGAGAGGACGGAGACTCAAGTGACCTCGAGGCAAGGGAAGGAAGAGAAGTAAGGAGAGAACGAGAAGGAGAAGACCGAGGAGAAGAAGAGGCCGCAGCCCCTGGACTCCCCGGGTGCCCGGCTGCCAAGGCCCCGGGTGCCCGGCCACACCGGGAGGCGCCCACTGCCCCGGTGGCGGCCTGCCACTGGCCTCGCCAACCCACCCCGGTGCTCGGCCAACTAGCCCCGGTGCTGGCCTGCCTGGGCGCAGCCCACCACACCTCGGTGCCCGGCCATCACCGGGTGCCCGGCCGCCCCGCCAGCCTCCTGCCACCGCCCCGGGTGCCCGGGCCTTGGACCCCGGGTGCCCGCCTGCTGCCCAGCTCCTGACCGTCCGGGTGCCGTCGGTTTAACCCAGTGCGGACCCTACCTCAGTGGACGCGTTTTTGTGGACTTTTTGGTCCTTTGTATCCCCTCTCCCTAATGTTTCGTCCCTAGACTATATAAGTTCATCTCCTAGGTCATTTGTGGGTTAGCAAAGAATAGACTGAACATTGTGAGCCTTTGCTCCTTGTATCCCCTCCTCTTAGGAGCTCAAGCCCCCACCTTGGGAAGAATCCATTGGATTATCAAGGCCTCCTCTTGGAGAAGATCATCAAGACCTCACATAGTGGGAAGAATTTACCAAGTGCTACTCTCCTTGTATTGATCTTGTAATCTTGTGGATCTCATGGGTGCTACTCTAGTGGATGTGATACTTGGGTTTGTTTGAGAGATTTGTTCTTGCTATTCTTGAGTTTTTCCTCCTTTTCGCCCTCCAAGTGTGAAAAGATCTTTCCTAGGGATTGACTCTACAACATTACTCATGCTCCGATTCTTGCTTTGCCCAATTTTGACAAAACTTTTGAGGTTCATTGTGATGCAACTGGAACCGCTGGCGGAGTTTTGATGCAAGAAAAATGAGCCATTGCATATTTTAGTGAAAAACTCTCTGGTGCTCAACTAAACTATCCCATATATGACAAAGAATTGCATGCTTTAGTGTGTGTGCTACATGTTTGGGAACATTATCTTAGACCTCATGAGTTTGTAATACATACCGATCATGAAACGCTTAAGTACTTAAAAGGTCAAACTAAGTTGAACAAGCGTCATGGCAAATGGAGTGAATTTATTGAATCTTTCCCCTATGTGATCAAGTACATTAAGGGTAAGGAAAATGTAGTTCTGGATGCACTTTCGCATATGCACGCTTGTCACTAAACTTGAGTTGCTTGGGGAAGGATGGAAAAAGGGAACCTTGTAGGTGCAAAGTGAGGCCAACACATATGCTATGACCTTTGTTGAAAGCTCCACATTTGATGAGAAGTGTTGGAAATGACGGGAGTTACAAGGCAGGTGATGCAAAAGATTCATCAATTCCAGAAACAATGAAGATAAAGCGGTCCGATTTTGGGCATGTGTTGGACGGAAACTTGAAGTGGAGCAGAGACCAATGTGAAGGTTGGATCGTAAGCATTGTATAGGACCTCAAGTTTGGTATACTTCCCTGAGGGGTGTAGAGGAAACGCATCCTTAAAGGAGTTTACTGAAAAAGTACCTCAATGGGTAACTACCACGATGATTAAAAAGGAAAGTATAATGTTGGGTACCAAATTCCAAAGGGTGGAAAGTAAATTCACTATGAGGTAAAGTCAAAGGTTATTCTTATGGCTGGACACGAGGGGCCGGGAAGGAAAAGTGGAAATTAACAATAGTTTGTCACATAAATGGTCCTGAGATGCTATAACTTTGCCTAGAGGAATAGTGACAAAGTAGTATGCAGATGTAGCTGCAATCATCTATGTTTAAGGTCCGTCGTCCTGCTAGGAGGTGAAATGGCCCGATCAGCTCCATGTCGTCAGTCTTGATTGAAAACATTATGTCCATGGTCGTTGCGTCCTGAAGAAACCCTGAGCTCGTCTTGTGCGTGTTTTCCTTTAAGGAAGCGTTGGGTGTCCCTCCTTAGGGATTGTGATGCTGTGTCATCTAGAGGTCACATATTGGGGAAGTGGAAACATGCTTTGTATGAGTGGCCCAAGGAGGAAAGCCCCGTAAAAGCAAGTGGAAGTGCTGAACAAGTGTGTGGTAGGATGTATATGTGGCCGATTGATGAGGAGCTCTAATGATGGTCGCAAGATTGGAAACTGGAACGAAGTTAATACACTGGAAACAATTCCAATTGACATGATGGGTTTAAAGAAGTGGAAGTTCATTCAAGCATCTTGATCAGAAAAATTAAATCAAATGGAATCTTCATTGGAGGATGAAACCACAAGGATCAAAAGATGGGAACCAAGAGTAAAGGTACCAGGACCTGATATAGTACCAACATGTCACTGTCAACTTGACAGCCCGGGCAAAGGAAAGAGAGCATCAAGACTCATGCAAGCTTCGATGTGAAACTTGTCCTGCAACCCGATCGAAGAACACAAATTCATTGCGATTGTGCTAGCACTCTACATGTCTTGACAAGGTTCTTTGAGCCATTTGGTCCGTTCTCTAGGAGGTTGGGGTTTTGTATTCGTTTGTTTTCCCCATGCTTGTAACTAGATGGAGGACTAAACAGAGTGATCAGGGCTAGGAAGAGTGGAACAGATGAAGACATGTCTGATCTGTCTGGCTACGAGGTCAGCAGTGCGCAGTCGCTATGGTGTGCTAGAGCTCACTCGTCCGCAGGATCAGTCCAATGATTAGCACGAGTCACTAAGGGACAATCACTTGGAGTCTCGCACACCGTAGTGTATGCCAATGGAAAGCATTTAGAATGGCTAGCATTCACATTGAATTTAGATAGCAAGCAACATCTACAGTTAGAAGTCATCTATGATCAAGATGTACATTCCTAGTGAGTAAGTATATCGATGTGCAGGCCAAGATGGACTCTAGCTTCACACTTATCGATGAATAAGCTGGTGTATCACATGGCTAATTCGACACATAATCAAGAGGAATACGCATCGTAGCATCGATCAAAGGTACTAGATGGCGAAGCACACTACTAGATGATACTATGGAGACTGCTCAGTGTATACAAGTTCAAGAGACCAAATGTACTCTCATGGATTTCGGGATGATTTATGTGTCATGATGGCAAGTGGTCGAAGTAGATGATATCGCATGATCGCATGTCTACAGATGAGCCTGGCAAATGAAATCATTAGGGGAATATGATGAAGAAGAAGATGGCATGACGTGTCAAGCCAATGCACTAGATGCTGTTGGGACGTGCCATGAGCTCCGCAGGTGCCTCGTGAGCCGCTCGTTGTGTGGCATCTCGGCGATCACCTTGTCACTAAGTTGGCCAATTGCTATGGCATGAGTGAGGTGGTCACCTCACTGGTAGAGAATGCTCCATTATGCATATCTATTTGGATATCTAGACTACTTAGATGTAAAAGTCATATGCTGTTGGAGCAATCAAATGGCTTGTGCTCCCGATGTTACGACATGTGGGTGGTAGCTCAATGGAGGTCCAGGTTGGATAACAGGCAGCGGCATACTCCATCATCATAAGTGCACTGTAAAGTCGTCAGCGTGTGAGCACTGCACGTGTCTGATAAGCAATGGATATAAGTGATCAGGCATAATAGATCGGTCCCTATGCTGAAAGTCCATTTGTAGGTCGTGAATCCATGATTTCATGAGAGTTCTTGAGTAGCAAAGATCGTATAGCTAAAATACTTCATGCATTTTCAAGTCGGATGGCATTGATGTAGCCACTTGCTATGGCGTGAGATCGGAAGATGACTCACTTCTGGAGCTGTGCGAGAGGAAGTGTGAGCTGTCCTTATGCTTCCATTGAAGATCTTGTAGGCAAGATGGAGACGATCAAGGAACTGTCGGGGTGAACGATGTATGGAATGCCTACATGCTGATGGCTGCATGTTGTTAGTGCATGTCCGTCTTGTGGTGATGCCGATCTCATAGAGAACCTATGTAGCATGTAAGGCAGTAAATTTGTGCAGGTCAAACTAGTCAAAGTATTGTGCATCTGAATCAGTAGGATTGATCAGGTCATCGCAGCCTCATGATGTGCCATTTGTGGAGGTGTGCACTTCGGAGATGTCAGTCAATAGTGATGGAACATCACTGGAAGAGTGATGCACTTGCATGATCAGTCAGCATTGTGCTTGTACTGAAGACAGAGAGTCTCAGCCGTCGACTCGATCTTGCCATAGACAAATGTGCATATTAGAGACTGCCTAAAGATATTGATCATGTTGGATATGGTTCAGCACTAATCTGATGACTGGCCAGATTTTCATGATCATGTAGCATCGTAGTCTAGTACTGTCAATTCGTAGTGAAAGTATCACGCTCAGAATATGAGGATAGGGCTACAGAATAATTGCACATGGTGAATGTAGATGATCAAAGCTTAAGAGATATGCACGAATGCCATGTTTTGCGAGTGCCACTACAGGTGTATAGCCTGAGGATAGTGCATCAAACTTCTGTGAATAGTTGAACAATGATACACATCGTGCACAATGTCAAGAATGGATGCTAACGACTATAGTATGAGCAACATGCGCTATCTGTGACCATGTACTGATCAAACGTATCCAGGTAGCTGCGACTGAATGAAGTATGCACGATGATCTCAAAGATACAATGATATTGGCTACAGCTTATGGATGCAACTGAATGCTAAGTTGTTCTATGTAGGATATTGTCTCTAATCTTTGATCACTCATCTCATCATGGTATGGAAGCCTATCGACCAATGTATGCTAAGTTCGGTAAGGAAATGGGATGTCATCATTGGATCTGCTATGTGATGGCTGCAATGTCAATGACAAGATGAAGTTCTCCTATAGGTGAAGCCAATGGACAATAAACCATAGCTAGTACAATACAAGATGGCAGTTAATGGGAAGATAAGTATAGCTATATGTGACGTAACGCATGTGATGATGAGTGTCAGGCTAATGTAGAGTCCTAGTTAGGCAATTGTAGAGATCATACAACAGATAGCTACGGAAAGTCTGGAGGTATCTCCATGTGAAGTGAAATGCGTCTGCTGTGTCAGTGATATGAGCTCTTAGCCAATGAATAGGCAAACACATAGGTAGTTCAAATCGCAGAAATGCAATACCATTGGAACTGATCAAAGTGCTGACGTATGCTCAAGGGGTTGTACACTCGTGTCAAACTTGGAATGATTATGAGTACTGTGTGTTGATTTCGTTCCTAATATCCATTAGTATGACAATTCGAATCATGACTTGCAACAATAGTTGGTATGTAATTGGTGGTCAGCTTGATGCTGTAGGTGGTTGACACTTGGCATGCAAACTCTGGACGCATGTAGTCCTATGAAATGGCAAAGATTGAGCGTCAAATAGTGTGACATGCTAAAGTTTGATGCTCGATGAAGCATATAAGATTGCACAAGATTGCTGATAGCTCAATCTGCTGAGTGGCACGTACATTCACCATGTCATGTTTAGATGCTTGCGATTGCTAGAATCTCATGTATGCAGATGTTGAATCAGAGCAGAGTGTTACATGTTTGATGTCGACTCGAGATGCTAATGTTCCATGAAAGAACCAAAACTAAGTAAATTAAGAGTTGAGCAATCGAGGATGACTGCAAATGTATGGAGATGAAGCTGGTCAGATGAGCAGGTCAATGAGTTACGAAGCAATGTCCAACTGTTTACTCACAATATTGGGATAAGTTAGTGGCACATATCAAAGTTCAAATATTCGTTGACACTTTTGTCATTTAACCTTATAGCTCGAATATCACACGTGACTATTTGGCATTGTGTCAAGCTGAGCCAATGTGTTATGCCCACGTGAGCAAATTGATGAGGACATATGCCATCCATTCATATGACAACTTTGGCATGAGATTGCGAATTGAGACTTATAGTATGTGAGAATGACATGTTGACCTTCATTCGAATTGCGTACACAACCTTATGTCAATGATCGTTAGACATAGGTCAATGCTATGATAATAAGATGTTCATCAATTGCTGTATCTTGATTATGCTAGGTATAACCTATCAGTTTGGACGTTCACCATAAGTATTGCTTGGTAATGGACAACTTTCAGATTGTACCTTCTTCAAGGTGAACATGGTTGCCTTGGCAGATTCAGATCGCATAATGAGTTAATACAGAATGTAGCCATGATGCAATACATGGTTCAACTCGAGCAAGATCATACCATGAAGATCACTCATATCAATATTCGATATGATTTATTCGATGCTTAATGCCTTCGATATGGCTACTATGTGATGACCTGTCATGGCAATAACCCTATGAGTGGTTTAGCGACTTGCCAAGCGCAAATCGTTGCATTGTTATCATCGCAGCAATGTTACGACCGTTTTGAACTGGCATGTATCGTACATTATCGGACTTGCATTCAACGTCTACATCATCAATCGAGCATATCAACTATTGTATTATTAAGCTTCCTTGAATATCTGACTCGTTAACCCGCACTTGCTCCATTTACCTAGTTTCGACATCGCCATGCTGGCATATTGGTAGTCGATCTCTATAGAGTGTGCTAGCAGATGCAATTTCAGCGATTGAGAACAATTGATGTCAGCTACATATTACCAATTGAGCCTAGCATTTTCCTCTTGATAAGTTAGTTCAGCATCGTCTATTCACATTAAGCAATTGAGTTCTGTCAAGATTGTTGCATCATTATTGTATCACTTAGGCATCAGAATCGGCAGATTGACATGAGATGAGCGTCAAAAACATGACTAGGCTTGAGCTAAGTAAAAACAAACGAGATTCAGACTGACAACATCATGATAAACATGGACAAGATCACATGCACATTCCATATCCCACTCAACAACCCATTTAAGCCTTGAAGCATCAGAGCACATCTAATGCAATATTACGATAACCTCGATCGGGTCATCTGCTGAGAGCAAAGTGCACCGAGCAGGACAGCAGTCATGACGACTAGGCTTCCGCAAGTCCCCTCAGAGTCATCCTCTACCGAGATGGGCTTGAAGCAACACACAAATGAACGAAACTTGCGACATAGTAACCAAGGATGAGAACACTACAAGCTCACTCGGCATCTCCATGAGATCCAGCGAACCAACGAAAGGCAAGATCATCCCAATGGAGAGAGAAGTATTTCCGACAACAGAGCGCTGAAGGGTATCCAACTCGAACCATGCCACTGGACAACCCCAAGGTCCAGACCCTGGTCCGACGCTAAGACCGCGCATCAAAAGGAACCTCGAGGCACCGGGGATCACCGACGCCCTATGACAGACAGTAACCCTTGCATACACTTTGCATCAGACCAACTCCGAGGACCTCGATCTGCAAGCAAGACCGGGTTACACGGCGAACATCCAAGACGTACCCCCGAGCCGTGACGGACGAGACGAGTCGCTGTGAAAACGGACGCAGACAGTCGCCAATGTGCCTTGGCATCGATCCTTGCGATTATCAGTGTCGAACGTTTTGTTGTTGACGCTGAGCACGTTTGAAAAGTTAGATAGTCATTTTGTGTAAGTTCCCTCCGCAACGTTGATCCTTGAGAAAAGTATACGTCGATAAGATGTTGGCGGAAAAGAGAGAGAGAGATTTGATGTTCTGCTTGTCAAAGAATGTGATTAGTGAATTCAATAGTTGGGAAGAAAGTACTGAATGGGATTGCCTATTAGTTTAGTATCAGTTGCTGATTTGTTGAGAAATTTACGTTGGAAAGTTCATTGAAAAAAAAGTGCTAAATGTGCATGGACGTTGGAGTGATATAAAGGTCGTGAGCTAAAAATTATAAAAAAACGCGATTGGGAAAGTTAGTTGGAAGATTTGTTCGTAAAGGTCGTAGCTCATGAGACTTTGGATAATTAGAGTTCCAAAGGAAAGTTGAAACATAATTTGCTATGAATTTGCAGATATTAACCGAATTGAACGAGCAAAAATCATTTCGTAGGAATATTGTGACTAAACGGAAACGAACAAGAATTTGTACAAAGAGATGAAGGAAGATATCGATTCTGCGAACACGAGAATAAAATCCAAAGTTGAAGTAAGTTATTGTTGGAGTTAAAGGAAAGAATTAATTGGTTCTGACCTGGAACAGAAAAATATCTTTGCGCAGTTTGTAGGAAACAGTATATCTGTTGGAACAGAAAAGTTCTCAAGTGAGAACTATTCGAAACTGCGGAAAGAGGAACAGCGCTTGTGACGACTCACGTGATGTATGTGACTAGGATTATACAGAAAAGAGCTTTGGGTTCAATCTTGCGGTGTCCTTACCCAGTGACAAAAAGGGTTGCAAGGCACGTATTGTATTGTTGCCATCGAGGATAACAAGATGGGGTTTATATCATATTTCTTGAGTTTATCCCTCTACATCATGTCATCTTGCTTAATGCGTTACTCTGTTCTTATGAACTTAATACTCTAGATACATGCTGGATAGCGGTCGATGTGTGGTGTAATAGTAGTAGATGCAGGCAGGAGTCGGTCTACTTGTTACGGATGTGATGCCTATATACATGATCATGCCTAGACAATCTCATAATTATTCGCTTTTCTATCAATTGCTCGACAGTAATTTGTTCACCCACCGTAATACTTATGCTATCTTGAGAGAAGCCACTAGTGAAACCTATGGCCCCCGGGTCTATCTCTTATCATATTTGCTTCCAATCTACTTTCATTTGCATCTTTACTTTTTGCATCTATATTATAAAATACCAAAAATATATTTATGTTATCATACTATCTTTATTAGATCTCACTTTATCAAGTGGCCGTGAAGGGATTGACAACCCCTTTATTACGTTGGTTGCGAGTTCTCAGTTTGTTTGTGTAGGTGCGTGGGACTTTTGAGGAGCCTCCTACTGGATTGATACCTTGGTTCTCAAAAACTGAGGGAAATACTTACGCTACTATTGATGCATCATCCTCTCCTGTTTGAGGAAAACCAACGCAAGCTCAAGACGTAGCAAGAAGGATTTCTGGCACCGTTGCCGGGGAGGTCTTCCCTCAAGTCAAGACATACCAAGTACCTATCACAAACCCATCTCCCTCGCATTTACATTATTTGCCATTTGCCTCTCGTTTTCCTCTCCCCCACTTCACCCTTGCCGTTTTATTCTCCCTCTCTTTCCCAATCTCCTCCTCTCTTATCGCTTGCCTTTTTCCATGTGCTTGTGTGCTTGTTCGACCTTATGGCTTCGCCTAAGGGTCCTGACCACCTTCTCAGAAGGATGGAAGAGATTGAATCAAATATTAGGAGCTTTATGAATTTGCAATTTGAGCATAATAATTTCTTTAGAAAAGAGCTTAAGGAACAAAAAAGTTTTTTGGGCTTTGAACAAAGAGCTTGATGATATGAATAAAGAATTTTATGGTGTTAACGCTCAAATTACCCGGCTTGAAAATGCTATAGCCAACATTTCTGACAAGCAAGCTACCTTAGTCAATAAGATGGCCACTAAACCAGAAAAATTACATGAAAATAATGACGAGGATCTTCAAGTTATTGATGCATCTCCTATTAGATCTATGTTTTGCAATATGAATTTTGATGATTATGAGACTGATGATGAATCAACTTTGCCTAGAAGGCGTCCCAAGAATTCGGAGTTTTTAGATCTTGATGCTAAATTTGGTAAAACTGAGATTGGAGAAGCCACAACTTCAAATAACATTGAACCCACTCTCTCGGATTTCAAGGAATTTGATTATGATAACTGTTCCTTAGAAAGTTGTATTTCCTTGTTGCAATCCGTTGTTAATTCTCCTCATGCTTATAGTCAAAATAAAGCTTTTACCAAACATATTGTTGATGCCTTGATGCAATCTTATGATGAAAAACTTAATTTGGAAGTTTCTATACCTAGAAAACTTAATGATGAGTGGGAACCTACTATAAAGATTAGAATTAAAGATCATGATGTTTTGCTTTGTGTGATTTGGGTGCTAGTGTTTCCACGATTCCGAAAACTTTATGTGATATTCTAGGTTTCCATGATCTTGATGATTGCTCTTTAAATTTGCACCTTGCGGATTCCACCATTAAAAAGCCAATGGGAAGGATCAATGATGTTCTTATTGTTGCAAATAGAAATTTGGTGCCCGTGGATTTTATCGTTCTTGATATAGATTGCAATCTTTCTTGCCCTATTATTCTTGGTAGACCTTTCCTTAGAACGATTGGCGGGATTATTGATATGAAGGAAGGGAATATTAGATTCCAATTTCCATTAAATAAAGGCATGGAGCACTTTCCAAGAAAGAAAGTCAAATTACCTTATGAATCTATCATGCGGGCTACTTATGAATTTAGTGCCAAAAATGACACCCGTTAGATCTATCTTTGCTTTTATGCCTAGCTAGGGGCGTTAAATGATAGCGCTAGTTGGGAGGCAACCCAATTTTCTTTATGTTTTTTTGTTTTTGCTCCTGTTTAGTAATAATTCTTGCATCTACCTTCTGTTTAGATGTGTTGTTATCTTTTAATTAGTGTTTGTGCCAAGTAGAACCTATAGGATAACCTATGATGATAGTTGATTTGATTCTGCTGAAAAACAGAAACTTTGCGCGCACGAATATAAAATTTTTTAAATCACAGGAACGTGCTTTTGCGTTGATTATTTTTGCTTCTGATCAATAAACAAATTGTCCAGGACTTCCTATTTTGGTAGGATTTTTAGAGTTCCAAAAGTTTGCGTTAGTTACAGATTGCTACAGACTGTTCTATTTTTGACAGATTCTGTTTTTCGTGTGTTGTTTGATTATTTCAATGCTTCTATGGCCAATAAAATAGTTTATAAACCATAGATAAGTTGGAATACAGTAGGTTTAACACCAACATAAATAAAGAATGAGTTCATTCCAGTACCTTATGTGATGGTTTTGTTTTCTTTCACTAACGGAGCTTATAAGATTTCCTGTTGAGTTTTGTGTTGTGAAGTTTTCAAGTTTTGGGTACAGCTTTTATGGACTATGGAATAAAGGGTGGCAAGAGCCTAAGCTTGGGGATGCCCAAGGCACCCCAAGATATTCAAGGATAGCCAAAAGCCTAAGCTTGGGGATGCCCCGGGAAGGCATCCCTCTTTAAATCTTCGTTCATTGGTAACTTTACTTGGAGCTATATTTTTATTCGCCACATGATATGTGTTTTGCTTGGAGCGTCGTGTATTATATTAGTCTTTGCTTTTTAGTTTACCACAATCATCCTTGCTGGACACACCTTATGGGAGAAGCCTATTTGATTAGAATTTGCTAGAATACTCTATGTGCTTCACTTATATCTTTTGAGCTTGATAGTTTTTGCTCTAGTGCTTCACTTATATTTTCTAGGGCACGGTGGTGACTTAATTTTGAAGAAATTACTAGTCTCTCATGATTCACTTATATCTTTTTGAGAGTCTTTTAGAACAGCATGGTATTTGCTATGGTTTTAAAGTTGGTCCTAGAATGATGAACATCCAAGTTGGGTATAATAAAAACTATCATAGAAAGTGAATTGGATGCTATGATCAATTTGATGCTTGATAATTGTTTTGAGACATGGAGGTAGTGATATTAAAGTCATGCTAGTTGGGTGATTATGAATTTAAAGAATGCTTGTGTTGAAGTTTGTGATTCCCGTACCATGCACGTATGGTGAACCGCTTTGTGATGAAGATGGGGCACAATTTTATTTACTGATTGTCTTCCTTATGAGTGGCGGTCGGGGACGAGAGATAGTATTTTCCTACCAATCTATCCCCCTAGGAGCATGCGCGTAGTTCTTTGGTTTTTGATGAATTCTAGATTTTTGCAACAAGTACATGAGTTCTTTTGACTAATGTTGAGTCCATGGATTATACGCACCCTTTCACCCTTCCATCATTGCTAGCCTTTCTTGTGCCGCGCAACTTTCGCCGGTACAATACACCCACCATTTACATTCCTCAAAACAGCCACCATACCTACCTATTATGGCATTTCCATTGCCATTCCGAGATATATTGCCATGCAACTTTCCACCGTTCCGTTCATATGACACGCATTACTTTTGTCATATTGCTCTTTTCATGATCATGTAGTTGACATTGTATTTGTGTTAAGGCCACCTTCATAATTTTCATACATGTCATTCTTGATTCATTGCATATCCCGGTACACCGCCGGAGGCATTCATATAGAGTCATATCTTGTTCTAGCTTTGAGTTGTAAATCCATAAAGTGTGATGATCTTCATTATTAGAGCATTGTCCTAGTGAGGAAAGGATGATGAAGACTATGATTGCCCCGCAAGTCGGGATGAGACTTCGGACTTTACAAAAAGAAAAAAAGGGAAAAAAAGAGAAAGGCCAAAAAAAGGCCAAAGAAAAGAAAAAAAGGGAAAAAATATATAAAATGAGAGAAAAACAGAGAAGGGACAATGCTACTATCTCTTTTTCCACACTTGTGCTTCAAAATAGCACTATGATCTTCATGATAGAGAGTCTCATATGTTGTCACTTTCATATACTAGTGGGAATGTTTCATTATAGAACTTGGCTTGTATATTCCAATGATGGGCTTCCTCAAAAGTGCCCTAGCTCTTCGTGAGCAAGCAAGTTGGATGCACACCCACTTAGTTTCTTTTGTTGAGCTTTCATATATTTAGTGCTCTAGTGCATCCGTTGCATGGCAATCCCTACTCACTCACATTGATATCTATTAATGGGCATCTCCATAGCCCATTGATACGCCTAGCTGATGTGAGACTATCTTCTCCTTTTTTTGTCTTCTCCACAACCACCATTCTATTCCACATATAGTGCTATGTCCATGGCTCACGCTCATGTATTGTGTGAAAGTTGAAAAAGTTTGAGATTATTAAACTATGAAACAATTGCTTGGCTTGTCATCGGGGTTGTGCATGATTAAATACTTTGTGTGATGAATATAGAGCAACAGCCAGACTATATGATTTTGTAGGGATAACTTTCTTTGGCCATGTTATTTTGAGAAGACATGATTACTTTGGTATGCTGGAAGTTTCACCATTTTTCATGTTAATATGAACTTTTATTTTGTATCATTTGGATCTGAACATTCATGCCACAATAAAGAAAATTACATTGAGAATTATGCTAGGTAGCATTCCACATCAAAAATTTCTTTTTTATCATTTACCTACTCGAGGACGAGCAGGAATTAAGCTTGGGGACGCTTGATACGTCTCTAACGTATCTATAATATTTGATTGTTCCATGCTATTATATTACCCCTTTTGGATGTTTATGGGCTTTATTTTACACATTTATATCATTTTTGGGACTAACCTACTAACCGGAGGTCCAGCCCATATTGCTGTTTTTTTGCCTATTTCAGTATTTCGAAGAAAAGGAATATCAAACGGAGTCCAAACGGAATGAAACCTTCGGGGGCGTGATTTTTGGAATGAGCGTGATCTAGAGGACTTGGAATGCAAGTCAAGAAGCAGCCGAGGGTCCCACGAGATAGGAGGGCGCCCCCCCTATAGGGCGCGCCCCCTGTCTCGTGGGCCCTCGGGCTGCCACCGACGTACTTCTTCCTCCTATGTAAGCCTCACGCACTCGAAAACATCCAATGCGCATTTAAACACAATTTCCACCACCGTAACCTTCTCAGATCCACGAGATCCCATCTTGGAGCCTTCACGGCACTCTCGGAGGGGGAATCAACCACGGAGGGCTTCTACATCAACATCCTTGCCCCTCCGATGAGTTGTGAGTAGTTTACCACAGACCTACGGGTCCATAGTTATTAGCTAGATGGCTTCTTCTCTCTTTTTGGATCTCAATACAATGTTCTCCCCCTCTCTTGTAGAGATCTATCCGATGTAAACTCTTTTTGCAGTGTGTTTGTTGAGATCCGATGAATTGTGGGTTTATTATCAAGTTTATCTATGAATAATATTTGAATCTTCTCTGAATTCTTTTATGTGTGATTGAGTTATCTTTGCAAGTCTCTTTGAATTATCAGTTTGGTTTGGCCTACTAGATTGATCTTTCTTGCCATGGGAGAAGTGCTTAGCTTTGGGTTCAATCTTGTGGTGTCCTTACCCGGATGTAAAGGGTTGCAAGGCACGTATTGTATTGTTGCCATCGAGGATAACAAGATGGGGTGTATATCATATTGCTTGAGTTTATCCCTCTACATCATGTCATCTTGCTTAATGCGTTACTCTGTTCTTATGAACTTAATACTCTAGATGCATGCTGGATAGCGGTCGATGTGTGGACTAATAGTAGTAGATGCAGGCAGGAGTCGGTCTACTTGTTACGGACATGATGCCTATATACATGATCATGCCTTGATAATCTCATAATTATTCGCTTTTCTATCAATTGCTCGACAGTAATTTGTTCACCCACCGTAATACTTATGCTATCTTGAGAGAAGCCACTAGTGAAACCTATGGCCCCCGGGTCTATCTCTTATCATATTTGCTTCCAATCTACTTCTATTTGCATCTTTAGTTTTTGCATCTATATTATAAAATACCAAAAACATATTTATCTTATCATACTATCTTTATTAGATCTCACTTTAGCAAGTGGCCGTGAAGGGATTGACAACCCTGTGTAGGTGCGTGGGACTTTTGAGGAGCCTCCTATTGGATTGATACCTTGGTTCTCAAAAACTGAGGGAAACACTTACACTACTATTGCTGCATCACCCTCTCCTCTTCGAGGAAAACCAACACAAGCTCAAGACGTAGAAAGCGGGTTGCGAGATGCATGACGGTCTTGACGCGCGGCTCGTCGAAGAGTGTTCGATGACGGTGTACTTGAGCCGGAGAAGGTGTCGTAGAAGTGTCGACTTGAGTGGCTCCATCTTGAGTATGAAGAAGTTGAAGGAGGCCGGTGACCAACAAGGCGCGGATCTCGTTCATTCTTGCATCGTTCTCTTGCTTGTGCGCGTCGAGCTTGTTGTCGAAGTAGTCCCGTGTACGTTGCTCGGAGAGTCGCAAGTCGGTGGCGAGGTTGTTGATGCGGTCTATCATTGCTTGTTGCTCTTGATGTAGCGCTCATTTTGCACCAAAGAGGTGGCTCTTGGTGACGAATGATGACATGTCGTCGTCTTGCTCGATGAAGAGTGGGTTGGTAGAGGAACTTGGCCTATCCATCATATGGAAGTGGTGGTGAATAGGAAAATGAGAGAACAAAACCAAAGTTACCTTTGCCGAAGATTGTGGATGTAACAAGTAAGATCCCACGTGATGTTATTATAGGGGAATTGGTACTGGGAATTGTTTCTCACACCTACAAGTAAATGGTCTATGGAGGGGCTTGGTTAGGAAAGTCACAAATATTTCAAGCAAATGCTAGTCAAGATGTTGACAAAGTTGAGAAGATTCACAAATGGCAAGTAAGACAAATAGATCAACCTCCAAAGATAACACGAGGAACACACACACGGAAGATAAATGGGATCCGCACAACCAAGGGGTGAGCTCAAAGATGTTGAACCACGGGAAAAGCTCTTGTCGTACGGATACTAGAGAGACGCTAGCTCGATTGCACTAATGGGCTAGATACGCTAGTGCACCAACCTAATAGAGAAATCACTCGTCTCACTATCCCAAGTATGCTTACGTATGTGATGACCAAGATGATGCATGTATGCTAAGAGGCTCGATGCTATTGCTTATAAGCTCTTTGCTTCTCTTCTCTTTTGCTTAAAAGCTTTTTCTCTGTTTTTTTGACTATGCCACGATGCTTGATATACGAGCTACATGACGAGGTAACAAGTAGTAAATGCATGGGAGGGATGGAACACTAATGGTGCACTAAGGCGTGTCCCGACAATACTCAACAAGCTAGTCTCGATGGGTAAGCTACGCAAAGGGCTCGAAGCTATCAAGTTATTGGCAAGGGAGCACAAAGGCGTCGTCGAGGTTACCGTACTTGCTTACGGTAGTGATGGAGATGATGTTGTCGAAGGCGATGTGTTGTCCGAGTCGATGATTGGTGGCGATGATGATGATACCAACTCGCGCCTAAGTAGCCAAAACACCTTAGGACACGAGAGAAACCGCGACCCAAAACTCAAACAAACACGTGGAATGGTGCGGAAGAACACAAGAAGTGGTGGGGAAACGAAATGAAGAAAAACAGAAAATGGCCGAAACTCCCTGGATAGTCCGTGCGCCGGGGTAAGTGAGGCCCGTGTGCACGGGGTCCCGATGGCCCGTGTGCACGGGGTCGTTTGTGAGCATACGAACTGCTCCGATCCCGTGGTGATTCCCAAGTTTTTGGCCAAATTTGAACGATGGAAGGGTGGGGACGAAGGTGGAGGGGTAGATCCACTTGCCAAACACCAAATTCGTGGATCAAAACAACCAAATCTCACAAGATCAACAAATTGCAAGAAAAACTTTGGTGGTATTTTTGGTGGGGATTTTCTGATTAGGACGAAAAACAACAAAATCAAGCTAGAAAGTGGAAGGTAGGGACTCCAAGATGTGAATCAGCTTGGCTCATGGTACCAAGATGATGTAGGGTAGAACCCTAAGAGGGATCTTTTCACACTTGGAGGGGGAGAAGGAGAGAAACAACAAGAACACAAAGAGGAAATCACTCCAACAATTCCCGATTACACATCCACTAGGATAACAACACAAGATCCACAAGTCACAAACACAATCAAAGGAAAGATACAATGGCAAAGTTCATCCCAAATCCAAAGGAGATGGGTGCTTGAAGATAGTCTTCTCCTTATGGAGGTCTTGAAATCCACAAGGATTATTCCCTAGTGGGTCTTGATCCACCAAGAGGGAAGGTGAAGGAGTAAAGCTCGCAAATATCTCATCTAATATTTTTCTCACCCTAAACATGGTCCTTGGTATGGAATATATAGCCTTGGGGTCGAAGGAGATGAAGATGAGCCGAAGATGCAATCTCAGCCGGCCATCCTGGGAGGCCCGTGCGCATGGGGTATGTTGGGCCCGTGCGCACGGGGGTCCCGTGGGCACGGTACGGTCCCATGCGCACGGGGTGCCCCAGCGCCAGTTCCTGTGTAGTCCGTGGGCACGGGGTCTCGGGGGCCCGTGCGCACGGGGTCGCCTAGAGCCTCCTATGCTGCTGTCGTTGTCCTTCTTCTTGGTTCGCACGGCCTTGGGGTGGTCCTCCTTCTCCTTGGTGATGCTCCTGAGCTTCTTGGTGATGTTCCTCTTCATACCTAAGGAGGCATAGCATATTTTTGTGAGGTTGTAAACATGTTCCGTTTGTGTCTGTATGCAAGTCTAGTAGGAAGGAGTTCACCTCGGTTTCCAAAGCACATGCTCTAGCTCTTGTCATGGTTCCTCGTGGGGTTGGATGTGTCGGTGTAGAGTCCATGGGGTTGATGGAAGGATGCTCCTCATCACATGGCATAGTAGATGAATTGCACAAATCATGTAAAGGAAGCATGGCAATATCATCACATGAAAAAAAAGCCAATGACCATCATCTCGTCATCTATGCCATAAGTGCAAATGGGATTTATTTTAATGGGGCATGCATAGTTACTATGTTGAGATTGTAATGATGCAATATGGGAGATCTCACTCATAGCATATGACAAGTTCAATGGATTGTCAAACATGATGTGACCAATAGAATTTTCACATGATATCCTATGGAGCATAGCATCACAAGTAGGAACTCAACATGCTCATCATCATATTCATCATAAATAGGTAAGTCAAGGCATGAAGAAGTCTCACTAGCATGAAGCTTGGGAATAGGTGGGACAACATCATGGGAGCAATCGATGTCAAGAGAGTCAACTAGTGGGACAAGAGAAGCACCATCACCTATGTTACCTTTGGAGCGTTGCTCATGTGTTGTAGGTGAGGTGTTGAAGATCCACTCGCCATCTTCATCTTGATGGAACCATGTGGGGGGTTCATCATTGTCCACCATGGCAATCGTCGTCTCCATTGGAGGTATGGACTCATCGAGGATAGGCATGTCGTCATGTAGGAGACCTAGCACCAAAGAAGAAAACACACTAGGAGTAGAATTTAAGTCATTAGAAATCATGATGGCCTCACATACCGTGTCAACTACCTCACTCACTAAGTGTTGTGGCTCACTCACTCCCTCAAGGATGCTCTCACTGATATGGTTGGTGGAGTCACTCAAATGGCGCTCAACCTCACATAGGATGTGTGGCATTCTCTCATGTGTGGGGCTAGTGCTGGTCACACTCATCCTCTCAAAGGAAATGCTCCCAATGTCACATATGGTGGAGTCACTCATCTCTCTCGTGGGGTGGTGGCTCGCCTCACATGACAAATGGGACATCTCAACATATGTGGGTGTCGGAGAGGTGCAGGTGCAAATGTATCCATGCACGGTCGCGTAGCTTGACTCGGAGTATGAGTCCAATGTGGGCGTCGTCTTCATGTTGTTGAAGAGGTTCGCGCTCGTCGCCGTAGTCAAAGGGGATGGCCCTTGCTCGACCGTCTTGTCGCCGTCTTGTTGTTGGAGGTCCACATGACGTGGCACCTCGTAGCTTGTCTCCATGACCGAAGGGAGTTTCCCATGCTCGGTCATCTTCCTTGAGGGGCTTCCGAAGATGGAAGTGTCGCCCTCGCTTGTAGGTGGTCGCCTTGGACTTGATGAAGTCATTGTAGGCGTAATCATGGGAAGTAGGTGAAGATGTCGTACGTCCAAAGGCGAAGATGCCTTGATAGCACTTGGAGAAGATGCCGAAGTGGTTGTTGTAGCCGTAGCACCTTCTTGGTGGTGGTCGTCTCGCGATCTTCTCTTTTACTCATGAAGCTTGGACTTGGCATGAAGTAGGGCTTGTTGGGACTTGTGCATTTGCGCTTGTGGAGCATCTTCAAGATGATGATGTCGTTGTCATGCTTGAACTCGTAGAAGATGTCATTCATCGTCATCATGCACATGATGCTTGGAGGTGACTTGCCCTTCATGATGATGTGGATCACGAACGTGATGGCGGTCGCCATGGAGATGTGGACGACTTGAGCTTGCATCGATGTCACGCTCCAAAGACTTGTGGCTTGAACGTCGCCGCCTTGAAGATGACGAAGGGGAAGAAGACTTGATCAAGGCTCTAATCTCCTCCATCCTTGCATCTTGCTCCTCTTTTTGTGCGGAAAGCTTCTTGTCGATGTAGTCCCTTTTCCTAGCTTCGGAGTAAAAAATGTCGATGGAGATGTTCTCGATGCACTCTCGCAATCTTGATCGTGCGCCTTGCATTTGTCGTTGTAGATCGAAGATGTAGTTGTTCACGCCGCCGTGGGTGTCGAAGACCGGAGATGAAATGCCTTGCCTATCCATCACAAGACTCGAGCAAATATGAGTGGGAGAAAGAGAAGAACTAGACCAAATGTACCTTGACCGATGTTGGAGATGGATCAATGATCACTAAATGTGTAAGAAGGAAATAGCACAATTGGTACCAATTCTTGTCGGTTCTCACACCTACACAGGTAAAGATTATGGTGGAGCTCAGTGAGGATAGTGGCACAAAAATTTAATACAAAATGTTAGCAAGAGTCAATATTGTTGAAAAAGATTCACAAATTCGCAAGCTAAACAAGTAGACCAATAGCAATGAATGGCACACGGAAACACACACACGGATAGATAAATGGGGTCGTGCAACCAAGGAATGAGCACAAAATGTGGAATCCACGGAAAACGCTCGTGTTGCACAACTCAAGAGAGACGCTAGCACGATTGCTCAATAGGCGGATACGACACTTGTGCACAACCTATGAGATGCAAAATGGATAAACTTTCTATCCCAAGTATGTTATGTATGTATGGTTCCCGGTGTTTCTCTCAAGATGATCCAAGTTGATCGGATATGACAATCTTATGTGCAATGTGGTATGATGCTATGGCACCCAAATATGCTAGGGTTCCCGCATATGTGCAATGTTGCTCTATCTTTTTCTTTGCTTAAAAGCTTATTATCTCTTTTGTTGTATGGCCACTTTTGCACAATGCACAAACCAAGATAGCAATTGTGTATATGCGGGAACAAACTTGTGGCACAAGATATGATACCAATATATGCACCACAGTGAAATGGTATGTATGCAATGGGAAGTATAGATCATTAATGTGCACAAGCAACGTTGCCGGCAATACTCAAATGGCTAGTCTCGATAGGCAAGTAACACAAAATGGGCTAGGGGTTAACAATGCAATGGCAAGGGGAATATACAATGGAGGGATACCACGATACCAAGATGATATGGAGGTTATCGTCCATGGCGATGATGAGTGGCAGTGTTCTTGATGTAGATACCCAGATGATGGAGATTCGTCCCTAAGTAGACGAAACACCATAGGAAACGGAAAAACCGCGAACTCAAAATCTCAAATGTTAAATGTCAAAATGGTGGTAGCGGAAAGCGGTGGTGGTTTGCACTTGGCAATCCAGAAGTGGAATGATGGGCTACACATGTGTCGAAGTTGAAGTTTCCGTCCCTAAGTAGCCGAAACACCTTAGGAGACACAATCCACAACTCAAACAAGCTCAAACAAAATTGGGTTAAGTTGGGGTGGAAGTGTATGGTGGGTAAGCCTATGCGGAAGTGGTGGTGGTGGTTGATGAAGAAGCAATTGTCCCTAAGTAGCCGAAACACCTTAGGAGACTCGAATCACTACTCAAGCAACCACTAATGCTATGGGCAACAAAATTGGTTAGGTTGCGGAAGTCGGTGGTGGCTATGCGGATGATGTGGTGGAAGCCCTATGCAAAGATGCCAAAATTCACAAAATGTGATGGAGTCAAATTGATGAGGACATGGCTACCACAGTTACACCCATATCCCCTACTATTTTACCTCTTGGGACAGTTGCTAGAGCTCAGATACGCCAATTAAATTATCAGGTACTTCGTTTCTTGGTAATGTTTCTAATGTTCATGAGAATTTGATGCTGCCTAACTTAGATATATTTGTGTTACTTGCAATTGAAGGGCCTAGCACGAACAAGAAGGTTGAACATTGGAGGATGGTCAAGCACGGAGATGAAGGTTCGTGCGAAGAGAACAAGAACAGAGGTTCAAGTGGAGATTTATGAACTTTGAAGCCACCATGATGACATACAAGATGGTGGACGAAATTTATGAAAGGCTATCATGATGAGGACATGGCTACCACAGTTACACCCATATCCCCTACTGTTTTACCTCTTGGGACAGTTGCTAGATCTCATATACACCAATTAAATTATCAGGTACTTTTGTTTCTTGGTAATGTTTCTAATGTTCATGAGAATATGATGCTGCCTAACTTAGACACATTTGTGTTGCTTGCAATTGAAGGGCCTAGCACGGACAAGAAGGTTGGACATTGGAGGATGGTCAAGCACGGAGATGGTGCGTGCGAAGAGAACAAGAACGGAGGTTCAAGTGGAGATTTCCGAACTTTGAAGCCACCATGATGACATACAAGATGGTGGACGAAATATACAAGATGGCCTTTCATAAATTTCGTCCATACCTTATTATTGATGTTGCGCCACCTTATTTTGGGCCAGGCCCATGTAATCTATTTTTAGAGTCCATATTGTAGGGAAAACGACTTAGGAGGTGTTTTAGTCCCACCTTGCCAAGGGTGGACAAAATCCCCTCTCCTTTCCCTATAAATATAGCCCTTAAGGCATCGTTTAGACTTGGGTTTTATTTAGTTAAAAGTTAGCCATCGCTGCAACTTCGTGTACTTCGTTTGTGTCCAACGACCAGACCAAGACCGCTTATGAAACCCCACTTTTATCAATACTTCATCCATACTCGCAATATTCAGATTGCTTAATCATATTCTTGCTTGTTCTTCGATTGCTTGCAGGAATAGACCTTCGTGGTCAGGTTGATCGTGCTCCGGCGTGGTCAATAACCTCTTGGAGTTGGTTTAGCGATTGCTAAGGCGCAACATCGTTGCATGTTTGTAGTCGGATCGTCAAAATCGTCTCCACCAAATCGATAGTTATCGTCTCATTGAAAGATCGGGTCACCTCGACTCTATCAAGTGGTATCAGTTTTCAGGTTGCTCTATGAGATTTTACAGTTTTTCTTAGTTTATATCGAGTTTATTCTTCATACCTACAGTCCACGAAAAAGCCCAAAAAAGTTAGATTAGTCCATCATATCCCAGGCAGTCTGAGCCTTTTCGCCATTGCCACTTAGTTTTTGCATTGTTGAATTTTCGGTTGCATTGTGTGTCGAGTTGCTGGTTTTAGTGTCTAAACTTTTAGAGTTTTGAGTTCTAGTCACGTTTTAATCACACCGGATCTGCACGCACCTTTGTCCACTTCATTGTTATCTTCCGTTGCAATATATTATTTCCACCGCCCCTGTCACCTTTTTTTTCCCGCAAAAAAAAGTTGTTCTGTCATCCTCTCATTGGTCATCTTGGAGCTTGATTCATCTAGAGAGATCTAGTGGGCAGATATTGTTGGAACATTGGGATCGCACAAAAAAACAGCAAGATTGGGGCAATAAAAGGAGAAGAATGAGTTGTGTTACGTGAGGAAGGTCGTAAGGGAGTACTAGGACGTTTGGAAAGTTTTTTTTTTAGAAGTTTTCCATTCATATCACGAATCAGTACAACGAAGTTGACCCTTACAAGCACACTGAAACGCAAACACAAAGAACCATGAACACCTAGAGAATCCTAAAACAACCATAATACAAGAAGATCTCCGGAGCCCTGGGTCATCATCCATGAATCTTGAGAGAAGACCCCTGCAGCAGAAGGATCTGCAACCAGTCGCAAGCAGGTCATCATCTTCGACCACGGTACAATTGCCGCCACGCTGCTTCCTCCTTTCTTGACACCAGCGCTGAGAGGGCATGGACATCAATCCAACACACCTGCAACAGCCATCGCCATCTTTGGCTTTGAGTACCGCGAAAAGTGTCCCTTCCGAAAGGAAGAGAACTCGAGTCATCCGACCGGTCCAGCACCACAGCCGGGCCATCCGCCCGGACAAAGAAGGATCTCCCACCAGCATCAGCGCAGAGGAAGGAGAAGAACAACAACAGCAAATCATACCAACAAGGAAGAAGAAGGGTCTTCGTCTCCTTGCATCCATCGCCCATCTGAGAACCCAAACGGCCAGTGCCGATGGACCTCCAACCACCATAGCCCGCGACCTCGACGAGATCCGGGGATCCCCAACACCGCTGGCTCCTAGACAAAGGCAAAAGCCTCGCCTGACCGCGAACGAAGCCCGGAGAAACTTATTCCGACGCGACACCACCGCAACGGCCTCGGCAGCGTCTCCCTCAACCCTAACCCTACCACACACCCACCAAGCAAACAGACCCGAGGTTCCCCCTCCCTCCTGCCGTCGGAGCGGCCGACGGAGAGAGAGGGAACCGGAGGCGTCACCCGCGGCGCGCAAGGGCCTCGTCGCCTCCTGATCGCCCCTTGCGATTAGATCCTGCTTTTCCGATCGTTTTTTTGTTGTTTGACCGTCTCGCAGGACGTTTGAAAAGTTGTGTTGTTAAGGAAAGTACTACCCATCACGTCACCTGATCCTTGGAGATCGCGAAAAAAAAGATGTTGGCGGAATAAGAGGAGAGAGAGAGAGATTTTCGTTCTGGCCTTTAAAAGGGAAATCTGATTAGTACAAATAAGCGGGGAAGGAAAGTGCACGTGAATGTTGCCTTAATCATCACGTTTGAAAAAAAAAGTAATACTAGTTGGCTGATTTGGTTGGTAGTTTCCACGTTTTGGAAGTTTCCTTGGCGAAAATTAAGGAGAAAAAAAGGTTGCAGCCAACGTTGGAGGGAAAAAAAAGGTCGTGAGCAGATTTGATTTAAAAAAAACTGCTGCTATTTGGGAAAGTTAGATTCGGTCAAGATTTGTTTATATTGGGATCGGTTACCATAAGAAACATCATATAAATTCGTGGTACTCCCAATAGGAAGGTTGACCGCAAAAAAAAGGTGCAAATCTGGTAGCCTTTTGGGACGTGATTATAGCGTATTGTTTCCTTTCCCAAGAGAAGGTTGGGCAGATAAGGCAAATTCATTTTTTACCTCTCATGGGAAGTGCCTTTTGGTGCGTTACTATCAGCACCGAATAGAACAAGGAAAGATATCAAAAAACTAATTTCTTAGAGAGACTGGATCTGCTAGCGAAAGGAAACAACCAACCAGAATAAAAGGGCAAGTTTTGGTGCGCCCAAAGGAGAAGAGAGAGAGAGAGAGAGTTCGGAAGGAAATAACTTGAGTTTTTGGAAAGAAAGATATTCAGATTTTCCTTGCTCGTTTGGAAGAGAAAAAAAGTTATTATCTGTTGGGAGTTTTAAACGGAAAGAGCATTAAAGTGTGGATCTGTTTCCTTGGGAACCAAGAGGAAAAAAAGGGAGGTATACTTCGGCTAGTTTGTTGGAAAACGAGAAAAACAGAATCACGTGACAATCTTTTTCATTGCCACGTGGGACTTAGGTAAGAAAAAAAAATGGCGTTCCTTGTGACTACTACTACATAGTAGTACTTTGGTTGTGGTAAAAAAAAGAGGTTGCCCCACTAGGTTGGATTTCTTTGGAGAACGGATAAAAGAAAATGTGAAAGGAGGCTGGTACCACGTGTCTTGTTGATGTTAAAAAAACTGTGGTTAGAAGAACAATACGGCTGGTGTTCACGGCATATCATGAATCCGTCTGTGTCTTAGGCTCGCGTCTCTAGTACAGTCTAGCCTAGGACCAGCACTCGACCACTTTGAACGAATTTTCAGCTTGCATTAATTAATGCGGTTGTAGCATTTTTTTCCACACATATAAATCCAACCCAGCCCTACATATTTCTACATCGTGCATACATACGTTCTCCTCACAATCGTTTTACCCAACTTTTGTAGTTACTTGACACCGTTGGTTGCCGGTCACCACCTGCTGCATGGTAAGAACTTGTAAGACTTTGATATTTGCTATACTATGAGCGTTCTACCACCACATCCCAGTAGTTCATAGGAACATTATTTTTGGATTTTGTTTCTTGTTTCTACTAATCATGACAGGATCCAGAGTCAATTCATGGGCTTTGTCGATCCCGGGAGACGTGCCACCACCTATGTAAATATCACAACCATCATGAGAGGTGCACAAACATCCAGATGCACATGATCAGGTTAATGTTTCTATACCACCATTTAATGGCTGTTTTAGACCTGCTTTATATATTGAATGGGAGTTTGACATAAATAATATATTTGCTTCCCATAATTTTGATGAACATAAAAATGTTAAGGTTGCGATTGGTTCTTTCACCGGTTATGCTTTAGTTTGGTGGAGTGTATATTGTTGGTTACACCCTGATTATATACCTACTACTTGGGATGATTTGAAACTTACCATGGGACATACATTTGTCCCCGCTTATTATACTCGTGACATGATGAAAAAGTTGCAACATTTAAACCAAGGTAGTGACACCGTAACGAAATATTATGATACTTTACAAACTACCTTGCTGCATTCCTCTTTAGTAGAAAGTGAAGAAGATTTTACGTATAGATTTTGGGGAGGATTAAATCGTGACATTCAGGAGATACTAATTCATGAAGAGTGTTATCCTATGGACCATTTGTTTCATCTTGCTTGCAAAGCTGAACAGGAAAATAAAACGACGTGTTGCCCACAAGGAGAAGAAGCGTGAGATGCACATTCCAAGAGTTGATATGGTTGTCCCTTCAACTACTAGGCATACTATGACAACCACATCCGTTGTTGTCAGGACTACATCACCTCCACCATGCGACACATCATCACCGATAGTGCCTACATCATCTGAGTTGATCATAAGAGGTAATGACAAAGGTACTAATCTTCCACCTCCACATGATTATGATGAATGTCTTGTTAATTTAAATGCACCATGTGGTGAGCTACTCACTACTTTGATCACACCAGCTATTTTAGAGGACTATGTTGATGATTTGACTTTGCCATGTGATCAAACAATTTTGAGTGAACCCATTGAATGAATTATCGATGCAAAAGAATCAAGTGAATTAGGGAATAAATCAGATTTGGATCAAATATGTTTGAAAATAATTGTGGCAATGTTTAATCATTTTGATATGACCTCTAATCTTGGTGATGGTTCATCAATGTTGGGATGGTTTAATGATAAGCATTGTCAATCTTTTGATATGAATAAGAGTTTCACTTATATGTGCAAACTAGGTTGCAATTTTTTCATGCCTTTAACTTCTTGTGATAAAATATTGGCTTTATATTTCATGACTTTTGAAGGGTGCTCTTGTATAACTGTGTCACATGTGCCCCAACTGAGATCGGTGAAAATGGATGACATATACATATAGAACGTGTACACCTTGTCTCTTTTGCTAGCCAGATTCCAAATTAAGCAACGCCGAGGACGGCTTTGTTTTCAAGAAGGGGAGGATGATGAGGACATGGCTACCACAGTTACACCCATATCCCCTACTGTTTTACCTCTTGGGATAGTTGCTAGAGCTCAGATACGCTAATTAAATTATCAAGTACTTTCGTTTCTTGGTAATGTTTCTAATGTTCATGAGAATATGATGCTGCCTAACTTAGATACATTTGTGTTGCTTGCAATTGAAGGGCCTAGCACGGACAAGAAGGTTGAACATTGGAGGATGGTCAAGCACGGAGATGAAGGTGCGTGCGAAGAGAACAAGAACGGAGGTTCAAGTGGAGATTTCCAAACTTTGAAGCCACCATGATGACATACAAAATGGTGGACGAAATATGCAAGATGGCCTTTCATAAATTTCGTCCATAGCTTATTATTGGTGTTGCGCCACCTTATTTTGGGCCAGGCCCATGTAATCTATTTTTAGAGTCCATATTGTAGGGAAAACGACTTAGGAGGTGTTTTAGTCCCACCTTGCCAAGGGTGGACAAAATCCCCTCTCTTTTCCCTATAAATATAGCCCTTAAGGCATCGTTTAGACTTGGGTTTTATTTAGTTAAAAGTTAGCCATCGCTACACCTTCGTGTACTTCGTTTGTGTCCAACGACCAGGCCAAGACCGCTTATGAAACCCCACTTTTATCAATACTTCATCCATACTCGCAATATTCAGATTGCTTAATCATATTATTGCTTGTTCTTCGATGGCTTGCAGGAATAGACCTTCGTGGTTAGGTTGATCGTGCTCCAGCGTGGTCAATAACCTCTCGGAGTTGGTTTAGCGATTACTAAGGCGCAGCGTCGTTGCACGTTTGTAGTCGGATCGTCAAAGTCGTCTCCACCAAATTGATAGTTATCATCTCATTGAAAGATCGGGACACCTTGCCTCTATCTCAAATGATGTTGGTGGTACTTTTGTTGCAAGGGGGATGTCAATATCTTCAAAACGAGCTAAAGAACGTCAAAATCGAAATTCGGATGAATTAGTTATGGACAAAACAAAAATCAGCCGAAGTGGAAATCTACAGGTTACGGACGTCCGTGAAAGGTTGGATGTCCGGTCGTCGGACGTCCGGGAAGGCTCAGAAATCTGTAAAAACTATTCTGGAATGGTGGTTCCGGTCGTCTGGAGAGTTGCGGACGTCCGGGGCTTTGAGGGGGGTCCGGACGTCCGTAAAACGCCGGTCGGCCGGGGGTCGGGGTCAACGCGAGATGTGATGTAGGGTAGAACCCTAGAGGCCGATCTTTCACGATTGGAGTGGATCCCTACGAGGAACACGAAGTACACGGGGAAGAACGGAGAGAAATCTCAATGGGAAACACTCAAGAACAAGTCCAATCACACATCCACTAGACAATCAAACACACAAGATGTACAAGGGTCTTGATGGTATCCTAGACAATCAAACAACAAAAGGAAAGATACAAGGTAGAGTTCATCTCCAAGATGAGGTCTTGATGGTATCCTAGACGGATCTTCGCGCGAGGGGGTCTTGATGATATCCCGCAGGATCTTCTCACATGGAGGTCTTGAGCTCCATGGGAGTGGTCTCTCTCTCTCTCTCTCTCTCTCTCTCTCAAGAAGAGGAGGTAGGAGCAAAGCTCACCTAAGAATGAGCTACATATTTGCTTCCCCTAGAAAGGAGGTGGAGGAGGTCTATTTATAGTCTAGTGGGCGAGGGGGTAAGTGAGGGGGCGAATGGGTACATGGGCCTCGGCCCGAAACATTGCACACAGGCAAGGCCCAGATGATCCGGATGGGGGTCCGGATGATCCGGCCATCGTCCGGATGATCCGGGAGGGGGCCCGGATGAACCGGCTTCAGGAGAAACCTTCGGGTATCCTCAGCGCAGTTATCCGGGTGATCCGGAGGGGGGCCGGATGATACGGCTGGGTCCGGATGATCCGGACGGCTGTTCGGACGTCCGGGTTAGCTTCAGCCGCTACTCCATCTTCTTCTCCTTTCTTCCGTCTTCTCTTTCATGCTTCCCTCGTGGATGGTGTAGACGTATACTTGCGCTCGCACTCCTCCTCGACATCCGTGATGTTCCAACAATACCTATGCATGCACACGGAAGGATTGTCAAGTAGTATACCATCCTCGAGAGTGTCCAGTGAGCACATGTAAAGGAGATGATTCACCTTTGCGTATGTGAAGTAGATGTCGCATGTTTCACTTGCCAAATGGACTCTTGACATGGTGATGTCCAAAGGATGCTCCGCATCATCCCCCCCCCCTGGAAAAGATCCGACCTCGGATTGAAAACAAAATCACCATGGGAAAGAGATGGCTTCGCCGTGAAGAAGTGGACGTTCACCAAGTACTCGCCATCTTTAAGCTTGCAATGGGCACTCTCCAATGTCGCACCATCTTGGGATTCCTTAAAAATAATCAAGGACAACAAACACTTGGAAAAACAAATGTGGTTAGCGTTAGTGCAAAACCAAGCATTCAAGTGGTGATTCACCAAACAAGTGTCGTCATCAAGCATAACATATGGTGTGACATAGGATTGTGGCATGGCATAAAAGCACATAATGTGAGAAAAATCAAGGTCATAATGGAAACAAGCATGTAAGGTAGTGATGCAAATATGTGTGACAATAGAATAAGCATCTACCTCAAGTTCATAGCAATCATGCTTAATGTGTTCAATGAAAGGTCTATGGTAGGCATAGGAAGGATTCACAACACCAAATAAAATGAATTGTCTAAACACATGGGTCAAGTGCAAGACAATCCAAGCATAATATGCATAGGGTGTAGTGAATATAGTGTGGCACTCAACACAATAGAAAGAGAAATTGTTCATCATGTGTGAGGCAATCAAGTCAAGCATGTGACAAGCAATGGGACATGGCATATGTGAAGAAATGATATTGGTGCAACCAACCATATGTAGCAAGTAGTCCAAGAATTGGATGCAACACACAAGGTATATATGTCATGAAGCATGGAACGGTGAAAATGACAAGTCGAAAAAAGATCTCTAACATGTGTGCAATCAGGTGGTCCAAGATGAACAATACGGCTCATGGTGCAAGAAACACAAGTAGTATGATCCCTAATATCCATGATCATGGTTTGGGGGTTCTCAAAAGAGAAGGATATCACCTTGAAAGCATTTCCTTGTGCGTCCTTCACAATGTCGAAACACAAGCAAAAGCGGTGTAGAAGCGAGTAGTGGTAGGATGTATGAGGCTCGCTCTCAAGAGCTCGAATGGTCAACTCACGTGATGTGGAAGTCGACACAATGTCCAAGTATCCTACACATGCATACAATGAAGCAAAGAATGTATGCGCATGGTAGATAAACACATCATCCATCATGATGGTTCTCTTCTCTTGCACATAACCATTAGAAGCATAAGTGCATGAATAATATGATGCAACAATGGCAATATTCATGTCACTAAGTATATGGTGCAAAGAGGTAAGACAAGCATGCTTCACAAGAAATATGTCAAAATCTCCAATCATATGTGAGAATGCTATGGGGGCAATCTCATTAGCAAGGCTAAATGCATCGTTGCACTCAATACATGTCAAATCATCTAGCATGAGAGAGGCAACACATGGAAATATATGACAAGAAGCAATAACAATCAAGTGCAAAGCATGTAGATGGTTGTCATCAACCGCATGAAATGAGCAAGTATGAATCATGGGTGATACAACATAAGCAAGCACAGTAATCAAGTCATGCAAACTAGTGGAGCGAAGATGCAACACACTAGAGTAAATCATGGCAATCATGTCATGTGAGCAAATACTAGGCATAAACAATGCACATGACATATCGCAAGCACGAGCACAAAGCAAGATGAAAGTATCATCATAGGAATGGGACACAAAGCAAACATGGCAATAACAAGAGATATCTCCACCAAGCTTGCAAATACACATAAAAGTACTAGAATCAATCATCATGTGTAATGCAAAGCATGGGTCACAAATGCATGGCAAAGGCATAGTAATGAGCATATCATGCAAAGTGAACATGGCAAGATGGGCATATAATATGTAATGGACAATAACCCATAGCCAAGTGAGGGCCATGTAGAAGAAATGCGCGAAGTCTTTGCGCGAAGAGAGCATTGGGAAAAACAATCCATGGGATCCCAAGTCATCATTGCTCTCTAGAGCTTGTTTTGTCAACTCGTGGGATTGCGAGGTTGACAAGTATTCATGGGTACCTACACAAAAGAGACACAAACCGAAGAAATGGTGCGTGTGGTAAATGTACACATCATCCAGCATGATGTGTATGTGCATGTGTGAGTTAGCACAAGATAAGCATCGCTCAAAGAAATTTGATGCATGGTATAAGAATATGTCATCCATCATGAAAGAATAGTTATTGTGTATGACACGATGGGGACACAAATTGAGCATAAAATTATATGGCACATCTATATCATTTTCATTCATGGGGAGCATATTGTGCACACAATTATTGAGATCATGCAAAGGATGGTATGGATCAAAATCGCCTAACATGTATGAGGAAACTGTGGGTGTCTCCTGATGAACAACATTGGAAACATCATATGGAGAAAATGGACAACATCCAAAACAATGCATATCCGAAGTTAGGTAGGCATGGCATGGCATATGAGATAAATGATGAAAAGGGAGCATATCAATATCATCGCAAGAAAAACAAATGCCAATAACCATGGGCTTGTCATCTATGCCATATGTGCAAATTGGGTTTATTTTAATGGAATATGCATAGTCACTATGAAGAGATTGCAAATAAGACATATGGTTGATCTCATGCATAGCATATGATAATTCAAGCGGATTATCAAACATGATGTGACCAAGGGAATTGTCACAAGAAATCCTATGTAACATGGCATCACAACTAATAGACTCCACATGAGAATCATCATACTCGTCATAAATGTGCAAGAAATCATCACATGAGGAAGTCGCACTAGCATGAGTCATGGAAATAGGTGGATCAACATCATGCAAGCAATGTCAAGAATGTCCACTAGAGGGACCAACGCATCACCGTCACCTTTGTTACCTTTGTCATTCCACTCATGTGGTGATAGAGGCAAAGGTGTCCCGTCTTTCAATGAGATGATGGATATCGCTCTGGTGGAAGTCGACTTTGACGATCTGACTACGAACGTGCGAGGACATCGCGCCTTAGCAATTGCTAAACCAAATCCGAGAGGTTATTGACCACGCCGGAGCACGATCAACCTGACCACGAAGGTCTAATTTCTACAGGCAAACGAAGAACAAGCAAGAAACTAAGATTGCAATCGGGATATTGTGAATATAGGAGGAAAGCTTTATTGATCAAGGTAGGGTTCTGTGACGCTTTTGTCTGGTCGTTGAACACAAACGAAGTACGCGAAGTTGCAGCTACGGCGAACTTTTAATCTAAACAAAACCCAAAGTCTAAACGACGCCCTAAGGCCGGTATATATGGAGGAAGAAGGGGGAATTTCGTGGCCCTTGGAGAAGGGGTCCGAAACCAACCCTATCTCTTGTTTCCCCACACATACGGACTCTAAAAACGGCCTATACTGAAGTATTTCGAAAATACATGGGCCTGGCCCAATAATAAGGTGACGCAACACCTAGAATAGCATCTGGACGAAAGTTATGAAGTGGCATCTTGTATATTTCGTCCAAGGCTTCATGCACACATTATGGTGGCTTCAACGTCCTGAAATCATCACTTGTAACTCCGTTCTTGTCCCCCTTGCACATGCCATCATCTCCATGCTTGTTCTTGCTCCAATGTTCATCGTTCACCAAGATAGGCCCTTCATTTGTAAACAAAACAAATGTATCCAATTTAGGCAGCATCATATTCTCATGAACATTAGAATCATTACCAAGGAACAAAAGTACCTGGTAATTTAATTAGCGTGCGCGAGCTCTAGTAATTGGTCCAGTATGTATAGCAGCAGGGGCTGTGGGTGTAACAATGGTATTGATGTCCTCATCATGTGGTGTAGGTGAGGTGGGAAAGACCAAATGGTGGTCATCTTCATCTTGATGGAACCATGTGGGGGGTGCATCATATTCCACCATGGCCATCATCTTGTCCAAAGGAAGTACGAAGTCGTCGAGGATCGGCGCGTCTTCATAAATGGGACCTAGCACCAAATGAGGAGACACAATAGAGGTAGAGGTCAAGTTGCTAGAAATGCAAATGGCCTCACAAGACCTATCAACTATCTCACTCTCTCTGTGTGGTGGTTCACTCACTCCCTCAAGGTCGGTGCACTCAAACTCACATATGGTGGAGTCACTCATCTCACTCAAGTGGTGGGTGTTGTGGCTCTCCTCACATGGGATTTGTGGCAGCACATCATATATGGGGCTAGTGGTGAAGTCACTCTCACGCTCAATATGGTGGCACAAGTCACTCAAGTCATCATACGTCGTCGTGGTCGAAGGGAAAATCCCATGCTCAACCATCTCGTCGTCGTTGCCATGGATGAAGGCCGAAGATGGCACATCATCACTCTCCTCCATGACCGAAGGGAAAATCCCATGCTCGATCATCTCATCACCGTCGCCGTTGATGAAGGCCGAAGATGGCACATCATCACTCTCGCCTCCTAAGTTGGAAGCATCATCCTTGGTCGCCACCTTGTCGCTCGCCTCCAAAGCTTGGTCCTTGAGGGTCTCCGTAGTCGCACTCGTCACTGCACCGTCTAGAAAAAGGGTCGTTGCAGACTCAGCACCATCAATGCCACAAAGAGGGATGGCGGTGAAGTCGAACTTGGGAGCATCGTCTTAGAGCTCGTCGGGCTTCGGCATCGTGGTAGTACTAGCCTCATGCTTGTCGTAGAGCTTGGTCGCCATGAAGTTTGCTTGGGGTGGAGAAGCCTTGGCCTTCATGAGTTCTTGTTCTGCCTTGAGAGCACGAGTCGTCGATGGACTTGTAGTTCTCGAGGAAGATAGTCTTGGAGATGTCGTTGTTCAATCCCATCATGAAGTGAAACTTCATCAAAATGGGGTCGTCCATGCCGGCTCGTCGCAAGGCAATCTTCATCTCCTTGAAGTACTTGTCGATGGACTTGGATCCTTGGATGGTGTTCTCCAATTGGTGTCGAAGTTGTTCCGTGTAGGTTGGAGGCACGAACTCTCGCTGCAAAGCTCTCTTCTTCTTGGGCCAACCATGTCGTAGTACTCCAAAGGTGTGTGAAGCCACCAAGTCGAGGCGTAGTCGTGGAAGTTTCTTGTGGCGCACATCACTTGATCTTCGGGACGAACTTGATGTAGCTTGAGGTAGTCGTCCATCAAATGCTCCCACTAGAGATACTCCTCGGGTTCTCGAGTCCCATAGAAAGGAATATCATTGTCGTGTCGAGGTTGTAGTAGCTCGTGGAAGTTGCGGACTTGAGCTTGAGGGGTTTCTCTTGAGCGTAGTCTTTAGGTGCTTGTCGACGAAGATGCCGTATGTCCATAGGTGAAGATGCCTTGAAGTCGCTTGGCAAAGATGCCAAGGGAGATGGTGAAGTCGGTGAGCGGTAGTTGGTGTTGAGCTCTTGACCTTCACGTTCTTGTTGGTGATGGTGTTGATGCCGATGTGATCTTGCCGGAGATGGTAGCTCGGAAGCATGTGCTCTTGAGCGTCTTCTCGAAGATGAGGAACATCGCTTGTAGGACTTGATGAGGGCTTTCATCTCCTCCATTTGAGCTTGTGATACGTCTCCAACGTATCTATAAGTTTTGATTGCTCCATGCTATATTATCTACTGTTTTGGGCAATATTGGGCTTTATTATCCACTTCTATATTAATTTTGGGACTAACCTATTAACCGGAGGCCCAGCCCAGATTTGCTGTTTTATGCCTATTTCAGTGTTTTGTGGAAAAGGAATATCAGACGGAGTCAAAATGGAACGAAATCAACTGTAGAAGTTATTTTTGGAAAGAAAGCCACCCGATGGACTTGGAGTGCACGTCAGGGAAGAAGGGAGGTGCCCACGAGGGTGGGGGGAGCGGCCACCCCCCTAGGGCGCGCCCCCTGCCTTGTGCCCCCCCTTCGGTCCACCGACGTACTTCTTTCACCCATATATACCTACATATCATAAAACTTCCAGAACAGAAGATAGGTCGGGAGTTCCGCCGCCGCAAGCCTCTGTAGCCACCAAAAACCTCTCGGGATCCCGTTCCGGCACCATGCCGGAGGAGGATCCCATCACCGGTGGCCATCTTCATCATCCCGGCGCTATCCATGACGAGGAGGGAGTAGTTCACCCTCGGGGCTGAGGGTATGTACCAGTAGCTATGTGTTTGATCTCTCTCTCTCTCTCGTGTTCTCTCTCGTGTTCCCTCTATGGCACGATCTTGATGTATCCCGAGCTTTGCTATTGTAGTTGGATCTTATGATGTTTCTCCCCCTCTACTCTCTTGTGATGAATTGAGTTTCCCCTTTGAAGTTATCTTATCGGATTGAGTCTTTTATGAGAACACTTGATGTATGTCTTGCCGTGATTATCTGTGGTGACAATGGGATATCATGTGCCACTTGATGTATGTTTTGGTGATCAACTTGCGGGTTTTGTGACATTGGCAACCTATGCATAGGGGTTGGCACACGTTCTTGACTCTCCGATAGAAACTTTGGGCACTCTTTGAAGTAGTTTGTGTTGGTTGGATGAATCTGAGATTGTGTGATGCATATCGTATAATCATGCCCACGGATACTTGAGGTGATAATGGAGTATCTAGGTGACATTAGGGTTTTGGTTGATTTGTGTCTTAAGGTGTTATTCTAGTACGAACTCTTTTATAGATCGATCCGAAAGAATAGCTTTGAGGTGGTTTCGTACCCTACCGTAATCTCTATGTTTGTTCTCTGCTATTAGTGGCTTCGGAGTGACTCTTTGTTGCATGTTGAGGGCTTGTTATATGATCTATCTATGTTATTATTGTTGAGAGAAGTTGCACTAGTGAAAGTATGAACCCTAGGCCTTGTTTCCTATCATTGCAATACCGTTTAAGCTCACTTTTATCATTAGTTACCTTGCTGTTTTTATATTTTCAGATTACAAAAACCTATATCTACTATCTATTTTGCACTTGTATCACCATCTCTTCGCTGAACTAGTGCACCTATACAATTTACCACTGTATTGCGTGTGTTGGGGACACAAAAGACACTTTGTTATTTGGTTGCAAGGTTGTTTGTGAGAGACCATCTTCATCCTACGCCTCCTACGGATTGATAAACCTTAGGTCATCCACTTGAGGGAAATTTGCTACTGTCCTACAAACCTGTGCACTTGCAGGCCCAACAACGTCTACAAGAAGAAGGTTGTGTAGTAGACATCAAGCTCTTTTCTGGCGCCGTTGCCGGGGAGGTTAGCGCTTGAAGGTATATCTTTAGATCTTGCAATTGAATCTTTTTGTTTCTTGTTATCACTAGTTTAGTCTATAAGAAAACTACCAAAAAATGGAATTGAGTTTGTCTCATACGCTTCGTCTTTTTAATATCTTTCGTGAAAATGATGGGAAGGAAAATTGTGCTCAAGTACCAGAAGAAGAATTACATAGAATGCTTGGAATACAATATGTGAATGATGAGCATGATTGCAATGTTATTAGTATGAATTCCTTGAATATCCATGATGCTAGTGATATGCAAAGCCACAAGCTTGGGGAACCTATGTTTGATGAAGATGATGTGTTTAGTCCCCCAAGCTTTGATGAGCAAATTTACTATGATGAAAGCATGCCTCCTATCTATGATGATTATTGTGATGACACGTATGCTCTAAAGAATAATGATGATCATGAAACTTGTCATCTCGATCTTAATTTTCAATCACATGATAGTTATTTTGTTCAGTTTGCTCCCACTGCTATTCATGAGAAGAATTTTGCTTATGTGGAGAGCAGTAAATTTTCTATGCTTGTAGGTCATGAAAAGAATGCTTTAGGTGCTGGTTATATTGTTGAATTCATTCATGATGCTACTGAAAATTATTATGAGGGAGGAACATATGCTTGTAGGAATTGCAATAATGCCAAGTTTCCTCTCTATGCGCTTCAATTTTTGAAGTTATGATTGTTTAGCCTTCCTATGCTTGTTGATTATTGTTCCCATAAGTTGTTTGCTCACAAAATCCCTATGCATAGGAAGTGAGTTAGACTTAAATGTGCTAGTCATATGCTTCATGATGCTCCCGTTATGTTTCAATTTTTATCTTTTATGTGAGCATCATTGTCATCATCATGCCTAGCTAGAAAGGCATTAAAGAAAAGTGCTTGTTGGGAGACAACCCAATATTTATCCTTACTGTTTCTGTGTGTCCACATGATTATGCTACTGTAGTAATCATGTTTAATAGCTTTTTTTCAATAAAGTGCCAAGTAAGACATTTAGGATAGCTTACGGTGATAGTTGTGTTGATCCTGCTGAAAATCAAAAACTTTTACACCCAGTAAATTAGTTTTGTTAATTCACAGGAATGTGCTTCTGATCTGATTAGTTTTGCTCTGGATTGTTACAGGAATTGCTTAGGACTTCCTAATTTTGTAGGATGTTTGGAGTTCCAGAAGTATACGTTTGATACAGATTACTACAGACTATTCCGTTTTTGACAGATTCTATTTTCTATGTGTTGTTTACTTATTTTGATGAACCTATGAGTAGTATCGAAGGGTATGAAGCATAGATAAGTTGGAATACAGTAAATATTACACCAATATGAATTTAGAATGAGTTCATTACAGAACTTAAGTGGTTGTTTTATTTTCTTATACTAATGGAGCTTACGAGTTTTCTGTTGAGTTTTGTGTTGTGGAGTTTTCAAGTTTTGGGTAAAGCTTTGATGGACTATGGAATAAGGAGTGGCAAAATCCTAAGCTTGGGGATGCCCAAGGTTCCCCAAGATAATATTTCAAGAAGTCTCAAGCATCTAAGCTTGGGGATGCCCCAGTAGGCATCCCATCTTTCTTCTTCAACAACTATCGATTAGTATCAGTTGAGCCTATGTTTTTGCTTCTTCACATGAGTTGTGCTAACCTTGCATTGTCATTTTATTTTGTTTTGCTTGCTTTTTGAATAAGATACAAGATCTAAAATTCTTTAATGAGAGGGAGTCTTCACATAGTTACATAATTATTTAGCTATTCATTGATCTTCACTTATATCTTTCGGAGTAGTTTGTCATTTGCTCTAGTGCATCACTTATATCTTTTAGAGCACGGTGGTAGTTTTAGTTTGAAGAAATAGATGAACTCTCATGCTTCACTTAGATTATTTTGAGAGTCTTAAATAGCAAGGTAATTTGCTTAAATAATCCTAATATGCTAAGCATACAAGATTTGTAAGAATTCTTATGAGTGTGTTGAATACTAAGAAAAGTTTGATGCTTGATAATTGTTTTGAGATATGAAGATGGTGATATTAGAGTCATGCTAGGTCGAGTAGTTGTGAATTTGTTAAATACTTGTGTTAAAGTTTTTAATTCCAGTAGCATGCACGTATGGTGAACCGTTATCTGATGAAGTCAGAGCATGATTTATTTATTGATTGTCTTCCTTATGAGTGGCGGTTGGGGACGAGCGATGGTCTTTTCCTACCTATCTATTCCCCTAGGAGCATGCGTGTAATACTTTGCTTTGATAACTTGTAGATTTTTGCAATAAGTATATGAGTTCTTTATGACTAATGTTGAGTCCATGGATTATACGCACTCTTCTTCCTTCCACCATTGCTAGCCTCTCTAATACCGCGCACTTTTTGCCGGTATCATACACCCACCATAAACCTTCCTCAAAATAGCCACCATACCTACCTTTCATGGCATTTCCATAGCCATTCCGAGATATATTGCCATGCAACTTTCCACCGTTCCGTTTATTATGACACGCTCCATCATTGTCATATTCTAGCATGATCATGTAGTTGACATCGTATTTGTGGCAAACCCACCATTCATAATTCTTTCATATATGTCACTCTTGATTCATTGCATATCCCGGTACACCACCGGAGGCATTCATATAGAGTCATATTTTGTTCTAAGTATCGAGTTGTAATTGTTGAGTTGTAAGTAAATAAAAGTGTGATGATCATCATTTTTAGAGCATTGTCCCAAGTGAGGAAAGGATGATGGAGACTATGATTCCCCCATAAGTCGGGATGAGACTCCGGACGAAAAATAGAAAAAGGAAAGAAAAGAGGCCAAAAAAGGACAAAAAAAAGAGAAAAGGCCCAAATAAAGAAAAATAATAAAAAAATGAGAGAAAAAGAGAGAAGGGACAATGCTACTATCCTTTTACCACACTTGTGCTTAAAAGTAGCACTATGATCTTCATGATAGAGAGTCTCCTATGTTGTCACTTTCATATACTAGTGGGAATCTTTCATTATAGAACTTGGCTTGTATATTCCAATGATGGGCTTCCTCAAATTTCCCTAGGTCTTCGTGAGCAAGCGAGTTGGATGCACACCCACTTAGTTTCTTTTATTGAGCTTTCATATGCTTATAGCTCTAGTGCATCCGTTGCATGGCAATCCCTACTCACTCACATTGATATCTATTGATGGGCATCTCCATAGCCCGTTGATACGCCTAGTTGATGTGAGACTATCTTCTCCTTTTTGTCTTCTCCACAACCACCATTCTATTTCACCTATAGTGCTATGTCCATGGCTCACGCTCATGTATTGCGTGAAGATTGAAAAAGTTTTGAGAATGTCAAAAGTATAAAATAATTGCTTGGCTTGTCATCGGGGTTGTGCATGATTTAAATACTTTGTGTGGTGAAGATAGAGCATAGCCAGACTATGTGATTTTGTAGGGATAACTTTCTTTGGCCGTGATATTTCGAGAAGACATAATTGCTTTGTTAGTATGCTTGAAGTATTATTATTTTTATGTCAATATGAACTTTTGTCTTGAATCTTTCGGATCTGAATATCCATATCACAAGTAAGAAGAATTACAATGAAATTATGCCAACTAGCATTCCACATCAAAAATTCTTTTTTATCATTTACCTACTTGAGGACGAGCAGGAATTAAGCTTGGGGATGCTTGATACGTCTCCAATGTATCTATAATTTTTGATTGCTCCATGCTATATTATCTACTGTTTTGGGCAATATTGGGCTTTATTATCCACTTTTATATTATTTTTGGGACTAACCTATAAACCGGAGGCCCAGCCCAGATTTGTTTTGTTTTATGCCTATTTCAGGTGTTTGAGGAAAAGGAATATCGACGGAGTCAAACGGAAAGAAATCAACTGGAGAAGTTATTTTTGGAAGGAAAGCCACCCGATGGACTTGGAGTGCACGTCAGGGAAGAAGGGAGGTGCCCACGAGGGTGGGGGCGCGCCCACCCCCCTAGGGTGCGCCCCCTGCCTCGTGGCCCCCCCTTTGGTCCACCGACGTACTTCTTTCACCCATATATACCTACGCATCATAAAACTTGCAGAACAGAAGATAGATCAGGAGTTCCGCCGACGCAAGCCTCTGTAGCCACCAAAAACCTCTCTGGAGCCCGTTTCGACACCCTGTCAGAGGGGGATCCCATCACTGGTGGCCATCTTCATCATCCCGGCGCTATCCATGATGTGGAGGGAGTAGTTCACCCTCGGGGCTGAGGGTATGTACCAGTAGCTATGTGTTTGATCTCTCTCTCTCTCATGTTCTCTCTAGTTTTCCCTCTATGGCACGATCTTGATGTATCCCGAGCTTTGCTATTGTAGTTGCATCTTATGATGTTTCTCCCCCTCTACTCTCTTGTGATGAATTGAGGTTCCCCTTTGAAGTTATCTTATCGGATTGAGTCTTTTATGAGAACACTTGATGTATGTCTTGCCGTGATTATCTGTGGTGACAATGGGATATCATGTGCCACTTGATGTATGTTTTGGTGATCAACTTGCGGGTTTCGTGACATTGGCAACCTATGCATAGGGGTTGGCACACGTTCTTGACTCTCCGATAGAAACTTTGGGGCACTCTTTGAAGTAGTTTGTGTTGGTTGGATGAATCTGAGATTGTGTGATGCATATCGTATAATCATGCCCACGGATACTTGAGGTGATAATGGAGTATCTAGGTGACATTAGGGTTTTGGTTGATTTGTGTCTTAAGGTGTTATTCTAGTACGAACTCTTTTATAGATGGATCCGAAAGAATAGCTTTGAGGTGGTTTCGTACCCTACCATAATCTCTACGTTTGTTCTCCGCTATTAGTGGCTTCAGAGTGACTCTTTGTTGCATGTTGAGGGCTTGTTATATGATCTATCTATGTTATTATTGTTGAGAGAAGTTGCACTAGTGAAAGTATGAACCCTAGGCCTTTTTTTCTATCATTGCAATACCGTTTACGCTCACTTTTATCATTAGTTACCTTGCTGTTTTTATATTTTCAGATTACAAAAACCTATATCTACTATCTATTTTGCACTTGTATCACCATCTCTTCGCCGAACTAGTGCACCTATACAATTTACCATTGTATTGGGTGTGTTGGGGACACAAGAGACTCTTTGTTATTTGGTTGCAGGGTTGTTTGAGAGAGACCATCTTCATCCTACGCCTCCTACGGATTAATAAACCTTAGGTCATCCACTTGAGGGAAATTTGCTACTGTCCTACAAACATGTGCACTTGCAGGCCCAACAACGTCTACAAGAAGAAGGTTGTGTTGTAGACATCAGCTTGCATCTTGGCGTCGGAGTTGTTTTTCGTGGCATCGAACTCGTCATTGTTGTAGACTATAGGTGAAATGCCTTGCCTATCCATCACAAGACTCGAGCAAAGGTGAGTTGGAAATGAGATATAGAATTCCAAGTTACCTTTTCCCAACGTTGAGGATGTATCCCATTTCACTCAATGTGAAATGAAAGAATAGTGGAATTGGTAGCGAACTTGTTCACTCACACCTATCAAATAAAGCTTATGGTGGAGCTCGGTGAGGATAGTGGCACAAAAACTTGATGCAAAATTTTAGCAAGAGTCAATAGTGTTGAAAGAGATTCACAAATTCGCAAGTGAAACAAGTAGACCAATAGCAATAAGTGGCACACGGAAACACACACACGGATAGATAAATGGGGTCGTGCAACCAAGAAATGAGAACAAAATGTGGAATCCACGGAAAATGCTCGTGTTGCACAACTCAAGAGAGACGCTAGCACGATTGCCCAATAGGCGGATACAACACTTGTGCACAATCTATAAGATGCAAAATGGATAAACTTTCTATCCCAAGTATGCTATGTATGTATGGTTCCCGGTGTTTCTCTCAAGATGATCCAAGATGATCGGATATGACAATCTTATATGCAATGTGGTATGATGCTATGGCTATTGCTTACAAGGTTCTTTGCTCTCTTTCTTTTGCTTAAAAGCTTTATTTATTTTTTTGTATGGCCACTTTTGCACAATGCACAAACCAAGATAGCAATTGTGTATATGCGGGAACAAACTGGTGACACAAGATATGATACCAATATATGCACCACGATGATATGGTATGTATGCTATGGGTAGTATGATCACTAATGTGCACAAGTCACGTTGCCGGCAATACTCAAATGGCTAGTCTCGATAGGCAAGTGAAGCAAAATGGGCTAGAGTTTATCAATGCAACTGCAAGGGGAATGTACAAGGGTGTCGTCGAGGTTACCGTCCTTGGTGATGATGATGAAGACTACTGAGTTGCCACTAATGGATGAATCATAGCGGAAGGATGCACATCATCGTAGTAGTGTAATCACTGGCAAGTTCACTATCAACATTAGTTGTCAATCGTATTGAATGTGAGGACTATACACAAGTACTATCTCCATCGAGCATCGTAGAGATGCTAATTGACAATGCATATCTGGTCTTCACAATTGATAACCATTTTAAGACTACTCATATGAGACTATGTCAATGTGTCAAATCAATTTGGTACATATGTAGATATGCAAATGTTGAATGATAATCCAATTTGATATGAATATTTGAATGTATAATATTGTGATCTAATTTGATCACATATGTTGAAACTTTGATGATTTGATGATCAAGTTTCAATACATTTGTTGAAATAGTGATTTCACTTCAAATATTGATCAAAGATGAATTTGCAATGCTGAATTATTTGATAATGATGTGTAATCTTCATAGATTTGAATGGTCACTATGTTGTGATGGTACAATGTTGGATCATAAATGCATTCATCTTTGAAGTGATAGCACTTGTTCCTTCATTGTAGCATTCCAAACTAGAGGTTAACTTTGCTAATTGTTTATAATAGAATGTGAGGACTGTATCAGTACATTGCTAGAGTGTCCGGTAGATGCTAACGTATGACTGCATTGACTTTTCTGGAAGTCAATGCATGGGAATTTCAGAATTAGAACACTGCATTCGCTTCATCATGTTATCAAATAGCATATGGTATGGATGGTCTAAGAATCAAGTGTGCTATCAATGGTAAAGTCTAGCATGGAATAGTGTAGTTAAACATTTGAGATAGTGCAATAGCAGCATGCAACATACTGAAATTGGTGCGATAAGATACGGATTGAAATGTGAGTCATAATCGTTATGAGCACTGATGGCATCAATGGCAGATTAGATAATTGGAGTTCCAAAGATTAGCAAGGACTAAGAGTTGATACAGTGAATTGGCAAACTCATTAATCACATGTATATATGCTGGCATGTTAGACTGATCGAGTGTAGTCATCATGGCATCCTATATTCGTTAAGACAAACTAGCACCTGCCATGGGATCTAACTCTTGCCATGATTATTGAAAAATTCGTTCCATCTAGTACATTATGCTGTAGACCGTGTAGTACTTGCTTAGTGTAAACTTAGCTCGTCATTTGACCATTATCAATACATCCAAGATGTTGAACCATTTAGTAGTCTTGCATCATCATGAATAGCTTCAGTTGATTAGGTTCGATCCTTGTCAATGCGTGGTCATACCTCTGCGGAATAGTCTTTAGTATCGGCCAGCTCATACGCTTGAGGTGGTATCGTTCCAACATGGTGATATTTCTCTCAAATTGAGAATCGCAACAACCTTATCTCATATGAATGTTCGAGGAACAATTGCAAGATCATATGACATTTGACGAAGATCAATTAACGCAACTCAAATCGTTGGAGAATAGATGGACATCATAATAAAGTTGCGGACGCCGAAGGTTCATGACTGTCCGGAACGTATCCGAGGCCGAAATCGGAAGGCTGTGATCTAGGGTCAGTCCTTAGGGTGTTTCGCGATTCGAGTAGCGACCGTCGGGATCGGCAGCGGTGGACTGTGTAGAAATCCGCAGGGCATCTTCAACGATGGTGATCAAAATCAGAACAACGACATTCAATGAAGTGAGGACACCACATAGCAACACAAGTCGAAAGACGTAATCTAAAATCAAGAAACACACATAGAGATCTAGATCACATGAGGTCTATTATAGATGCATCCAGCATCAGTACGAACTACATGGTAGAGTCCGTGATGAGTCTTGCTCCTTCCTAGACGGAAGGTCCTAAGGTCTCAAGCTCTTGAGAATGGAGCGTCTTAGATGAGGAGCGGAGGTCATGTGGCTCGCTCGAGTGGCTCCTCAATGGGTACAGGCTCACAGAGCCGCGCATAGCTTACCAGAAGGCGAGAGTCTGAAAGGTAGGTGAAGCCGGGTATTGATGGGAGGGTTATCGGCGATGAGGTCGGACCTGGTGCATCCGAGACACGGCAAGTCAGGCGATGGGACCGGCATGATCCATGCTCCAGCCGATGCCCAGTCCGGATAGGGACGTATCTCGCTCGACTCCTGAGCGGTACTAACCTATCGATGATCCGGGCCGTTCGACGCGTTACTGCCATATCGTGACTCAGGATCAGTGTCTCCATACTTGTCTCTTAGCTACTGTGATGTTAGATAGGTCATCTTGAGTATCGATCGATGCTCCGCATAGTTCCCAATAATGACTCGCATGTTGCACAGGATACATTCGCGAGTCAGTCCGAAGATGCACCTGTGGTCAGATATTCACATGTACAGATGCGGTAAGAGTGAATTGCAATGTCATCTCAAGTGAAGTTGAATATTCACCTGAAAGCATGTGGTGATTAAGTCAACAATGAAAAGTGTGACCAATGTAAATGTGGGAAGGTGCACAAGGAGTGGATGCCCACAATAGTCAACTAATGCTGATGACCAAGGATATGTGATCCAGGATCATAATTGCAAGAATAATGATCCCAAGTGCCTTAGTCAAAACAAGCATGGTACAGCAAGAGTGACCATGAAGTAAGCATAGAAAGCCATCAGATTGATCATGCATTACTGTGTCAATCTCAATGTAGATCAATATGATGATCAACAGTGGTGAGCTAGTAGAATGGACTAAGGACATTAGAAAATATATAGGGCATCATATGAAAGTGGTCAAGTTAGCTCAAGATATGTGTCAATGGAAGGTCCAACATAATCAATTCAAGCATTCATGTCAATGGTGCCAAGATATCATAGGCAGTCAACTGTAGATGATCCAACACGATAATCCAAGTATAAATTCTCATGAGAGCAATGCAATCAGTCAGTGAAAATGCAATAAGGTGTAGCATCTGGGAAGTTAGTGGCAGCATGAAGCAACACATGCAAGAGAACAATGTGATCATGAACTAATGCATCAAGGAGATGTTCAGGTGAATGATATGCATCAAGGTGCATGCATCGTCAGTACAGAGCAATGATGTCCAAGATTGATGCAATCAGGTGGAATGCTCAAGAGTCACGATGGTTGACAAGATGTGAGCATCTGAAAAGTCTAATGTGTACACATCAAAGTAGATAGGTAAATAGCTCAGCATGCATGACAATGGATCTCCACTATAATGCACATGATCATTGAGGATTCCAATCAAGTGCAATTGAAGATGACTGATCACAATGGTCATGAATATGACACAATGTGTACGTAGTCAAAGAGCAAGCATTCAAGATGATGGCGAATGCCAAGTTAGAGCAATTGCATCATGCTGTAATCATAGTGAAGTATGCAAATGCCACAATAATATCAGAATGCTGGCAGAATAAAGTCAAGGTCAAATCAGTGCACTGACATGCATATACAAGAGCATAAGGTGTCAAGGCCAAATCATAGTAAAGTGCAATAATCATGAAATGCATGCAAGTGAGTAATGCAAATGGATTAATGACATTCATGTAGTCATGCAAATGTCAATATGGAGATATGTGACAGTTGCGAACAATCATGCATACATATGCAAATTGTGACATATAGCATCAACATGCTCATGCAAGAAGCAAATATCACATAGAAGGCATAAGCAAAGATCATGCATATGAATTTGCACAACCAGCTGCTATGAACATGTGATTAAGTAGAAGATGTCAATCACATGAATCAAAGAGTGAAAATGCAATGGTCAAAGCTGGTACAAATGAGCATATCAATGGATATGGCATGTGAGGAACATGCATTAACATGCAAGACCACATAGTACTGAATAATACTGAAGTCATGCAAAGACTCAAGGATATTGGTGACAAGTCTCATGAGCAAGAAGTATATGCACTCGATAGATTCTATCACTAGCAACATTCACATGGTATCCAAAGATGGAGGTAAATGACAACACGAATGGTGTATGTGATGTACATTCAAAATCATGGCTAAATGGTCATGATGACATGGCTACTAAGATAGCATCGCATGCATGAGAATGATACTGGAATGATTCTCGAAGCAAAATCAATACCATTTGGAACTATCTATTAGCATTCGAGTATTGTGTCAAGATCGTGGACATGAAGAGTGTAATGATACTTATCTCTACATGAGCAACTAATGGTGACTGATCGAACAACTTGGATCTCAATATGGATGAAGATGATCAATGTAAATGCATAAGTAAATGCCAGGATAGTGAGATATAAACATGTCATCATCATAGGTAGTCATTTAATGAGAACATAGATGCCAAGTATAAATGGTTGCATCATATCATCGCATTAGGCATATTGGGTTGACACTTATTGAGTATGATAGCATGTAAGAGATAGTGCAAATAGTATGTATGTATGAGAAGCATGCTGGGTCATCTCCATTAGTCAAACAATATCATGATCAAACGTCAAATCACAGTTAATTCATACACATGAATGGATCACATGATATAATGTGCAAGAGATATCAAACAGAGTGCACTATGATATGGTCAAACAGAGCTTTGTATGGCTACAACTTGAAGACTTCATTATAAGGACTATCACTCATCAAGAATCATATAAAGACAGCATCATGACACTGGAAGCGTAAGATACAAGAGTATCAACATGTCAAAGTTTCATGGTACATGATCACTTGTAAGGCTACAACTACGATGACAAATGGCCTTATCAATACATATAACCATGGAAGTCATTATGACGAACCGCCTGAGCATACTACGAAGAATGTCCATGAAGAATTCCAAGATCAGCTAGAATTAGAGCTGGCATATCAAGTACTATGAATGATAAGTTTCATATAGTAGAATTCTGCAATATGATCAAGAATGAATGCAAGCGGCAAATATTGAATAATAGTCTGAAGCTGTACGGTCAGAGATGCGGTAGCAATTTACAATGAGAATGGAACATAGTCATCACAAGTGAATTGCCAGTACATATCCAAGGCTAAGAGATATTTGCAAATTGGAATGAACTAATCTAATCGTATGTTCATAGAATATCTGTACGCTATTATGCAAATGATTGGGAATTTGCTAGCTTGCATGTAACGACGCTAAGTAGTCAATTCATCTGTATGAAATATGAACTCAGTTGTCGCTACAATGCCATATCATCATCATTTATGGTGATGTTGCTCGTCCTCATGCAATGATAAGCATCCTATAATTTGTCTCACCAATAGGCCATATTCATGCATTATGAATAATTTACATGTCGATAATAATAGCAACAATTGATCAAATTATGAGTACCATGAAGTCATTCTGGGACTATATTGCAATTATGCAGACTATGGCGCTTAGAGGCATGTATGCATCATATCAATCGCCTTATGATAACTGGGCCCTGTGACATCATCTGAGCATGGTGCTCTATATGGCCACTGTCACCATCCAAGACATGCATACAAGTTGTAGATACATGGCCATCAATAGGTAAGTATGAACTATGGCATTCAACTCATCACAGTTCACTATACTACTATGCTGTGTACTCCATAGTGGCGGTACAGTGGTCCTCAATGGTTGTTGGCCTAATGGATTAGTTGGAAGTCTATGGGAAGGTCAATCAGCTCAAATTTATGCTGCATAAGACATATCATCTCAAGGATACTCGATGGACATTGTCAAGACATGTAAGCTGATGCCAGATGACGTCTCAGAAGGAACTACTCATCAATCTCATGACCATGAGGAAGATCCATGCTGATCACTCCAAGGAAGTACAGTCTGTCGAATCTGAGCATGTCACATGTCCACTCGGTCGACGTCTCAAATGCTCACTAGGATATCACTCACTGTGGTCAGTGTGGGTTCCTGGTTCGTATCGTTGAGCTAGGATCCTCTGGCGTCTAGAGTGCGACTAAGCTCGATCAAGTAGTGCTGAGGAGTGAGGACATCAGCAACTCTGGGGTCGTTGTCTCTATGAGTGAAATGGTCATATGCGTCAGCTGCCGATCAGCCGGAACCAGTTGGTCTTGAATCGACACGTGTTACGGGGCTTCTATGCCACTCAGTTGCCTTGGGCCATCTGATTGAGCTCTCAAAGTTGTCTTGCAGGGTCGTATGCTTCATTTCTTTAGAACTAGGTCAGTTGGTATACACAATGCCAAAGGGCATCGGTGAAGTTATCTTGAAACACGACTAGTCGTGGAGGTAGTCTGGAGGCGGCTTAAGTTGAGGTTCCTTGGGTGACTTGGTCGCGCTGAAGCTCGACCTATCTGAATTTACGTGTCTGCAAGATGATCCGGAGACGTCGTAATCGGACCCAGTTCGTTGAGAGATACTGCTGGGTGTCATCCGCTTATCTGGAGAATTACCTCGGAGTACTTGCAGTGCTATGAGTGTTCTCATTGGTCTTCGTTGTAGGACTTAGCTCACTTATTGAGTTGGATCTCTAAATTTGTCTCCAATGTTTCATATTAGTCCCTGTTGGCATATGGAGTTTTGACCTATATGCTTGATCTTGACATTTGTGTTGATGTTATCGTGAGCCTGGGTTGTAGCTCATGATGGTCATATTCACTGTCGAGTAGGAAGTTGGGACTGAGTAGGATGTACTAAATACTAGTGTTATCTAAGTCAAGTTGGATTTAGTGTAATCTGTAGCTTAAGATGGCCAGATGGTGTAGTACTGGCGGTGACCTTCTTGCCCGTTCTTTATGTATTGGTTTGATCCGTAAATGGATAGGTGAGTGGAGAGCATTTGGAGTACAATGCTCATGATGGAACTCCTGCCTGTGAGTGCTCATTGCCATTTCCATGGACGTGCTGTCCACGTGACTATTTGAGCCATATATCACCTTCATGCCTTTCTTATGCACCAGATATGTATTGGGAGCTGCTTATAACATGGTCAGTTCTCCTGCTATCCTTTCAACTTGGATTTCCACAATATCTGCGAGTCAAGAGATTGATAGACTCTGTGGTGACAGTACTTGGCATCACTTGAGTTCCAAGACTATGTGCTCATATGGTGGGAACAAGTCCTTGAGCGCCGACAAGCAAGAGGTGAACCTCCTATCACCACTTGGGCTCAAATGAAGGATGTCATGCGAGCACGTTTTGTGCCCACCTACTACAACCGCGATCTCTTCAAGAAGCTACAACTCCTCAAGCAAGGAACAAAGAGTGTTAAAGAATACTACAAGGAAATAGAAATATCCATGATTTGAGCCAATGTAAAGGAAGATGATGAGCAAACAATGGCACGATTCTTGAATGGACTCAATCATCCCATCAAGAAGATCGCCGACTTCCAAACCTACTCCAACCTCATTGAGCTCGTGCATCAAGCGACCAAGGCGGAACGTCAAGTGCAAGATGACTTCAAGTACGCCAAGTACTCATCCAAGACCTACGGCTTCTCCAAGAACCAAGCTTCAACAACTCCTCCAACATCTACATCAACCAAACCTTCTCCCAGCAATGATGACAAGTCAAGTTACAAGAAAACTTCGGCAAGTTCAAGTCGTCTTCCTCCTACTACGAGAAACTTCAAGCCGCGTGCTTCATCATCTACACCGACCGATGAGACCATCAAGACAAGCTCCTTCAAGTGTTTCACTTGCGGCGGCCGAGGCCACAAGTCCTATGAATGCACAAACAAGCGCACCATGATCCTCAACAATGATGGAACCTATGACTCCATGAGCGATGAGGAGATGGAAGCTCTTGAGCAAGTGGCCATGCACCGACGCGTGAATGAGGATGAAGATGATCAATTCTTTTGTGATGAAGATACGAGCCCCACTGTTGTTGTCTCCAAGGTCTTGACTCTTCAACATCAACAAGAAGAAGACCAACGATGCCATATCTTCCACACCAAGGCCGGCATCAACGGAAGGTCCGTCAAGTTCATCATTGATGGAGGTACTTGCCACAACTTGGCAAGTGAAGAACTATGCTCCAAGCTCCAATTGGTCAAGAGGAAGCACCCGCACCCCTACAAGGTTCAATGGCTAAGTAACTCCGGCACTATCCGAGTTGAGCATATGGTCCAAGTCTCCTTCAAAATTGGTGCATATGAGGACACTTTGGAGTGTGATGTGGTTCCAATGACTGTTTGCCACCTCCTTCTTGGTCGACCATGGCAATTCGACCGTGGTGTCATCCACAATGGGCGTACCAATCACTATAGCTTCAAGATGAAAGGGAAGGAGTATGTGCTACGACCTATGTCTCCTAGTCAAGTGATAGCCGACAAGCAAGCCACCCATCGTGGAGAGAAGAGTGAGAAAGTGATCCACCATAAAGTGAGTGAGAGCCACAAGCCAAACTTGAGCGCCTCTTCGCCTAGAGAGAAAAAACTAATCCTCTTTGCCACAAAAAGTGAGATGAGAGAAGTGTGTGAGAACCCATTGAGTGTTATGCACTTTGTCCTTATGTGCAAGGATGGGGAACCAAAAACTAACACAACTCACGAGCTACCTTTAGTGTTTCAATCTCTTTTGCAGGAATTCGAAGATGTTTTCCCCGATGAGCTACCTCCGGGTCTACCTCCTCTATGAGGCATTGAGCATCAAATCGACCTCATCCCCGGAGCGCCCCTACCAAACAAAGCTCCGTACCGTGTCAATCCTGAAGAAACTAAGGAGATTCAACGGCAAGTACAACAACTCATTGACAACAGTCATGTACGTGAAAGCTTAAGCCCTTGTGCTGTTCCCGTTATACTTGTGCCTAAGCCCGATGGAAGTTTCCGCTTGTGTTCCGATTGTAGACCTATAAATGTTATTACCGTCCGCTATAGGCATCCCATTCCTCGGTTAGATGATATGCTTGATGAACTAAGTGGAGCCAACTTTTTCTCAAAAATTGATCTTAAAAGTGGCTATTACCAAATCCGCATTCAGGATGGTGATGAGTGGAAAACTGCTTTCAAAACCAAATTTGGCTTATATGAGTGGTTATTATGCCTATGGGTTTATCGGAGGCTCCCGGTACTTTCGTGCGTCTTATGCATCATGTGCTTCGCCCTTATATTAGAGTCTTTTTTGTGGTTTACTTCGATGATATTCTTGTGTTTAGCAAAACCATGAAAGAGCATCTTAATCATGTTAGGGCTGTTTTGCAAACCCTTCGCAAGGAACGTCTTTATGCCAACATGAAAAAGTGCACATTTGGTGTTGACAAAGTGGTTTTCTTGGGTTTTGTTTTCTCTTCCAAGGGTGTCCATGTTGATGAATCTAAAATTGAAGCAATTAAACTTGCCCCCAACCCACCAATTTGCAACAAGTGCGTAGTTTTCTTGGTCTTGCGGTTTTTATCGTCGCTTTGTGAAAGACTTTAGCACTATTGTCGCTCCTTTGCATGCTTTGAGTAAGAAGAATGCTCCTTTTGTTTGGGGATCTTTGAAATTCACCACTTTTGATGAGCTCAAGTCTTTGCTTACTCATGCTCTAATTCTTGCTTTACCCAACTTTAACAAAACTTTTGAGGTTCATTGTGATGCAAGTGGTACTGGAATTGGCGGAGTTTTGATGCAAGAAATCGAGCCATTGCATATTTTAGTGAAAAACTCTCCGGTGCTCAACTTAACTATCCGATCTATGAAAAAGAATTGTATGCTTTAGTGCGTGTGCTACATGTTTGGGAACATTATCTTAGACCTCATGAGTTTGTCATACATACCGATCATGAAACACTAAAGTACCTAAAAGGCCAAACTAAGTTGAACAAGTGTCATGCCAAATGGAGTGAATTTATTGAATCTTTCCCCTATGTGATCAAGTACATTAAGGGTAAGGAAAATGTAGTTGCGGATGCACTTTCATGCATATGCACGCTTGTCACTAAACTTGAATTGAATGTTATTGGCTTTGAGCACACAAAAGACTTGTATGCTAATGATCCATCTTTTGCTACTCCTTATGCTAAATGTTTGACACATACATCTTGGGAACAATACTACATCAAGGATGGTTATCTTATGAAAGCTAACAAACTATGCATTCCCGAGTCTTCTCTTCGTTTGCTCTTTTTGCAAGAGGCTCATGGAGGTGGACTCATGGGACACTTTGGAAGCGGCAAGACATTCGCCACGCTCTCCAAGAACTACTTTTGGCCCAAGATGTTCCATGCCGTCTCACGCTTCACCACCCGATGCTCTACGTGTCGCAAAGCTAAGTCTAAAGCTCAATCACATGGTATTTACATGCCTCTTCCTATTCCTTATCAACCTTGGGAAGACATTAGCATGGATTTAGTACTCGGTTTGCCTAGAACTCAAAATGGAAAGGATTCTGTGTTTGTTGTTGTGGACTGATTTTCTAAGATGGCACATTTCATTCCTTGCAACAAGATAGACGATGCTACACATGTTGCCAATCTCTTTTGTAGGGAAATCTTGCGCCTCCATGGAGTACCTAAGACAATCGTCTCCGACCGTGACGTCATGTTCTTGAGTTACTTTTGGAAGACGCTATGCGCCAAGCTCGGAATCAAGCTGTTGTTCTCATCCGCATACCATCCTCAAACCGACGGCCAAACGGAGGCGACAAACCGGACGCTCTCCACTCTACTTCGCGTGTTGATCAAGAAGAACATCAAGGAGTGGGAGGCGTGTCTACCCATCGCCGAGTACGCCTACAACCGTGCAAGACATTCGACTACCGGCAAGTCCCCCTTCGAGGTCGTCTGCGACTTCAACCCGTTGTTCCCTTTGGACATTCTACCCCTTCCTCTACAAGAACGCACCAACATGGATGCGATTGCGCGGGCGAACTACATCAAGAAGATGCACAAAGATACAAGGCACACAATCGAGCGCCAAGTACAACGACTAGTATCCAAGCTCAACGTCAACAAGAATCCCATGACATTCAACATTGGAGACCTCGTGTGGCTACACCTTCGCAAGGACCACTTCCCCAACGAACACAAGTCCAAGCTCCTCCCTCGAGCCGACGGACCCTTCAAGGTGCTAGCATGCTACAACAACAACGCTTACAAGATCGACCTCCCACGCGACAAGTACAACGTGAGCGACATCTTCAACGTCTCCGATCTCTCCCCGTACCATGGTGATAAGGATTTCGATCCGAGGTCGGATCTTTCCCAAGGGGGGGGGAGATGATGCGGAGCATCCTTCGATCTTCCCCATGGACACTACTTTGACTACACAAGCTCCAAGCGGACCCATGACAAGAGCTCGAGCACGTGCCATCCAATCCGAGGTTAACTCTCTCCTTGTTGAACTTCCCTTTGACCCACTTGAAACATGGCTACTACCTCAAACGGAGATGCTTTGTGTGCTTAGGTACCATGTAAGCAACCAAGGGGAAGGAATGGTGCAAGACAGACATCAAGAGCATGGAGACAATCCACCCAGACCAGAAGGACAGGAACAACCGCCCAACTACCGCCCGGGAGGAACAACCGGTCCACCTTCTGTGATTGAGCGGTGCAAGGCCGGTACCGGATGTACAGGTAATTACCAAAAGACCTGTACATCCGCCCCGACAACCAGTACAACCGCTGGCCCCTTCGACATCCATCTCCAGAAGCCAGCGCCTGACCTCCCAGCGGTAGTACTGCCTTCCACGTCCGGTACTTCTGCCCTGCATGAGTTACCAGCGGAACAACCGCCCCCGTGACCGGTACCACCGGCCTGCCTGTGCGCAGAGAAAGGGTCGACGACCCATGTAACCCCAACTTATCCCCTTTGGACTATAAGTACTCGTCCCCTAGCTCCTAATTAGGGTTAGCATTGGTTAGCTCATATTTTGTGTGAGATCCTTGCTCATCCACTTGGTTACTTCTCCTCGGAGCTCACGACCTCTTCGGAGAAGATCCCCCAAGCGGATTTAAGACCCCTTCAAGGGAAGACAATCAAGACCTCCTCACGGAGAAGAACGACTACCTTTGTATCTTTCCTTTGTTGACTTTGAATCTTGTGCTACCTTATTGATGTAGGGTGGAACCCTATGGGGAGATCTTTCACGAATTGGAGGGGGAATCCCCAAGAACAAGATGAACACAAGAACATAAGAGATGGGAAATACTCAAATTGACTTGATCCAATCACACATATGCTAGATCCAAGAACGCATAAGAGATACAATGATCCAAGAGCAACAAAGGAAAGATACAAAGTACTAGTTCATCCCAACCCTATGAGGGGAGAGGTCTTGATGATTGTCATCTCCAAGAGGAGGTCTTGTTATCCACAAGTGGATCTTCTCACATGGAGGCCTTGAACTCCATGGGAGTGGTCTCTCTCTCGCTCTCAAGAGGAGAAGGTAGGAGCAAAGCTCACCTAAGAATGAGCTATCCTATTTGCTAAGTCTAAATGGAGGAGGGAGAGGGAGATATATAGGTAGGTGGAGGAAGGGGACGAAGTGGAGGCCCAACAGGTGACTCTCGGCCATCCATCCTGATGAGCCCGTGCGCACGGGGTAATTTGGGCCCGTGCGCATGGGGGTCCCGTGGGCACGGTACAAGCCCGTGCGCACGGTGTGCTCCGACGCTAGCTCTTTGAGTAGTCCGTGCGCACGGGGTCTTCGAGGCCCGTGGGCACGGGGTCGCTTGGGAGGTGCTGAATTGATCTTGTTGCACTCCTTCTTCCTCCTTGTGGCCTTGTGGTCCTTCTCCAACTCCTTTGGGTTGTTCCTCACCAGCTTGTGGTCGTCGATCTTTGTATCTAAGGACACATAGAGCACTTTGGTGAGGTAGCAAGCAAGTCCAATGGATATTCATGATATTCTCGAAGAAGAGCGGGCTCACCTTAATTCCAATGGTGTATGTTCGAGGTCTTGTCATAGGTCCTCTTGGGGTATGGAGAGTAGTCGGAGTGTACATGGGGATGAACGTGGGATGCTCCGCATCATATCCCCCCCTTGGGAAAGATCCGACCTCGGATCGTGATCCTCATCACCATGGAAACGGTTGTCGTAGACGGACTTGTAGTTGGACGAAGTTGAAGACATGGCGCAATCCAAGTAGTCCAAGGTGTCACCGGAGTGATAGACATGCAAAAAGAGCAAACACAAGCAACACTCGAAAATACAATGTTTAGCGCACACAAAGTGTCCATCATGTAAGAATGAGTCCGTGCGGCAAGATTGGTCGTGACAAAGCGCATGAAGCTTATCAAGATGATCTAGAATGAGATGCAAAGCATTCATGGGAGGACATGCAATCATTGTGTGCACAAATGTGTTGTAAATATGATCAATGCAACCACGGTGCAAAATGATGTCATAGTGAGACGGTTTATCAATAGCATGAATATGACAATGGATGCTCAACATGTGTATGTTATCATGCAATTGATGGTGGACAATATGATCATGATGTATGAATATGCCATCAAGGTAGATCACAACAAATTTGCTAAGGAAGTGAAGAAGCTCATATATCATAGATGACATGGAAATAGATGCAACAAGACAAGCATAATGTGAGTCAATCCATGCATGGGGTGCAAACTTGTGGTGAGTATGATATGTCTCGAGCATGACATGTATGAGCACAATCAATAAATATGGAGGTGTTGGTGTACCAAAGCTCGATGTCGAGGCATGAGTGGAGTTCCGAAGGGGCATCCAATAAGTGCGAGCGCTCCTCAATGTGAAGGTCCATGTAGCCAATCTCCAATGTCGCTCCTCCATTCACGAGATGTATCATGTAGACAACAAGAAGGAAACAACAATGAAAGAGTGACCCATCCAATATGAGTATCTGAGGATGGCTCAAAGAAAAGGAGTTCACCTCAAGAAAGTTCCTAAAGATGTTGGAGTCGTACATCATGTATGCCTTCGCATAACCAATATGTCGCCTAACAGCACCGCCTTGTGAATCCTCCAAAATGAAAGAACATGATAAACACTCGGAAAAACAAATGAGGTTAGCGGAAATGCAAAACCTATCATTCAAGTGGTAAGATACCCAACAAGTGTATGCATCAAGCTCATCATAAGAAGGTACAAGGGAGCATTTCATAGTATGGAGGCATATGATGCAAGAACAACCAAATACAAGAGGCTCAAGTAAACAAGCATGCATGACAAGTAAGGTGTCAAAGTCTCCATGATCAATAAGCATAGCAAGTTGGCAATCAATACAAGGTGATATGAGAGATGCAACTAATGGAGAAAAGAGACAATGATCATGATAAATCAAGTGAGAGGCATGACCATATATGTCATCAACCCAAGAAAGCAAGTAAGATTGGAACATGGGTGATGCAATCAAGCAAGCAATCATAGCAATCAAGTCAAGCAAGCTAGTAGTGCGAATATGCAACATACTAGGAGGAATCATGGCAAGCATGTCATGTGTGCAAATAGTGGGCATGAATAATGCACATGACATGTCACAAGCATGAAAGCAAGATATGAGGAAAATAGCATGAATGTATTGGTGAGAAGCTACATGTAAGTAGCAATGGGTCATCATGACTCTCCCAACACAAGAATCAACAATAGCATGAGGCACATGATAAACATGGCAAAAGCAACAAGGGTCTCCACCAAGCATGCAAATACACATACGAGTAGCATAATGGTCAATCATGGGTAGATGCAAGAAAGGGTCACAATTGCATGGCAAAGGCATAGAAGCAAGCATAGCATGCAAAGTGAACACGGTAAAATGAGCATAAGGTGACAAGTGGTAAATGGACCATAGCCATGTGAGAGCCAAGTAGAAGAGATGTGCGTACTCCTTGCGCGAAGGGAACAGTGGTAAGGATAGTCCACGGGATCCCAAAGCATCGTTGCTCTCAAGAGCTCGTTTCGTCAACTCTTGGGATTTAGAGGTTGACGAGTATACATGAGTACCTACACAAAACAAAGACAAAGGAAAAATTGTGTGTGCGTGGTAGATGTACACATCATCCATCATGATGCGCACGTGCATGTGTCGGTGAGCACAAAATAGCCAATGCTCAAATAAATGAGATGCGTGATAGAGAAACATGTCATCCATCATGAGAGGTTTCTTATTATGTATAGCATAATGGAGACTCAAATTGTGTAATGCATCACGAGCAATATCTAGAGCATTGTTATTCATGGAATTCATAAGGTGTACACTATCATGGGAATCATGCAAAGTATGAAATGCATCAAGATCTCCTAATATGTATGAGGAAACTATGGGGGTCTCCTCATGAGCAATAGTGGGAACATCACATGGAGAATATTGACAACATCCGAAACAATGCATATTTGGAACAATGTGATCATGGCATGACATAGTAGATGAATTGCGAAAATCATGTAAATGAAGCAATATATTCACATGAAAAACAAAAGACAATGACCATCATCTTGTCATCTATGCCATAAGTGCAAATGGGATTTATTTTAATGGGGCATGCATAGTTACTATGTTGAGATTGAAAAGATTTAATATGGGAGATCTCACTCATAGCATATGACAAGTTCAATGGATTCTCAAACATGAAGTGACCAATAGAATTTTCACATGATATCCTATGGAGCATAGCATCACAACTAGGCAACTCAACATGCTCATCATCATATTCATCATAAATAGGTAAGTCAAGGCATGACGAAGTTTCTCTAGCATAAAGCATGGTAATAGGTGGGTCAATGTTACGGGAGCAATCATTGTCAAGAGCGTCCACTAGTGGGACAAGAGAAGCACCATCACCTATGTTACCTTTGGAGCATAGCTCATGTGTTGTAGGCGAGTTGTTGAAGATCGTCTCGTTTTCATGTTCATCTTGATGGAACCATTTGGGGGGTGCATCATTGTCCACCATGGCCATTATTTTGTCCATTGGAGGGATGGACTCATCGAGGATAGGCATGTCGTCATGTAGGAGACCTAGCACCAAAGAAGAAAACACACTAGGTGTAGAGGTTAATTCGTTAGAAATCATGGTGGCCTCACGTGTCGTGTCCACTACCTCCCTCACTAAGTGTTTTGGCTCACTCACTCCCTCACGGATGCTCTCACTCATATGGTTGGTGGAGTCACTCAAATGGCGCTCAACCTCACATAGGATGTGTGGCATGCTCTCATGTGTGGGGCTAGTTGTGGTCACACTCATCCTCTCATAGGAAATGCTCTCGATGTCACGTATGGTGGAGTCACTCATGTCACTCATGTGGTGGTGGCTCTCCTCACATGACAAATGGGGCATCTCGACATATGTGGGTGTCGGAGAGATGTAGGTGCAAATGTCTCCATGCTCAACTCCTATCGCCGTGGTCGAAGGGGATGACCCTTGCTCGACCTTCTTGTCGTCGTCTTGGTGTTGGAGGCCCATATGATGTGGCACCTCGTAGCTCGTCTCCATGACCGAAGGGAGTTTCCCATGCTCGGCCATCTTCCGAAGATGGAAGTGTCACCCTCGCTCGTCGGTAGTTGCCTTGGACTTGATGAAGTCGATGTAGGCGTACTCGTGGGAAGTAGGCGAAGATGTCGTACATCCAAAGGCGAAGATGCCTTGATAGCACTTGGCGAAGAAGCCAAAGTGGTTGGTGTAGCCATAGTGCCGACTTGGTGGTTGTTGTCTCGCGGTCTTCTTTTGTGGTCTTGAAGCTTGGACTTGGTGTGAAGTAGGGCTTGTTGGGAATTGTGCATTTGCGCTTGTGGAGCATCTTCATGATGATGATGTCGTTGTCGTGCTTGAGCTCATAGTATGCGAATCCCTTAGTCCTTGTGAAGTTCCTATTATTCAAGTGCTGAAAAAGGATGGTACATCACGTATGTGTGTTGATTGTAGATGCATAAATAATATTACTATTCGTTATCCTCATCCTATTCCTAGGCTAGATGATATGCTTGATGAATTGAGTGGATCTACAATATTCTCCAAAGTTGATTTGCATAATGGATACCATCAAATTCGTATGAAATTGGGAGATGAATGGAAAATGAAATTTAAAACTAAGTTTGGATTATATGAGTGGTTAGCCATGCCTTTTGGGTTAACTAATGCACCTAGTACTTTCATGAGATTAATGAACGAAGTTTTACGTGCTTTTATTGGACGATTTGTGGTAGTCTATTTTGATGATATACTGATTTATAGCAGATCTTTGGAGGAACATTTGGAACATTTACGTGCTGTTTTTATTGCTTTACGTGATGCACATTTGTTTGGTTACCTTGGGAAGTGCAACTTTTGCATCGACCGAGTATCTTTTCTTGGCTATGTTGTTACTCCACAGGGAATTGAAGTTGATAAAGCCAAGATTGAAGCTATGGAGATTTGGCCGCAGCCCAAAACGGTCACACAAGTGAGGAGTTTTCTTGGCCTCATTGGATTCTATAGGCGTTTTGTGAGAGATTTCAGCACCATTGCTGCAACTCTCAATGAGCTTACAAAGAAAGATGTGCCTTTTCTTTGGGGTACCGCACAGGAAGAAGCCTTCACGGTATTGAAAGATAAGTTGTCACATGCTCCTTTACTCCAACTTCGTGATTTCAATAAGACTTTTGAGCTTGAAAGTGATGCTAGTGGAATTGGATTAGGAGGTGTGTTATTACAAGATGGCAAACCTGTTGCAAACTTTTCTGAAAAATTGAGTGGGCCTAGTCTGAATTATTCTACTTATGATAAAGAATTATATGTTCTTGTTCGGACTTTAGAAACATGGCAACATTATTTATGGCCCAAAGAATTTGTTATACACTCTGATCATGAATCTTTGAAACATATTAAAAGTCAAGCTAAACTGAATCGTAGACATGCTAAATGGGTTGAATTCATTGAGACATTCCCTTATGTCATTAAACACAAGAAGGGTAAAGAAAATGTTATTGCTGATGCATTGTCTCGTCGCTATACTATGCTTTCACAACTTGACTTCAAAATATTTGGTTTGGAGACCATCAAAGATCAATATGTGCATGATCTTTGGTATTAAAAATGTATTGCGAATTATAACGAAGGTAGAACATGGAACAAGTTAAATGCGTTAATGATGGTTTTGTGTTCGTGCTAACAAGCTATGCATTCCAGCTAGCTCCGTTCGTCTTTTGTTGTTGCAGGAGGCGCATGGAGGAGGATTAATGGGACACTTTGGCGTGAAGAAGACAGAGGACGTACTTGCTACACATTTCTTTTGGCCAAAGATGAGACGGGATGTTGAGCGCTTTGTTGCACTACATGTCAAAAAGCTAAGTCACGACTCAATCCTCATGGTTTATGTATGCCTTTGCCTGTACCTAGTGTTCCTTGGGAGGATATATCTATGGACTTTGTTTTAGGTTTAGCTCGAACAAAGAAGGGGAGGGATAGCATATTTGTTGTCGTGGATAGATTCTCGAAAATGGCACACTTTATACCATGTCATAAAAGTGATGATGCTGTTAATGTTGCTGATTTGTTCTTTCATGAAATTATTCGCTTGCATTGTGTGCCAAATACTATTGTTTCAGATCGTGATCCTAATTTCTTCGCCACTTTTGGAGATGTTTATGGGCTAAGTTGGGGACTAAACTGCTTTTTAGTACTACTTGTCACCCCCAAACTGATGGACAAACTGAAGTAGTCAATAGAACATTGTCTACTATGCTTAGGGCTGTTTTGAAGAATAATAAGAAAATGTGGGAAGAATGCTTGCCTCATATTGAATTTGTTTATAATCGTTCATTACATTCTATTACTAAGATGTGCCCTTTTGAAATTGTGTATGGTTTCCTACCTCGTGCACCTATTGATTTGTTGCCTCTTCCATCTTCGGAGAAGGTTAATTTTAATGCTAAGCAACGTGCTGAATTGATTTTTAAAATGCATGAGTTAACTAAGAAACCATTGAGCGTATGAATGCTAAATATAAACTTGCTGGAGATAATGGTAGAAAACATGTTGTGTTTGCACCTAGAGATCTTGTTTGGTTACATTTGCGTAAGGATAGATTTCCTGATTTGCACAAATCAAAGCTAATGCCTCGTGCTGATGGTCCTTTTAAGGTGTTGGAGAAAATAAATGATAATGCATATAAACTTGAGCTGCCTGTAGATTTTGGGGTTAGTCCCACTTTTAACATTGCAGATTTGAAGCCTTATTTGGGTGAGTAAGATGAGCTTCCGTCGAGGACGACTTCATTTCAAGAAGGGGAGCATGATGAGGACATCAATACCATTGTTACACCCACAACCCCTACTGCTACATATACTGGACCAATTACTAGAGCTCGCGCATGCCAATTAAATTATCAGGTACTTTCGTTTCTTGGTAATGATTCTAATGTTCATGAGAATATGATGCTGCCTAAATTGGATACATTTGTTTTGCTTACAAATGAAGGGCCTAGCTTGGAGAAGGATGAACATTGGAGCACGAACAAGCATGGAGATGATGGCATGCGCAAGGGGAACAAGAACTGAGTTACAAGTGATGATTTCAGGACTTTGAAGCCACCATAATGGGTGCATGAAGCCTTGGACGAAATATACAAGATGCCACTTCATAAATTTCGTCCCGAGGCTAATCTAGGTGTTGCTCCACCTTATTATTGGGCCAGGCCCATGTAATTTCGAAATACATAAGTATAGGCTATTTTTAGAGTCCGTATGTGTGGGGAAACAAGCGATAGGGTTGATTTCGGACCACTCCACCAAGGGCCACGAAATTCTCCCCCTCTTCCTCCATATATACAGCCATTAGGGCACCGTTTAGACTTTGGGTTTTGTTTAGATTAAAAGTTCGCCATAGCTGCAACTTTGCGTACTTCGTTTGTGTTCAACGACCAGACAAAGGCGTCACAGAACCCCACCTTGATCAATAAAGCTTTCATCTTATATTCGCAATATATAGATTGCAATCTCAATTTCTTGCTTTTTCTTCATTTGCTCGCAGGAAACAGACCCTCGTGGTCTAGTTGATCGTGCTCCAGCATGGTCGATAACCTCTCGGAGTTGGTTTAGCGATTGCTAAGGCGCGACGTCCTCGCATGTTCGTAGTCGGTTCGTCAAAGTCGACTTCCACCAAAGCGAAATCCATCAACTCATCAAAAGATGGGACACCTTTGCCTCTATCACATCTGGCATGAGAGAGGCAACACATGGAGATATATGACAAGAAGCAATATGAATCATGTGCAAAGCATATTGATGGTTGTCATCAACCGCATGAAATGAGCAAGTATGAATCATGGTGTAACACCCCAATGTATCATGTCCCATTTTGGCAATGTATCAACTTGACCTTCATCCAAATTCTTGTGGGTTTTATCATGTTTGGCCTCATCTTGTTTGGTTATGTGGTTTTATTCTTTTCTTTGTCATGCTCATCTTACCATATTGCATTTGTGCCTCTTGTCATTTTGCATTCATCCTCATTATGTAGTGCATCTTCATCTCATGTCATCTCATGTTGCATGTTGTCATTCATGTTGTTGCCATGAGCATCATGGGCATAACCTGGTTCCCCCCCTTCCAACCATGGCACCTTCACTTCTCCTCCTTTCCTTCTCTTATCAAGTGCCATTTTTCTTTCTCTATTAATGTTCATCTTCTCCTTGTAAATCTTGCACCTTGCCCTAAACCTCTCTGCCAAAGATATCCTTATTTGAAGTTGTTTTGGTCAGGTTCAAAAATGACACAAGTTTGAAAATATTTCAAACTTGTCTTATTTTTCTACCTCTAAAAATGCCCAATGCAATTTATTAAAATAGTGGATAATTCCAGGAGTTGGAGAATATTTTCTTTATCCTCTAACTCCTCTTCTTTTTCCCTGAGCTTTTCTGTTTTCATTTCTGTTTTAAAAAAATGGAAATGCAGCACCCGCAGCAGCCTACCAGCAGCAGCCAGTGCAGCAACCCCCTGGGCCTCGGCCTCCCAGGCCGGCCCAGCTAGCAACGCCGCCAGCTAGCCCAGCCAGCGCACCAGTCAGCCCGCTCGTCCGCGCCTCGCGTTTCTCACCCAGCCGCCCCATTACCCAGCAGCCCGTACGCCCACGTGGACAGGTCGGTCCCGCTCGTCAGCGCCTCCCCTGTTCCCCGCACCCACCTTTTCCCTCTCCTCTCACTGTCGCCATGGGGACCGCGAGCACGACCGCGCATGAGCTTGCGCCGCTCGCCCTAGCCCTTTTAAGCCCCAGCTCCCGTGTCCCTCGCGTCGTCTAGGGTTTCCCTCGTCCACCGCCGCCGTTTTCTGGTAAGATTAGCCACCAGATCCATCGCGCCATCGCCATCCCGAACGCATCAGAGAGCGCATCCTCGTCGCCGGCGTGCTCTCCTTCGACCTCTACCCCGTCTGGCGTGTCCATCTTCTTCCCCATCGTCCACTACGTCCCCGTCGTCGACTACGTGGAGCCGGAGCCCCTGCAACGACCGCTTCTTCCTCGTCTTCGAACCCGGCCGCCGACGTGTTCGACCTCCACCATCGCCGTCTTCGTCCACCTCCCGCCAAGCCAAGCGCACCTCTGTGCTTGTGGTGAGCACACCCAGCTTCCTGGCCCCTTTTCCCCCTCGCTTGCATGCTCTAACCGCGGCCCCCGCGGGCGCCCGATCTCGCCGCCGTCGGACCTCGTCTCCGGCGAGTGCTCCGACCTCTTTAGCCTCTCTGCACATGTCCATAGGCTTCGTCATATCACGTAGGGTAGATCCGTGCTCCCTGCTGCTCTTTAAACCCAACGCCTCGTCGTGGTTTAGTTCGTCGCCGCCCGCTCTAGACCTCATCGCCGGCAGCGTTTCCATTGCCGTTGGGCGTCGTGCGTTCCAGGCGCGAGTGCGGGTTTCTCTTGCGATCTCGTAGTACCCATCCGCCACTCCGTTAGGGCGCCGGAGCTGCTCCGGTGATCCCTCCGTCGTCTCTGGCCGCATCGGTGTTCTCCGCGGTGTTCCTCTGTTTTGGGCATCGCCGTGGCAGTTGGCAAGAGGAAGAAAACCCTCCTCTGTCAGCCATCGTTGGCTAGCCTAGTGGCTCGAGCCGCTCGGTTGCAACCCAGCGACCCGAGTTCGATCCCTCGCGGGCGCAAGTTAAACCCCACCTTTTTGTTCTGGTTATGTGCGCATGTGTGTGTATGACAGTGTGGCCCAACATGTCATCCTCCCCTAGCCTCTGTTTTCTTTTTTATTTATTTATTTATTTTATTCCCCAGCGAATATTCCATTTCTGGCATGTAGTACCTTTCCATTTTGGGCAAATCCTTTTCTGGACGTTTCCAAATATGGAAAATGCCATTTCTGTCATATTCCATTTAGGGCAGGTTTTAACTTAATGCACTTGTGACTATTTTTCTACAGCAACCTAGACATATTATATATGTTTTGGGGGTACAAAAATCCCACCAATCCAGTGGTGGCATTAGTTTGTGCATTTGAGCAAGTTCATGAACATGTCATTTTACATCATGATGTTGTCTTGTCATTCTTGTGTGTTTTATTTCAAGCATGCTATGAGGTTGTTTTGCTCAAGGATAGCTTCATTTTCATGCCTACTTCATGCTAGTACTTGTTCCATGCCATGATATGCCTGGTAGTGAGTTAATCAAGCTTGTAAAGATGCCATGTTGAATCTGTTTTTGCCATGCCCTGAAATTTCACTAAGTCTGGAACTGTTAATAAAAACTTGCTATGTTTACATGGGTGCCATCATTTCTTATGGTCCTTTTTGGCTTATGGTCAGTAAGGGACTTTTGATCTATGCTTTGAGTAGAATCATGTCATGCCTTATTTTGTTATTATAAGTTTCTGTAGCTTGTTGTTTGCTTGCTCTAAACATGCCTTCCTAGTGTTAATTTCTGGCACACTAGTATTTTCACCAAGTCTGTGAACCTGATATTTTTGCACTTTCACCATGCTTGTTTGAACATGTTATGATGTGATTTAGCCGTAGCTCAGTGTTCCTCTTTTGTTAAGCATCTCATGTAGATCACTGCCATATGCTTTGCTTTTATGTTGGGGTGCTGTAAGATAGTTTCTTGTTGCTTGATAAGTGGCATCGTGCTGTTAAACGCAGATTTGCGTCATCCTTGTTTTGCTTGTCATTTGCAAACCGTGCATCCTATTCCGGTGATCTTTATATCGATTTCAATCGAAATCATCTCATCTTTCCAGTGGCATACTTGGTTTGCCAAGTTGATGCCCGGTTCATCATTTTCCTTCCAGAGCACACATATGCATTGCATATCACATCTCGCATCGCATGTCATGTATTGCATCATATTGCTTGTGCATTGATCCTTGTTTGATTGTGGTTCCGTTGCTTGTGTTCTTGCTTTGGGTAGAGCCGGAGGCGAGTGCGTGAGCGAGGAACCTGTTGAGAACGCCTCGAGGATCAAGCCTTGACAACTCGAGAACCTTGCGAGCAAGATGACCATACCTTCGATATCACTTCTATCTTTGCATGCTAGATGCTCGCTCTTTTGCTATGCCTATGCTGCGATACCTACCACTTGCTATATCATGCCACCCATGTTGCCATGTCAAACCTCTAACCACCCATGTCCTAGCAAACCGTTGTTTGGCTATGTTACCGCTTTGCTCAGCCCCTCTTATAGCGTTGCTAGTTGCAGGTGAAGATGAAGTTTGTTCCTTGTTGGAACACGGTTATATTGGGTTATCACAATATCTATTGTTTTAATTAATGCATCTATATACTTGGTAAAGGGTGGAAGGCTCGGCCTTATGCAGTGTTTTGTTCCACTCTTGCCACCTAGTTTCCGTCATACCGGTGTTATGTTCCTTGATTTTGCGTTCCTTACGCGGTTGGGTGATTTATGGGACCCCCGTGACAGTTCGCTTTGAATAAAACTCCTCCAACAAGGCCCAACCTTGGTTTTACCATTTGCCACGTACACCTTTTTCCCTTGGGTTTTCGCGAGCCGAGGGTCATCTTTATTTTAGCCCCGGGCGGTGCTCCTTCAGTGTTGGTCCAAACCGGGCAGACTGCGGGGCCACCACGGGGCAACTCGAGGGCTGGTTTTACTCGTAGGCTGACCCATCCGTTGTGCCCCGAGAATGAGATATGTGCAGCTCCTATCGGGATTTGTCGGCCGATCGGGTGGTCTTGCTCGTCTAGTTTTACCATTGTCGAAATGTCATGCGAACCGGGATTCGAGACTGATCGGGTCTTCCCGGGAGAAGGTTTATTCGCCGTTGACCGTGAGAGCTTGTGATGGGCTAAGTTGGGACACCCCTGCAGGGTATTATCTTTCAAAAGTCGTGCCCGCGGTTATGAGGCAGATGGGAATTTGATAATGTCCGGTTGTAGAAAACCCGAAGTTGACCTTAATTAAAATACATCAACCGTGTGTCTAACCGTGATGGTCCCTTCTCGGCGGAGTCTGGGAAGTGAACACGGTGTTGGAGTTATGTTTGACGTAAGTCGTTCAGGATCACTTCTTGATCGCTATTAGCTTCACGACTGTGCCTTGCTTCTCTTCTTGCTCTCTTTTGCGTGCATAGACACCATATATGCTAGTCGCTTGCTGCAGCTCCACCTCATTACACCAACCTTCCCTTAAGCTTAAATAGTCTTGATCTCGCGGGTGTGAAATTGCTGAGTCCCCGTGGCTCACAGATTCTACCAAAACAGATGCAGGTACCGATGATACCAGCGCAGATGGCGCAACTGAGCTAAAGTGGGAATTTGATGAGGCCCTTGGTCGTTACTATGTTTCTTTTCCAGACGATCAGTAGTGGAGTCCAGTTGGGGCGATCGGGGATCTGTGTTGCATTTGGGGTAGTCTTCTTTCATTTTGGTTCCGTAGTCGGACCTTGAGTGTAAACTGAATGATGGATGTTTATTTATGTATTGTGTGAAGTGGCGACTGTAAGCCAACTATGTATCTCTCTTCCCTTATGTATTACATGGATTGTGCGAAGATTACCTCACTTGCGACATTGCTTTCCATGCGGTTATGCCTCTAAGTCGTGCTTCGACACGTGGGAGATATAGCCGCATCGAGGGTGTTACAAGTTGGTATCAGAGCCATCCCCGATCTTAGGAGCCCCACTGCTTGATCGTTTTTAGCGGCCGAGTTGTGTGTAGAAAAATGTTTTGAGTCATTTAGGATTATATATATCGGAGAGTTATGTAACGCCCTCGATGCGGCTATAGCTCCCACGTGTCGAAGCACGACTTAGAGGCATAACCGCATTGAAAGCAATGTCGCAAGTGAGGTAATCTTCGCACAATCCATGTAATACATAAGGGGCAAGGTACATAGTTGGCTTACAGTCGCCACTTCACACAAATACATGAATAAAGCATTACATCATCCAGATACAATCAAGGTCCGACTACGGAACCAAAATAAAAGAAGAAACCCCACATGCAAAGACAGATCCCCGATCGCTAACTGGCTCCACTACTAATCGTCCGGAAAGGAAACATAGTATCGACCAAGGGCCTCATCATATTCCCACTTTAGCTCGGGCTCGCCATCTGCTACCGGCATCACCGGTACTGCATCTGCTTTTGGTAGAATCAGAGCCACAGGGACTCAAAGAATCTCACACCATGAGATCAAGACTATTTAAGCTTAAAGGAAGGCTGGTGTCAAAAGGAGGAGCTGCTGCAGCGACTAGCATATATGGTGGCTACATCGCAAAAGAGAGCGAGAAGAGAAGCAAGGCGCGGTCGTGAAACTATTAACGATCAAGAAGTGATCCCGACTACTTACGCCAAGCATAACTCCAACACGTGTTCACTTCCCGGACTCCGAGAAGAGACCATCACGGTTACATACACGTTGATGTATTTTAATTAAGGTCAACTTCGGTTTTCTACAACCGACATTAACAAATTCCCATCTGCCTCATAACATGCGGCACGGCTTTGAAAGATTATACCTGCAGGGGTGTCCCAACTTAGCCCATAACAAGCTCTCATGGTCAACGAAGGAATAAACCTTCACCCAAGACACACCGATCAGACTCGGTATCCCGGTACATCAAGACATTTTGACAATGGTAAAACTAAACCAGCAAAGCCTCCCGAATGTGCCGACAAATCCCGATAGGAGCTGCACATATCTCGTTCTCAGGGCACACCGGATTGTCCAAACTTCCGATAGGCCATCCCAGAGTTGCCCCTGGTGGCCACCGGCGGCTGACAAGTTGGACCAACACTCACAACGAGCACTGGCCCGAGGGGGCTAAAATAAAGATGACCCTCGGGCTCGCGAAGACCCAAGGGAAAAAGGGGTGTAGGTGGCAAATGGTAAAACCAAGGTTGGGCCTTGCTGGAGGAGTTTTATTCAAAGCGAACTGTCAAGGGGGTCCCATAAATCGCCCGACCGTGTAAGGAACGCAAAATCAAGGAACTTAACACCGGTATGACGGAAACTAGGGTGGCAAGAGTGGAACAAAACACCGGGCATAAGGCCGAGCCTTCCACCCTTTACCAAGTATATAGATGCATTAATTAAAACAATAGATATTGTGATATCCCAAAATATCCGTGTTCCAACAAGGAACAAACTTCATCTTCACCTGCAACTAACAACGCTATAAGAGGGGCTGAGCAAAGCGGTAACATAGCCAAACAACGGTTTGCTAGGACATGGATGGTTAGAGGTTGACATGGCAATATGGGTGGCATGATATAGCAAGTGGTAGGTATCGCAGCATAGGCATAGCAAAAGAGCGAGCATCTAGCAAGCAAAGATAGAAGTGATATCGAAGGTATGGTCATCTTGCTCGTAAGGTTCTCGAGTTGTCGAAGGCTTGATCTTCGTGGCGTTCTCAACAGGCTCCTCGCTCACGCACTCGCCTCCGGCTCTACCCAAAGCAAGAACACAAGCAACGGAACCACAATCAAACAAGGAACATATGCACAAGCAATATGATGCAATACATGACATGCTATGCGAGATGTGACATGCTATGCATATGTATGCTCGGAAGGAAAATGATGAACTGGCATCAACTTGGCAAACCAAGTATGCCGCTGAAAGATGAGATGATTTCGGTTGAAATCGATATAAAGATCACCGAATCGGATGCACGGTTTGCAAATGACAAGCAAAACAAGAATGACGCAAATCTGCGTTTAACAGCCCGATGCTACTTAGCACGCAACACGAAACTATGCTACAGCACCCCAACATAAAAACAAAGCATATGGCAACGAACTACAGGAGATGCTTAACAAAAGAGGAACACTGAGCTACGGCTAAATCACATCATAACATGTTCAAACAAGCATGGTGAAAGTGCTCAAAATATCAGGTTCACAGACTTAGTGAAAATACTAACATGGCAGGAATTAACATCAGGAAGGCATGTTTAGAGCAAGCAAACAACATGCTACAGGAACTTATAATAGCAAAGCAAGGCATGACATGATTCTACTCAAAGCATATTTCAATAGTCCCTTACTGACCATAAGCCAAAAAGGACTCTAAGAAATGATGGCACCCATGTAAACATTGCAAGTTTTATTACATATTTCAGACTTAATGAAATAACAGGACATGGCAAAACAGATTCCACATTGGCATGTTCGTGAGCTCGATGCACTCACTACAGAGCATCTCATGATAAACTAAGCATACACCCATCAAGAAGACATGGCATAGGAGCTATACATGGCAAGAACAACATCATAGCATACATGGATCAACTACACCGACCTCGGGAAAATTGAATCTAATGCAAACAGTCTGCCAGGAAACAATTTCAAGCAAAAGTAGAGCACGAAAATGACCTGCTAGACTACTCCATAAATACCAACAAAGGCATGGATGGATAGAGCACAACCATATATTCAAAACACCCTTACTGATCATGCTCCAAAAGGGCATAGATCTCTCTGAAACAGCATGAACATATGGCATAAAATTATCAGCAGGACAAGACTTAGTGAAATCACTAAGTTCCTGAAATCAGCAACATCATCATCCCTACTTTGCATGCTTGTTCTGGTCAACACATAGCTCACAAAAATACATGGGAAATACCCCTGGAAAGATGGCATGGCAATGTTCAACTCACATGTAGGACTCAAGTTCATAGGGTGCACACATAATTCATGGCAAAAAAGACAAAAGAGCTCGAACTGATAAGATTCTGAAACTAACGATCTGAAGCTATCTTCCAACAGCATTTCGGGCATCAAGATGAGCTCAAATGCAAATGATGCAATGGAATGAAATGATGTACTCGTCGAGGCGAACAATTTGACATATTATACGCCCAAAACGGAGCCACGGTTGCAGAGACGCGATGCGTTGAAAAAGCCACGAAATAATCACAGATTTAGGACTTAGTGGAAATTTTGGGGGGGGAAGAAAGTCAACCTAGGGTACTGTAGATCGGATCGGGCCGGATCCGAGGTGAGGCCGGGCTCGCCGGAGACGGGGACGACGGCGGCCGGAGGAGGCGGGCGAGCGCGGCGGCCAGGCGGCTGGCGTGCAGGCCGGCAAGCAGGCGGCAATAAGCATGGCGGCGGCCGGCGCAGGCAGGCGGCAGCGGCGGCGGGCGCGGCGCGGCGGCGCGGCGTCGGCGGGCGGCGTCAGCGGCGGGCGGCGCTGGCGGGTCCTGGCGGCGAGGCGGCGGCGGGCGCGCGGGCGGCGGGCGCGCGCTGTGGCGGGCGACGCGAGGGCCGGCGCGGCTTTGCAGGCGGCGGCGCGGTGATGGCGGGTGCCACGTGTCGCGCCTGATTCGCCCGCGGCGGCCAGGACGTGTCCGCGCCCGGCGGACGTGTCCGCGCGCGGAGAAGAGAGAGGGCTAGGGTTTGCCCGTGAATTCGGGGGATGGGTCTTTAAATAGGCATAGAGGGAGCTAGGAGAGTCCAAATGGGGTGTAGTTTTCGCCCACAAGATCGTGATCGAACGACCGAGGGCATGGAGGGGACTTAGATGGGTTATTGGGCTGTTTTGGAGGGTTGTTGGGCTGCAACTCAAAAGAGGCCTTTCTTGAGAGCGCTGTTAACCGTTGGAGTATCAAGCGAACTCCAAATGACCCGAAACTTGACAGTGGTCTACGGTGCTATACCAGGGCCACTTGGCAAGGCTCGGTCCATTCGAGAATGTTCAACACCCGCACGGAAAAAGAACAAGAGGGGCCGCCGGGAACATAGGAGTGTCGGATTGCAAAAGCGGACAACGGGGATATGTTCGGAATCATGAGACGAACAAGTATGCAAATGAGATGCACATGATGACATGATATGAGATGCATGACATGAACAAAATGCAAAATGAAAACAAAACCCAACCACGGAGGAATATCATAGCACATATCCGAAAATGGCAATAGTTGGAGTTACAAATATGGAAAGATACATCCGGGTGTTACAACACTCCACCACTACAAGAGGATCTCGTCCGAGATCTAGGACTGAAAGAACTCCGGATATTGAGCGGAGGTGATCCTCGCGCTCGGTGGCTTCTCGGTCGGAATGGTGTGACCACTTTACTTTCAGGAATTTGATTGACTTGTTGCGAGTCTTGCGTTCGGTTTCTTCAAGAATAGCAACGGGGTGCTCATGATAAGAGAGATCTTCTTGGAGGTCAATTTCTTCAAAGTTGATAGTGCACTCAGGAATCTTGAAGCACTTGCGGAGCTGTGACACGTGAAACACATCGTGCACGTTTGCAAAGTTGGGTGGAAGCTCAAGTTGATAGGCGAGATCGCCTCTTTTGCCAATGATCTTGAAAGGACCCACGTATCTAGGGGCAAGCTTCCCTTTGATACCAAAGCGACGAGTACCTTTCATTGGAGAGACGCAGAGGTAGACATGGTCTCCGATTTCAAAAGCCACATCACGGTGCTTGTCATCATAATAGTCCTTCTGGCGCGATTGCGCGGCTTTAAGATTCTCACGAATGACTTTGCACATTTCTTCGGCTTCTGTGATCAAGTCGTTGCCAAGAAGTTGGCGTTCACCTGTCTCGGACCAATTGAGAGAGTCGACACTTTCGCCATATAAATTTCGAATGGGGCCTTGCCGAACTCGCTTGGAAGCTGTTGTTGTAAGAGAACTTCGGCATATGGGAGACACTCTTCCCACTTCATGCCAAAAGAAATGACACAAGCCCCGAGCATATCTTCAAGGATTTGATTGACTCGCTCGACTTGGCCACTTGTTTGAGGATGGAAAGCTGTCTTTGAAGCGAATCTTGGTGCCCATGGCCTTCGAAAAGAATCCCGAACTTAGAAGTGAAAATGCTTCCACGGTCTCGAAGAGATCAATTGCGGAATACCGTGCAAGGAGACAATTACGGAGGTGTATAGCTCGCCAACCGAGCTGCTGTGATAGATTCTTTGACAGGAAGAAAATGAGCCACTTTAGTAAGCTTGTCAATGACAACAAAGATAGCATCATTTCCACGCTTGGACTTAGGAAAACCGGTCACGAAGTCCATCTCGATATGATCAAACTTCCACTCCGGAATAGCAAGAGGTTGGAGGAGACCAGCTGGTCTTTGGTGTTCCTTTCACCCTTCTGCAGACATCACATTCATTCACGAATTGAGCAATTCCGCTTCATTCGAGTCCACCAATACGCTTGAGGTCATGGTACATCTTCGTACTTCGGGATGAATGGATAGGAGGAATTGTGTGCCTCATTCATGATGACTTTTCTCGGATCGCCTTTAGGAACCACAATCGATCCTCGAAGAAAAGAGTGCCTTTGTCATCAAGCGATAGCACTTGTATTTGAAATGCCCTTGTCAATACCACGTTTCACTTTCTTCACCATGGTATCCGAAGTTGAGCCTCACGAATTTGATCTTCCAAAGTAGGAGAGACTATGAGGTTGGCAAGAAATCCTTGAGGAACAACTTGAAGATTCAGCTTGCGGAAAGCTTCACAAAGATCCGGTTGGAAGGGCTTGAGAATTAGACTGTTGCAATAAGCCTTTACGCTCGAGCATCTGCAATCACATTCGCCTTGCCAGAGTATATTCAATACTTGGATTGTACTATTGAATCATTTCGACCCATCGAGTTTGCCTGAGGTTGAGGTTTGGTTGAGTGAAGATGTACTTGAGACTCTTGTGATCGGTGAAAATGTCCACTTTCCTTCCCAACAAGAGATGTCTCCATGTTATCAATGCATGGACAATGCCGCCAACTCAAGATCGTGAGTGGGGTAGTTCTTTTCGTTGAGCTTCAATGGCGAGAGGTATAGGCCACAACCTTCTTCTCTTGCATTAACACAGCACCGAGACCTTGCAAGGAAGCATCACGAAAACTTGAATGGCTTGGATTCATCGGAGGAGTCAAGGCAGGGCTGTGACTAGCTTCTCTTTGAGGGTATTGAAAGCGACATCACACTCAAAGCGTCGGACATACTTGACATGCTTCGGAGGAGGTTGGAAAGAGGCTTTGCAATCTTGGAGAAATTCTCAACGAATCTTCGACAATAGCTTGCAAGACCGAGAAAATCTGGAGTCTGCTTGACATTCGAGGAGGTTCCCAATTCACAATTGAAGACACCTTCTCGGGATTAACAGCGATGCCCTTGGCTGAGATGATATGACCAAGATAAAGAACTTCATCAAGCCGAAACTCACATTTGGAAAACTTCGCATAGAATTGATGTTCTCTGAGCTTGTCGAGCACCAATCGCAAATGTTTGGCATGATCCTGCTTGTTCTTGGAAGACCAAAATATCATCGAGATACACCAAGGCGAAATCATTTGTGTAGGGGTTGAAGATAAAGTTCATCATGCGAGAGAAAGTTGGAGGAGCATTGACAAGGCGAAAGACATGACAAGATATTCATAAGAACCAAAGCTTGTTACGAATCTTTGTCTTGGGAATATCTTGTTCACGAATGCGAATCTGATGATAACCCATCTGAAGGTCAAGCTTGGAGAATACTTTAGCACCTTTGAGTTGCTCGAATAGCTCATTGATGTTGGGAAGTGGATACTTGTTCTTGATTGTCTTCTTATTCAATGGACGGTAATCAATACAAAGTCGGTCCGTGCCATCCTTCTTACGGACAAAAGAACTCCACATCCCCATGGAGATGAACTCGGTCCGATCAAACCAGACGCTCTTGTTCATCGAGCTGCTTCTTCAATTCTTTCAGCTCCTTGGGTCCAAGCTTGTAAGGGCGCTTGTAAACGGGTTCGATGCGGGCTCAAGATCAATAACGAATTCGACCGCCGATGAGGAGGCATACCGAAGCTCTTCGGAAAGACATCTTGGTACTCACAAGCGATGGAATTTGAGAGATAGCATTCAACTCGCCCTTCTCATTGAGAGAAAACAACCGAATGGTTTCATCACGGCGGCATAGATGATAACATCCTCGGAAGGGTGTGTCAATTGAATTTCCTGGCAGCACAATCAAGTGAGCCTTGTCTTTGAAAGCGATCCATCCCAAGAATAAGATCAATATCGAGTTACCAAGAACAATTGGTTTAGCCAGAAATCTATAGTCACCCATCTTGATAGAAACATCCGGAACCATGGAGCTTGCGTTCATGCATTTACCCGGAGAGACAACTGCTAATGGTCTAGGCAAATCTTGGAAAGACAACTCATGCTTAGATGCAAATGGTTTCGAGATGAAACTAAGCGATGCACCAGTGTCAAAAAGAACTTTTGCAGGAATATCATTAACAGGAAGATTACCCATGATCACATCTGAAGAATCCTCTGCTTGAGCTGCATTCATCATATTCACCTTTGCATACTTGGGATTATGCTTGACCACTGCATTGCTTGAAGACCTCACAGGGGGAGGAGGAGGAAGGCGCCTTTGGTTATGGCATTTGTTCGCATAGTGACCCTTCTGCTGACACTTGTTGCAGGTCACCTCTGAGAGCGGACGGTGATAAGGAGCATTTGACCTTGGAGCTTGAGGCTGAGACTTGTTACAGTAGCTTGGGTTGGGTGGGTGGGAAGATCCACGACCACCTGAGTTCTTCTGGCGATAAGGCCGACGGAACGGTGGAGGAGGAAGGTAGAACTTTTGCTGCTTTGCGCCACTTGAGAGGAAGAAGAAGACTGAATCTGCATCCTGATTCTCTTCTTTGAAGCCTCACACTTGAGCTGAGCACCTTCTAGCTTGAGTGCCATATTATAGAATTGATCAAACCGAGTAGGCTCGGAAAGAACAAGAGATAACTGCAGATCCTCTCTAAGGCCACCTCTGAATCGATAGATCATACTTTTCTCATCAGAACGTCTTGTTTAGCAAATCGAGCAAGTTTCAAAGCTGTATGTTGTATTCAGTACATCGACATGTTTCCTTGCTTGAGATTGCGAAACTCCTCACGCTTGCTCTCAACAACCTTTGGAAGGAATGTGGTGAGCTTTAAAGTCCCGGCAAAATCAGTCCAAGTAATCACTCGACCACCTCTAGAATCCTTGTATTCTGGAACCAATCAGTTGCTGATCCTTGAGCTGAAAAGACGCGAACTTGACGTAGTCCTCGTGTCCGACATTGCTGCATTCGAAGTGCTTGTTGATATCCACGAGCCAATCGTCGGCGTCGTGGCCTCGCACACGATGGTGAAAGACTTTGGCTGGTTGGCAAGGAACTGGTTGAGTGTAGGAAGCTGTGGCTGATGGAAGAACTGCCCTTGACCTTGATTCCTTGGTTGCCTTGGCCTTGGTTACGCTCTTGCATCAGCTGAATCAACAAGCGGCGTTGGCGTTAGTGGTTGCCATCAAAGTTTGCCATGCCTCCGGAGGCGGAGGTGGAGGTGGAGGGTTCGCGACTCCCATCACTGCGTTCCGGATTACGGCGTTGGTGGAGCCATCTGAAGAGGGTGACATCCGTTAGCATCTTGATAGACAGATAGACAAGTTGAATCAGCGGATAGAAATTGCAACATATAGTCTTCACAATAAACATTGAACAGAGATGAGCGAATGAATTCCAAAGTAAACATCCGTCCATTAAGGTGAGAAGCCACTTGATAAGAGATATTGATGAATGAAAATAAAAACAAGGTATGAATGGAACAAATAAGTGGTAAGGATTACCCAATCACAAACCAAATATCTGCGGAAGAAAATGCTAGAGCTACTTGAATCCCACCTATAAACTCCCGAAATTTTCCGGTTATGCAATCAGGTGTTGGGGATACAGGGGAGCAATATATATCTCACCCAAGCTAACAATCCCTACATCCAGCTGTATCCATCCTTCAACACATAACCAAGAAACCTTCGGAAATCGTGTACCTCAACCTTCGAAAAGCATCCGTTATACGAGTCATGGCAATACTCCCGTACTCACCACAGTACTGGGTTAGCGGGGTTATCTCACCAACTGACTGCATAAAAGAGATTTTCGATGTCGGTGTGCTAAACTCGGTATTCGAACTACAACGATAAAATTATGGCGACAACACCTCGGAGCTCAACTCCCGGGACACTGCCACAACCCCTAAATGTCGAGGCAACCAAGACAATGTTGTCATCATAAAACCATCGAACGATTCTAAGATACCAGCGTGATCCTAAAAAATTTTTTAGTGAAATTTGAGAAGAGAAGAGTCAAAACTCTCGTCGGGATACCTCACCGAAGGTCGAAGGGACCGGGAGTAAAAAGAATTCCTAAACTCTCCGATATATATAATCCTAAATGACTCAAAACATTTTTCTAAACACAACTCGGCCACTAAAAACGATCAAGCAGTGGGGGCTCCTAAGGTCGGGGATGGCTCTGATTACCAACTTGTAACGCCCTCGATGCGGCTATAGCTCCCACGTGTCGAAGCACGACTTAGAGGCATAACCGCATTGAAAGCAATGTCGCAAGTGAGGTAATCTTCGCACAATCCATGTAATACATAAGGGGCAAGGTACATAGTTGGCTTACAGTCGCCACTTCACACAAATACATGAATAAAGCATTACATCATCCAGATACAATCAAGGTCCGACTACGGAACCAAAATAAAAGAAGAAAACCCCACATGCAGCACAGATCCCCGATCGCCCCAACTGGGCTCCACTACTAATCGTCCGGAAAGGAAACATAGTATCGACCAAGGGCCTCATCATATTCCCACTTTAGCTCAGTTGCGCCATCTGCGCTGGCATCACCGGTACCTGCATCTGTTTTGGTAGAATCATGAGCCACGAGGACTCAACAATCTCACACCATGAGATCAAGACTATTTAAGCTTAAAGGAAGGCTGGTGTCAAAAGGAGGAGCTGCTGCAGCTAGCATATATGATGGCTACATCGCAAAAGAGAGCGAGAAGAGAAGCAAGGCGCGGTCGTGAAACTATTAACGATCAAGAAATGATCCCGACTACTTCGTCAAGCATAACTCCAACACCGTGTTCACTTCCCGGACTCCGCCGAGAAGAGACCATCAACATTACATACGGTTGATGTATTTTAATTAAGGTCAACTTCGGTTTTCTACAACGGACATTAACAAATTCCCATCTGCCTCATAACCGCGGGCACGGCTTTGAAAGATTATACCTGCGGGGTGTCCCAACAAGCCCATAACAAGCTCTCACGGTCAGCGAAGGAATAAACCTTCACCCAAGACACACCGATCGACTCGGTATCCGGTACATCAAGACATTTCGACAATGGTAAAACTAAACCAGCAAAGCCTCCCGAATGTGCCGACAAATCCCGATAGGAGCTGCACATATCTCGTTCTCGGGGCACACGGATTGTCCAAACTTCCGATAGGCCATCCCGAGTTACCCCGGTACACCGGCGGTCGACAGTTGGACCAACACTCTGGACGAGCACCGCCCGGGGGCTAAAATAAAGATGACCCTCGGGCTCGCGAAGACCCAAGGAAAAAAGGGTGTAGGTGGCAAATGGTAAAACCAAGGTTGGGCCTTCTGGAGGAGTTTTATTCAAAGCGAACTGTCAAGGGGTCCCATAAATCGCCCGACCGTAAGGAACGCAAAATCAAGGAACTTAACACCGGTATGGCGGAAACTAGGGTGGCAAGAGTGGAACAAAACACGGGCATAAGGCCGAGCCTTCCACCCTTTACCAAGTATATAGATGCATTAATTAAAACAATAGATATTGTGATATCCCAAAATATCCGTGTTCCAACAAGGAACAAACTTCATCTTCACCTGCAACTAACAACGCTATAAGAGGGGCTGAGCAAAGCGGTAACATAGCCAAACAACGGTTTGCTAGGACATGGATGGTTAGAGGTTGACATGGCAATATGGGTGGCATGATATAGCAAGTGGTAGGTATAGCAGCATAGGCATAGCAAAAGAGCGAGCATCTAGCAAGCAAAGATAGAAGTGATATCGAAGGTATGGTCATCTTGCCTGTAAGGTTCTCAGAGTTGTCGAAGGCTTGATCTTCGTAGGCGTTCTCAACAGGCTCCTCGTTCACGTACTCGTCTCCCGGCTCTACCCAAAGCAAGAACACAAGCAACGGAACCACAATCAAACAAGGAACATATGCACAAGCAATATGATGCAATACATGACATGCTATGCGAGATGTGACATGCTATGCATATGTATGCTCCGGAAGGAAAATGATGAACCGGGCATCAACTTGGCAAACCAAGTATGCCACTGGAAAGATGAGATGATTTCGGTTGAAATCGATATAAAGATCACCGGAATCGGATGCACGGTTTGCAAATGACAAGCAAAACAAGAATGACGCAAATCTGCGTTTAACAGCCCGATGCTACTTAGCACGCAACACGAAACTATGCTACAGCACCCCAACATAAAAACAAAGCATATGGCAACGAACTACAGGAGATGCTTAACAAAAGAGGAACACTGAGCTACGGCTAAATCACATCATAACATGTTCAAACAAGCATGGTGAAAGTGCTCAAAATATCAGGTTCACAGACTTGGTGAAAATACTAACATGGCAGGAATTAACATCAGGAAGGCATGTTTAGAGCAAGCAAACAACATGCTACAGGAACTTATAATAGCAAAGCAAGGCATGACATGATTCTACTCAAAGCATATTTCAATAGTCCCTTACTGACCATAAGCCAAAAAGGACTCTAAGAAATGATGGCACCCATGTAAACATTGCAAGTTTTATTACAGATTTCAGACTTAATGAAATAACAGGACATGGCAAAAACAGATTCCACATGGCATGTTCGTGAGCTCGATGCACTCACTACAGAGCATCTCATGATAAACTAAGCATACACCCATCAAGAAGACATGGCATAGGAGTTATACATGGCAAGAACAACATCATAGCATACACGGATCAACTACACCGACCTCGTGAAAATTGAATCTAATGCAAACAGTTTGCCAGGAAACAATTTCAAGCAAAAGTAGAGCACGAAAATGACCTGCTAGACTACTCCATAAATACCAACAAAGGCATGGATGGATAGAGCACAACCATATGTTCAAAACACCCTTACTGATCATGCTCAAAAAGGGCATAGATCTCTCTGAAACAGCATGAACATATGGCATAAAATTATCAGCAGGACAAGACTTAGTGAAATCACTAAGTTCCTGAAATCAGCAACATCATCATCCCTACTTTGCATGCTTGTTCTAGTCAACACATAGCTCACAAAAATACATGGAAAATACCCCTGGAAAGATGGCATGGCAATGTTCAACTCACATGTAGGACTCAAGTTCATAGGGTGCACACATAATTCATGGCAAAAAAGACAAAAGAGCTCGAACTGATAAGATTCTGAAACTAACGATCTGAAGCTATCTTCCAACAGCATTTCGGGCATCAAGATGATCTCAAATGCAAATGATGCAATGGAAAGAAATGATGTACTCGTCGAGGCGAACAATTTGACATATCATACGCCCAAAACGGAGCCACGGTTGCAGAGATGTGATGCTTTGAAAAAGCCACGAAATAATCACAGATTTAGGACTTAGTGGAAATTTTGGGGGAAGAAAGTCAACCTAAGTCTCAGATCGGATCGGGCCGGATCCGAGGTGAGGCTGGCTCATGGAGACGGGACGACGGCGGCCGGAGGAGGCGGGCAGAAGGGCGGCGCTGCCAGGCGGGCGGCATGGCGGCGCCGCATGCCGGGGCGAAGCGCGCTGCGGACGGCGGCATGGCCTGTGGCTGTGCAGCAGCAACGACGGGGTCCGGCCAGCCAGGCGGCGGGCGGTGTGGCGGCGCAGCGGCGGCAGCGGCGCGGCGTGGCGCGGCCCGTGAGCGAGGGCAGGCAAGGGTCAGCGGCGGGTGGCGGCGATGGCGGCGGGTGCCACGTGTCGCGCCGTTTCGCCGCGGCGGCGGCATGACGTGTCCGGCGCCGGGCGGACGTGTCCGTGCCATGGGAGGAAGAGGGGGCTAGGGTTTGCCCGTGAATTCGGGGAAGGGGTCTTTAAATAGGCATAGAGGGAGCTAGGAGAGTCCAAATGGGGTGTAGTTTTCGCCCACACGATCGTGATCGAACGACCGAGGGCATGGAGGGACTTAGATGGGTTATTGGGCTGTTTTGGAGGGTTGTTGGGCTGCAACTCAAAAGAGGCCTTTGCGAGCGCTGTTAACCGTTGGAGTATCAAACGAACTCCAAATGACCCGAAACTTGACAGGTGGTCTACCGGTGCTATACCAGGGCCACTTGGCAAGGCTCGGTCCATTCCGAGAATGTTCAACACCCGCACACGGAAAAAGAACAAGAGGGGACGCCGGGGAACATAGGAGTGTCGGATTGCAAAACGGACAACGGGGGATATGTTCGGAATCATGAGACGAACAAGTATGCAAATGAGATGCACATGATGACATGATATGAGATGCATGACATGAACAAAATGCAAAATGAAAACAAAACCCAACCACGGAGGGAATATCATAGCACATATCCGAAAATGGCAATAGTTGGAGTTACAAATATGGAAAGATACATCCGGGGTGTTACAAGTTAGGAATTCTTTTACTCCTCAGTCCCTTCGTCGCTCTGGTGAGGTCTCGTGACGTAGAAGTTTTGACTTTCCTCTCCTCAAATTTCACTTCAAAATTTTTTGGGATCACGCGGGTATCTTGGAATCGTTCCGATGATTTTATGATGAGAACATTGTCTTGGTGTCTCCTGTCAGGGGTTTAGTGGAAGTGTCCCGGGGAGTTGAGCTCTGAGGTGTTGTCGTCATAATTTTATCGTTGCAGTTCTGGAATACCTGAGTTTAGTACGACGACATCGAAAATCTCTTTTATGCAGTTCGTTGGTGAGATAACCCCGCTAACCCAGTACTGAGGTGAGTACGGGAGTATTGCCATGACTCGTATAACAGATGCTTTTCGAAGGTTGAGGTGCACGATTTCCGAAGGTTTCTTGGTTATGTGTTGAAGGATGGATACAGCTGGATGTAGGGATTGTTAGTTTGGGTGAGATATATTGTTTCCCCTGTATCCCCAACACCTGATTGCATAACCGGAAAGTTTCGGGAGTTTATAGGTGGGATTCAAGTAGCTCTAGCATTTCTTCCGCAGATATTTGGTTTGTGATTGGGTAATCCTTACCACATATTTGTTCCATTCATACCTTGGTTTTATTTTCATTCATCAATCTCTTATCAAGTGGCTTCTCACCTTAATGGACGTGATGTTTACTTTGGAATTCATTCGTTCATCTGTCACACCCTGATTTTCATGGCACAGCACTTAAGCTCTTAATCATGCTAAAATGTGGTTTGACAAAAACTTTTGAGTGTTTTGGACTTTGCTTGATTTGATTTTTGTCTGCTGTTTGCAAGTGCTCTAAAAATAAAATAAATCCTCCAACTCCTATACTTCATCTCCTTGCTCCAAACCCTTGAGCCAATGATCATGCCATGTGTATAGGACATAAAAATATTTTCTTACCAAAATAATTTGGCCAAATAGTATTTTCAAAAATTAGTTTTTCAAAAACCCCTGAATTGAGGTTTGCACTACAAGTACTTAATTAAGGGCAGTAAAAATCTCTCTAAAAATATATTTGACTCCTATTAGATATAGTATTCCCAGAAACCACAAAAATATAATTTTAAAGGTTATTTTCCTATTTTATTTATAAGCTTTTTCTTAAGTCCAGAAATGGTCTTTAATAGGGAAAAATTATTTTATTGCTTCAGAAATATTTGCCAAAATTTAGGGAAACTCATAGGACATATATAGTCCATATATAAGAGTTTCAACACATGGTTATGTTCAAAATATTGGTCAAACCCCTCAAAAACCCTTTCTGGATATTTCAAGCTTTTGAAATATTTACAAAGGAAATATTCTCCAAATATTCCAAGAAAATTCTATCATGTCACATATGACATAGTTAATGATCTTGCCAAGTCTCATGACTTGGAGAACAAGATAGCATCATCAAATCCCCTCAAAACCACTTCTGTCCTTTTTCAAGTTTGAACAGCTTTGCCCTGTCAAACATGTCCAAATGCTCTCAAACTTGGTGCAAATTCTCAAATGGTCTAATAATTCATCTAGACCAAATGGCACAAGTTGGAGAACAAGTTAACTTGATCAAAGTGCCCCAAAACCCTCTCTGACCAGAATCAAATTTGAACAACTTTGCATTACCAACTTTCTCTCCATCACCCCAACTTTTGTGAGCGTGATCACATGACCAAATGAGGCCACCACACCAAGTAGTGCATCAAGGAGAAGTGATTTGCTCAACTAAATCTACACAAGTTCATTTCTGCTAATTTCTAGGGTTTACCAAAGTTGCATTGTCAACTTTCTTCAAATGATCTCCAAATTGGTGGAAGGCTCTAATTATATGTGTCATATCACCCTATGGAGTCTCATGGCTTATGGGGATCATCTACTTGCCCAAATCAACATCAAACACCTTCTGGCAGAATCTCAAAATTCATGTTTTATTCCCTTCCACTAATCTCCACGACTTCTCCTTTTTACCACAGCCCCTCCTAGTTCCCCTCTACCTCTGGTGTGCTTCCCTGCCCGAGAGGCAATGATTAAGGGGAGGGCTCCATTTTCTTCTCTGGACATCCACTTTTCCTCCTTTGTCATCTCTCTCTCACCCCTGGCATGTTGCAGAGCATCCAAAGCTTCTTTCACCTTTGTTTATCCCCCCTGCAGCAACCAGACACAAGTGGACGCGCGGGTGCGCGCAAAAAGCTGCGGGTGCCGGCCATTTGCATGCTCTGGAGCGCCTGGCAGGGCGTTCGACCGTTGACGCCGCGTCCCCCGACCACCTCGAGCCTCCCCCTCGCGCTAGTCGATGCTCCTCGACGTCCACAACACGACACCGAGCTGGCCCCCTCCTCCTTCTCCCTCCTGCTGCCTCCTTTCGCACGCGCGCCGGCCGCCCGAGAGCTCCAATGGGCATGCTCACACGCGCGGCGCCCTGACACTCCCCCGCTCCTTCTCTTCCCTCCCCTAGCCCTGGACCAACCCCACGAACACCCCAGACATACCCACGCGCGCCCCCGTGACCTCCAGCAACGGCTAGGAGCTCGCCGGCGCACGAGTCCACGGCACCCCGCCGTTCGCTTATTTAAAGGCACCCCGAGCTCCCTCTGGCCTCCTTTCGCTCCCTCCCCCTCCTTTGCATAACCCCGACCAACCCACTCCTCCTCCCGTGCCTTCTCCCTCCTCCTCTGTCGCCATTGCCGCCTTGGACCCCCGCTCAAATTCGAGCCGCCCCGGCCTCCCTTCCTCCTCTAAACCGATCCGTGCCACCCCCAAGCCTCCACGGAGCTCCCCTGCGCTCCATCTTCTCTTCCCGATGGCGAGCATCGACCTCGTCCTCGCTAGGACTCCAGCCGCGCCTAATGTCTCTTCCTTCCCGAGCTCCTCGGTGAGCGAGAGCACATGGGCGGGTGCGTCTCGCCGCGCTGAACACTCCGGTGTGTAGAACGTCGCCGGGGACCGCCTGGGTCACCGGCACGATCGACGGCCGATCCCCTCTGCCTCCGCTTCGGTCGCAGGCGGGAGGAGGAAGACGACCGCCCCGCCAGCTGGCAGGGGCCCCACTTGCCAGCGGGAACCGCCCGGGCCCGCGCAGTTTAAGTGGAGACGGGAGCAGGGAAGCCGTCTCCATCGCGTGGAGACGTACTCCGCGAAATATGCCTTCGGCGTGGCCACTTCCATTGAGCAGTGAGCCACTGGCTAGCCAGGTGGCTATCCTCGCCAGTGCGTGCTTTAGGTATAAACCTAAACCTTTTCTTTTCTTTTTCCGAAGCTTGTAAAATCTCCCAAATATTCAAATTAACTCCAAATCCAATGATTCAAATTCCTAGTGGTTCCAAAAATCATTCCCTATCACATGGTGCTATTTGCACATTTTTCCAGAATCATTTCTTTCACAAATATTTATCTAATCCTGTTTTTCCATTTCTGTGATGAATTTAGAAAATCACAGAGGGCTCATATTTGATCCAAATGCCATGATTCAAATTCCTAGATGCATCTAAGATCAAAACTTAGTTTTGAACATTTTACTAATATTTTCTGTATCACCTCAACTAGTAGTGTATTTCTTTGTATATAGCCAACTTTGCAAAATCATAGGATATTCATTTGAACTCCAAATCCAGTGAAACCAATTCCTAGATGCTTCTAAAATCATCCTTTGTTAAATGGGTGCCTTTGCTCATTTTTCAAAAATATATTTCTATACACTTCTTGCAAAACCATAAACCTCTTGATTCCATCATATTGAAATGTTCGGAGATGTCCATTGATCCACTTCCAATGAAATCACTTTGGTCATCCCTCATATGACCAGAGGTATCCAATAAAAGTCAACCTCACATTTTTAGAGCACATTTATTCTTGCCTTGTTGTGTTGCTTATTGTGTTTGTTTCCGACGTTAGTTGACGAAGTAGATGGAGTACTTGGAGAAGGACCAGAAGATTTCAAGACTCTGACGAAACAGGCAAGCAGCCCTTTGACCATGACTATGATACCCTTTATATGCATGTCATTTTTAGCTCTTTATTGTTGATGCATCGAATCATGATGAGATGGTGAACCACGTGGGTTGGTTGCCACGATTACTTCCTCGTTGATACTTGCATTGTGCATGGCCCTACCTTCTTATGAGGGTTATGCCGGTGGGAGTAGATAGGATGCAAATGTAGATGCTACGCAAATGGGATGGGTTTGTGCATGGTGAAGGAGGCAATGTGATTTCAAAAGTCTTTTCGAAAACCCCGTCGGGTGCCACTTATGCCCGAGGGAGATGATGAGATGGGTGACCACTTGATGACGTAGTGGTGTGCCAAGGAAAGTGTGTGTTGTTTTCAAAACGGATTGGTCGGAGTTGCGACCGTTATTCCAACCTTACATGCGCGACCACTCTACCCTTATATGGGAAAGGGCATTATTGAGTACCTAGACCGATACTAGCTTGGAGCCCGCATTACTAGTGACGGGGGAGAGTTGGTGCTCTCTCTTGGGACGGGGTCGTGCCAGGTAGGGCGGCCATGACTGTTTTCACAGGGCACCGGACACACCGTTGGTACCCCGTGCTTGTGGTATGTGATGAATATGGGAGCGAGGCTCCGCAACTTTATGATGAGAAATGTTTGGCACGGGGGTTACTACCAATCGAGTGGACTCCATGTTAGTGTCGTCTAGGGAAAGGTAGTGATCGGGTGCTTACCCCGGGTACTTGAGGTACCGCGGGTCGTGGATGACACGGAAGTTCCCCGGATCTAGTGGGTAAAGTGTGCAACCTCTGCAGAGTGTAAAACTATTCGAATAGCCGTGTCCACGGTCAAGGACAGTTGGGTAACCGCTCTTGGGCTACGTCCACTTGTTTTCAAACCCGGTGTGTGTGAGATGATGGTGTTGCCTTGGATCAAGTCAGAGGACTTGACACGATTGAGATGGGTTGGTGCCCTCTCTGTTTATGATAAATGGGTTGGTGCCCCTTTCTATTTATGTTGATATCTGTGACCAGTTCTTATGGTTACTTGAATTCTCTTGATGCATGCTTTATAGGATGTTGAACATGTCTTTGCACTCAAAACTAGCTTTATGCAAAACTTTACCTATGTCATGCATTACTGTACCTTGAACCAAATCATGGGTTGCTTGCGAGTACATTCAAAGTACTCATTGGCTTGCCACTGGTTATTTAATTGACCAGGCATGGAAGAACCGGAGTTCGAAGAAGAGTTCTTTGGAGACGATCATGTGAACTAGGACGTTTTCCCAGTCAGAATGCCTGTAGGGTTAAGGCAGATGGCATGGGTTCTACTTATCGACGACGATTTCCGCTGCTTGTGTTTCATTCGATGTTCAGCCCTTACGGCTTTATCAATGTAAGACTTGACCATAATGGTCACAATTTGTGTAAGACGGTATGTATAGATGTAAGACTCTTGTTATTCAGCTTCTGTGTGTTCAAGTGAGCATTGATCTCGGGATCATCAGACACGTGCATTCGGTGATCACGACTTTTGAGTCGGGGTCCCCACAGAGTTGGTATCAGAGCCATCCTGACTGTAGGAAGCCTTAGTTAGCATGGTCGTTAGTAAGGGTAAAACTATCTCCAAAACTACTACTAGTTTTCAAAACTATCTATGCTTCTCTTCCCCTTCTGAGTTTTTTTTGAAAGCTAAGATATACTTTCCTCTTCCCCTTCAAAATTTAATGGTCGCTAGAACCCTTATGTCCCTAGCCACTGGATTCCTTGTAATCCTCGTGGATAATCAAGAAGGAAGTTGCCTTGCCAGACATTCACCCACATCTCCTGAACACAAGATTGGCGACATCACAAGAAGAAGATACCAACAGAAGATGCATCCTCGAGGAATGAGGACACGAAGACCTGGAGATGGTGACACCCTTGACATCGCCCCAAGATGATGCAACCTTAGCCTCGATGATCGGGGCATAGGATATGCAAGCTCATGATATACATCGCTACTAGAGTAACCTGTCACTCTCTGTTGTTGTATCGGCAACCACCGATGGATGAGAACCTAGCCATTTGGTCCGCCTCACCATAGTGAGCAGGAAAACGGTTCTCCTCATCCCCCGCTCTTGGTGTTGATGTTATCATCAACGTAACCGACATGATGGACCTCTATTATGCCTTGATAATGTCATTGCATAAAGGATTGCCTACCTGGTACCATCGATGGCTTAGAAGACAAGAAGGGATCATCATGATTAAGAAGACAACAGAAGGCCGAGTCAATGCCTGCTATGAGAAGCCACCTTCACCCCATCACTTCAATAGGCAAGAAGTTGTTGAAGACTCTTCAAGCTCAACCGGGATCATCCCATCAAACAACTACAAGAGACATAGCAACACCTGAGGAAAACCCGGGAGACTGCATGAGGCACAAGGCATGACTATGGAGTCCGAGAACCCCTAGGGTAGGATGAGTTGTGTACCCCCTATGCGCAGTCGAGTCCGTATGATGGTTCGAGTAGAACCATGATTGTGTGTTGCTTGTTTTTATTTGTTTATGTTTTGATATAAGTCGCACTTTTGCCCTAGGCAACAAGTATGCGACTATATCACCTATTTATTTTGTTGTTTGTGTTTGACCCTTTTTGGCACTTGTTTGTTCAAGACTTGCACTATAGAACCCCCTTTAGGCGTTCCTCCTCTATGCTACTTCCCCTCTCATCTCTCTCCTCAACCAAGACAAGCAAGACAATATGCACCAAGGATTTCACCTCGGCGACCAGCAAGCGTTGATGACTTTTACTACAGCCTCCTCGACCAAGTGCAACCCAGAGAATCATGTTTAACCCTCAAGATTAGAGACCCATTCCTAGACCCTTTGAGGCTCCACGAGATACCCCAGCCCAAACCTTAACCATGAGCTTAACCAACGGAATTCCAAGAGAACCTGTTAAGCCTTCATAACCTTGCTTATCACTGGGTTCATTATGGAACTAGTGGACATAGTGAATGAGCACATTATCATCCTAAGATAGCACTAAAACTGACGATGCCATAGGAAGGACCAGTTTGAGGATATAGGATTTGAGGACAGATGACTTGGTGAGTTTATATCAGTGACCTTGAGGAATTATATGGGACTATTTGGTGGATTATGAGGCCTTGATGCTGGTAGATGAACTTGGTGGGATCATAATTATAGATTAGCATAGCTTTTCAATACCCCTGAGTAAATTGGATTTAGCAGGATAGTTGTGTTCGCAAGCTGAAACTCCTGGAAGTGCAAGGATTTGACTTGATCAGATGGTAAGGATAGGTGATAGTTGATATTACGATAATGACTTGGGGGAAAGTGTAGGAATTCTCGTTGGACATGAGATTTGGATTTAAGAAGGTGATTCTAGTTGAATATAGACGCTTAGTATGTCTACATGGTTCGGAGTAAATCGGATTTAGACTGACGATCTCAATCATGATACCATGTTTCTCGGTGGACGATAAACTAGGAGATTGGGCTAATTGCCGGAGTTTATTTAGGCATCTTTGTGAGTTTGACCTTGGAGTATTATTAGAACACAATAATGGGAATTGGTGGACTAACTATAGTAAGGCAGCCCTTTCAAGTATTGGGGATTATAAAGACTTTAGAAGATCATGTGGAACACCAGCATAGGAGTTGGATTTGTAGAATTAATGGGTTATGCAGTGATTGATGGAAGTTAATGGGCTGTTGGAGTTGATTCATAGGAAGGAACAAGATCTTGGAGTGGCTTCTGACGTGTTTTTCTCGGGATAGAGGTGCTTTATCTTAGACCTTGGAAAAATAGGCTGAGCACTTGGATTGTCACGTTCAAGCTTAGCAGCTTATATGTTCTACCCATGGGTTTTTAGGGGTAGACATACATATGAGTTTGGGGATTGTAGACATGCATGATTTTGTTAGACCTCCTCTTGGGAGTCATGAGGATACTGAATGGCATGAGTGATGATTGAGTTGACCTATCTGAATGATGCTTTCAATAGTATGAGGTGATCTGTTTGGAGGACTAGATAGACTATTGGCATCTCAGAAACCGTGCTTAAAGATAGGAGGATAAATGTTCATTCGCACACTAGAATCCTTGAAACCCTTATGCCCTACCAAGCCACAACACGGTTGGATCATGACCTTGGGCCTTGGCTCTAGATCAATAAGATCTTGACCAATGCTCAACCAGGACCCTCACCAGTGCCTCAACCCACTCTACGTACCCCAAATACTTCATAGAGTACTTGGGCAAGTGATCATCATCCTTACTTGAGGGCATGAATGTCCGCACAAAGACGGAAGAAGAGTTGATCAGCTGGTTAGGGAACATCCGAAGACCGCCATGTCAAGGAGGAAGAACTATACCAATCACCATCGTCAAGGAATGAGCTTCCGCGTTGAAGATCGTGCATATCTGCAAGCCACTCCTCTCAAAGGCAACTACGGCCTCATGAAGAAAACTATGCTACTCATGACCTTGAGCTAGCAGCAGTGGTTCATGCCCTGAAGACATGGCGACATTATCTCTTACGGAAGGGATGTGAGATATACATGGATCACGAAGGTCCAAGTATATTTTCACTCAAAAGGATTGAACACGAGGCAAAGAAGATGGCTAGACTCGATCTAAGATTATGACCTCGGTGTTCAATACCACCTGGGAAGGCTAATGTGGTAGCAGATGCATTAGCGAAAAGGCTTGTTCCTTGAATGCTATGCTTAAGGACAAGCTGCCCGCCTTGTATGAAGAACTTGAAAGCTTGGGTTGGAACTGGTTGCACCAGATGCTTAACTAACCTTGAAGTCAAGCCTTGGTGGCACCATTTGAAGTGTTATACGACGGAAGTGCCGCATACCCTCAATTGGTCGAAACCGGAGAAGGACTTGTCTTTGGGCCCGATATCCTCCGTGAAACCGAAGAGCAAGTCCAGCTGGTCGGAGAGCGTTGGAGGACTGCCAAGTCAAGACAAAGAACTACGCCGACTCACGTCGTTGAGACATGACCTTCCAGGTTGGAGGCCATGTTTATCTCCGGGTCACCCCTCTCAAAGGAACCCAGCGCTTCCATGTCAAAGGAAAGCTCGCCCAAGATCCATCGGCCTTCTTCGAGATCACTCCAAGATTTAACAACCCCCTCCGAGATCTCTACAAGACGAAGAATAGACGGCTACCAGCTGGAGTTGCCACCTGAGCTACCTGGGGTGCACAACGCTTTCCATGCATCCCAACCCCGGAAGTGTTTCCAACTTCCTAACTTGCCCGATCTCTATAAGGACGTTGACCACCGAGCCACCGACCCCTAGTCCAACCCGACCTAACGCAAGAGACCCTCAAAGAACTGGATCAACCGAGAGCGCGTCATACACGGCCACACCATCAAGTACTTCAATCTCAAGGGAGCACTACACGGAAGGTATAACATGAAGACTTGAAGACTACCCCGATACAAGTTTCAGATCACTTTCGCGCTTAGTCTAGGAATCTCGGGACTAGATTCTTGTAAGGGGGTAGGTCTGTCACACCCGATTTTCATGGCACAGACTTAAGCTCTTAATCATGCTAAAATGTGGTTTGACAAAAACTTTTGAGTGTTTTGGACTTTGCTTGATTTGATTTTTGTCTGCTTTGTTTGCAAGTGCTCTAAAAATAAAATAAATCCTCCAACTCCTATACTTCATCTCCTTGCTCCAAACCCTTGAGCCAATGATCATGCCATGTGTATAGGACATAAAAATATTTTCTTACAAAAATAATTTGGCCAAATAGTATTTTCAAAATTAGTTTTTCAAAACCCCTGAATTGAGGTTTGCACTGCAAGTACTTAATTAAGGGCAGTAAAAATCTCTAAAAATATATTTGACTCCTATTAGATATAGTATTCCCAGAAACCACAAAAATATAATTTTAAAGGTTATTTTCCTATTTTATTTATAAGCTTTTTCTTAAGTCCAGAAATGGTCTTTAATAGGGAAAAATTATTTTATTGCTTCAGAAATATTTGCCAAAATTTAGGGAAACTCATAGGACATATATAGTCCATATATAAGAGTTTCAACACATGGTTATGTTCAAAATATTGGTCAAACCCTCAAAACCCTTTCTCGGATATTTCAAGCTTTTGAAATATTTACAAAGGAAATATTCTCCAAATATTCCAAGAAAATTCTATCATGTCACATATGACATATTTGGTGATCTTGCCAAGTCTCATGACTCGGAGAAAAAGATAGCATCATCAAATCCCTCAAAACCACTTCATCCTTTTTCAAGTTTGAACAGCTTTGCCCTGTCAAACATGTCCAAATGCTCTCAAACTTGGTGCAAATTCTCAAATGGTCTAATAATTCATCTAGACCAAATGGCACAAGTTGGAGAACAAGTTAACTTGATCAAAGTGCCCCAAAACCCTCTCTGACCAGAATCAAATTTGAACAACTTTGCATTACCAACTTTCTCTCCATCACCCCAACTTTTGTGAGCGTGATCACATGACCAAATGAGGCCACCACACCAAGTAGTGCATCAAGGAGAAGTGATTTGCTCAACTAAATCTACACAAGTTCATTTCTGCTAATTTCTAGGGTTTACCAAAGTTGCATTGTCAACTTTCTTCTAATGATCTCCAAATTGGTGGAAGGCTCTAATTATATGTGTCATATCACCCTATGGAGTCTCATGGCTTATGGGGATCATCTACTTGCCCAAATCAACATCAAACACCTTCTGGCAGAATCTCAAAATTCATGTTTTATTCCCTTCCACTAATCTCCACGACTTCTCCTTTTTACCACAGCCCCTCCTAGTTCCCCTCTACCTCTGGTGTGCTTCCCTGCCCGAGAGGCAATGATTAAGGGGGGGAGGGCTCCATTTTTCTTCTCTGGACATCCACTTTTTCCTCCCTTTGTCATCTCTCTCTCACCCCTGGCATGTTGCAGAGCATCCAAAGCTTCTTTCACCTTTGTTTATCCCCCCTGCAGCAACCAGACACAAGTGGACGCGCGGGTGCGCGCAAAAAGCCACGGGTGCCGCCATTTGCATGCTCTGGAGCGCCTGGCAGGGCGTTCGACCGTTGACGCCGCGTCCCCCGACCACCTCGAGCCTCCCCCTCGCGCCAGTCGATGCTCCTCGACGTCCACAACACGACACCGAGCTGGCCCCCTCCTCCTTCTCCCTCCTGCTGCCTCCTTTCGCACGCGTGCCGGCCGCCCGAGAGCTCCAATGGGCATGCTCACACGCTGCGCGCCCGACACTCCCCGCTCCTTCTCTTCCCTCCCTAGCCTGGACCAACCCCACGAACACCCCAGACATACCCACCACGCTGCCCGTGACCTCCAAAGAACGGCTAGGAGCTCGCCAAGACGAGTCCACGGCACCCGCCGTTCGCTTATTTAAAGGCACCCCGAGCTCCCTCCGCCTCCTTTCGCTCCCTCCCCTCCTTTGCATAACCCCGACCAACCCACTCCTCCTCCCGTGCCTTCTCCTCCTCCTCTGCCGCCATTGCCGCCTTGGACCCCGCTCAAATTCGAGCCGCCCGGCCTCCTTCCTCCTCTAAACCGATCCGTACCACCCCAAGCCTCCACGGAGCTCCCTGGCTCCATCTTCTCTTCCCGATGGCCGAAGCATCGACCTCGTCCTCGCTAGGACTCCAGCTGCCGCGCCCAATGTCTCTTCCCTTCCCGAGCTCCTCAGCAGGCGTAGAGCACATGGGCGGGTGCGTCTCGTCGCGCTGAACACTCCGGTGTGTAGAACGTCGCCGGGGACCGCCTGGGTCACCGGCACGATCGACGGCCGATCCCCTCTGCCTCCACTTCGGTCGCAGGCGGGAGGAGGAAGACGACCGCCCCGCCACCGGGCAGGGCCCCACTTGCCAGCCGGAACCGCCGGGCCCGCAGTTTAAGTGGAGACGGAGAGGAAGCCGTCTCCATCGCGTGGAGACGTATTCGAAATACGCCTTGGCGTGGCCACTTCCATGAGGCGGTGAGCCACTGGCTGGCCCGTGGCTATCCTCGCCATGCGTGCTTTAGGTATAAACCTAAACCTTTTCTTTTTCTTTTTCCAGAAGCTTGTAAAATCTCCCAAATATTCAAATTAACTCCAAATCCAATGATTCAAGTTCCTAGTGGTTCCAAAAATCATTCCCTATCACATGGTGCTATTTGCACATTTTTCCAGAATCATTTCTTTCACAAATATTTATCTAATCCTGTTTTTCCATTTGTGTGATGAATTTAGAAAATCACAGAGGGCTCATATTTGATCCAAATGCCATGATTCAAATTCCTAGATGCATCTAAGATCAAAACTTAGTTTTTGAACATTTTTACTAATATTTTCTGTATCACCTCAACTAGTAGTGTATTTCTTTGTATATAGCCAACTTTGCAAAATCATAGGATATTCATTTGAACTCCAAATCCAGTGAAACCAATTCCTAGATGCTTCTAAAATCATCCTTTGTTAAATGGGTGCCTTTGCTCATTTTTCAAAAATATATTTCTATACACTTCTTGCAAAACCATAAACCTCTTGATTCCATCATATTGAAATGTTCGGAGATGTCCATTGATCCACTTCCAATGAAATCACTTTGGTCATCCCTCATATGACCAGAGGTATCCAATAAAAGTCAACCTCACATTTTTAGAGCACATTTATTCTTGCCTTGTTGTGTTGCTTATTGTGTTTGTTTCCGACGTTAGTTGACGAAGTAGATGGAGTACTTGGAGAAGGACCAGAAGATTTCAAGACTCTGACGAAACAGGCAAGCAGCCCTTTGACCATGACTATGATACCCCTTTATATGCATGTCATTTTTAGCTCTTTATTGTTGATGCATCGGAATCATGATGAGATGGTGAACCACGTGGGTTGGTTGCCACGATTACTTCCTCGTTGATACTTGCATTGTGCATGGCCCTACCTTCTTATGAGGGTTATGCCGGTGGGAGTAGATAGGATGCAAATGTAGATGCTACGCAAATGGGATGGGTTTGTGCATGGTGAAGGAGGCAATGTGATTTCAAAAGTCTTTTCGAAAACCCCGTCGGGTGCCACTTATGCCCGAGGGAGATGATGAGATGGGTGACCACTTGATGACGAAGTGGTGTGCCAAGGAAAGTGTGTGTTGTTTTCAAAACGGATTGGTCGGAGTTGCGACCGTTATTCCAACCTTACATGCGCGACCACTCTACCCTTATATGGGAAAGGGCATTATTGAGTACCTAGACCGATACTAGCTTGGAGCCCGCATTACTAGTGACGGGGGAGAGTTGGTGCTCTCTCTGGGACGGGTCGTGCTGTAGGGCGGCCATGACTGTTTTCACGTGGCACCGGACACACCGCTGGTACCCGTGCTTGTGGTATGTGATGAATATGGGAGCGAGGCTCCGCAACTTTATGATGAGAAATGTTTGGCACGGGGTTACTACTAATCGAGTGGACTCCATGTTAGTGTCGTCTAGGGAAAGGTAGTGATCGGTGCTTACCCCGGTACTTGAGGTACCGCTGGTCGTGGATGACACGGAAGTTCCCGGATCTAGTGGGTAAAGTGTGCAACCTCTGCAGAGTGTAAAACTATTCAATAGCCGTGTCCACGGTCAAGGACAGTTGGGTAACCGCTCTTGGGCTACGCCCACTTGTTTTCAAACCCGTGTGTGTGAGATGATGGTGTTGCCTTGGATCAAGTCGAGGACTTGACACGATTGAGATGGGTTGGTGCCCTCTCTGCTTATGATAAATGGGTTGGTGCCCCTTTCTATTTATGTTGATATCTGTGACCAGTTCTTATGGTTACTTGAATTCTCTTGATGCATGCTTTATAGGATGTTGAACATGTCTTTGCACTCAAAACTAGCTTTATGCAAAACTTTACCTATGTCATGCATTACTGTACCTTGAACCAAATCATGGGTTGCTTGCGAGTACATTCAAAGTACTCATTGGCTTGCCACTGGTTATTTAATTGACCAGGCATGGAAGAACCGGAGTTAGAAGAAGAGTTCTTTGGAGACGATCATGCGAACTAGGACGTTTTCCCAGTCAGAATGCCTGTAGGGTTAAGGCAGATGGCATGGGTTCTACTTATCGACGACGATTTCCGCTGCTTGTGTTTCATTCGATGTTCAGCCCTTAAGGCTTTATCAATGTAAGACTTGACCATAATGGTCACAATTTGTGTAAGACGGTATGTATAGATGTAAGACTCTTGTTATTCAGCTTCTGTGTGTTCAGTGAGCATTGATCTCTGGGATCACTGTACACGTGCATTCGGTGATCACGACTTTTGAGTCGGGGTCCCCACATCATCCCTGTTCGAATGTTTATTGTGAAGACTATATGTTGCAATTTCTATCCGTTGATTCAACTTGTCTATCTGTCTATCAAGATGCTAACGGATGTCACCCTCTTCAGGATGGCTCCGCCAACGCGTCAGAATCCGGAACGCAGTGAAGGGAATCAGGCGAACCCTCCACCTCCACCTCCGCCTCCGGAGGCATGGCAAACTTTGATGGCAACCACTAACGCCAACACTCAGTTGTTGATCCAGCTGATGCAAGAGCGTAACCAAGGCCAAGGCAACCAAGGGAATCAAGGTCAAGGGCAGTTCTACCATCAGCCTCAGTTCCCTACCCTCAACCAGTTCCTTGCAAATCAGCCAAAGTCTTTCAGCTACTGTGCCGAGGCCACAGACACCGACGATTGGCTCGTGGATATCAACAAGCATTTCGAATGCAGCAATGTCCGGCCTGAGGACTACGTCAAGTTTGCGTCTTTTCAGCTCAAGGATCAGGCAGCTGATTGGTTCCAGCAATACAAGGATTCAAGAGGAGGTCGAGTGATTACTGGGACTGACATCTGTCGGGACTTTAAAGCTCACCACTTTCCTACCAGTGTTGTTGAGAGCAAGCGTGAGGAGTTCCGCAATCTCAAGCAAGGAAACATGTCAGTGTACGAATACAACAAACAGTTTCAGAAACTTGCTCACTTCGCTAAACAAGACATTCCCGATTTAAAAGAGTATGATCTATCGCCAGAGGTGGCCTTAGAGAGGATCTGCAGTTAGCTCTTGTTCTTATTGAGCCTACTCAGTTTGATCAATTCTACAATATGGCCCTCAAGCAAGAAGGTGCTCAGCTCAAGTGTGAGGCTTCAAAGAAGAGAAATAACAATGCAGTTCAGTCTTCTTCTTCCTCTCAAGTGGCAGCAAAGCAGCAAAAGTTCTACCTTCCTCCTCCTCCGTTCCGTCAGCTTTATCAGCAGAAGAACTCAGGTGGTCGTGGATCTTCCCACCCACCCAACCCAAGCTACCAGAACAAGTCTCAGCCTCAAGCTCCAAGGTCAAATGCTCCTTATCACCGTCCGCTCTCAGAGGTGACCTGCAACAAGTGCCAGCAGAAGGGTCACTATGCGAACAAATGCTTCAACCAAAAGCGCCTTCCGCCTCCTCCTCCTGTGCGGTCTTCAAGCAATGCAGTGGTCAAGCATAATCCCAAGTATGCAAAGGTGAACATGATGAATGCAACGCAAGCAAAGGATTCTTCTGACGTGATAATGGGTAATCTCTCAGTTAATGATATTCCTACAAAAGTTTTATTTGATACCGGTGCATCGCATTGTTTCATGTCAACACCGTTCTTTACCAAGCATGATTTCTCTTCGAAATATTTGGATAAAACTCTAGCAATTGTTTCCCCGGGCAAGCACATGAGTTCTCGTTTGATGGTTCCAAATGTCGGTATCAAGATGGGCGACTATAAATTTCTGTCTTCTCCAGTTGTTCTTGGTGACTCGAATATTGATCTAATTCTCGGGATGGACTGGCTTTCTCAGCACAAAGCTCAACTTGATTGTGCTGCCAGGCAGATTCAATTGACACACCCTTCTGAGGATGTTATCATCTATGCCGCTCGTGATGAAACCATTCGGTTGTTTTCTCTTAATGAGAAGGGCGAGTTGGATGCTATCTCTCAGATTCCAGTCGTTTGTGAGTACCAAGATGTCTTTCCAGAAGAGCTTCCGGGTATGCCTCCTCATCGGCCAGTCGAATTCGTTATCGATCTTGAGCCCGCATCGAACCCGTTTGCAAGCGTCCTTACAAGCTTGGACCCAAGGAGCTGAAGGAATTGAAGAAACAGCTCGATGAACAAGAGCGTCTGGGTTTGATCAGACCGAGTTCATCTCCATGGGGATGTGGAGTTCTTTTTGTCCAGAAGAAGGATGGCACGAACCGACTTTGTGTTGATTACCGTCCATTGAACAAGAAGACAATCAAGAACAAGTATCCACTTCCCAACATCAATGAGTTATTCGAGCTACTCAAAGGTGCTAAAGTATTCTCCAAGCTTGACCATCGTATGGGTTATCATCAGATTCACATTCGTGAACAAGATATTCCCAAGACAGCATTCAGAACAAGCTTTGGTTCTCATGAATATACTATCATGTCTTTCGGCCTTGTCAATGCTCCTCCAACTTTCTCTCGCATGATGAACTTTATCTTCAACCCCTACACCAATGATTTCGTCTTGGTGTATCTCGATGATATTTTGGTCTTCTCCAAGAACAAGCAGGATCATGCCAAACATTTGCGATTGGTGCTCGACAAGCTCAGAGACCATCAATTATATGCGAAGTTTTCCAAATGTGAGTTCTAGCTTGATGAAGTTCTTTATCTTGGTCATATCATCTCCGCCAAGGGAATTGCTGTTTATCCGGCGAAGGTTTCTGCGGTTCTGGATTGGGAACCTCCTCAGAATGTCAAGCAGCTCCGCAGTTTTCTTGGTCTTGCAAGCTATTGCCGAAGATTCGTTGAGAACTTCTCTAAGATTGCAAAGCCTCTTTCCAACCTCCTCCAGAAGCATGTCAAGTATGTCTGGACGCCTGAGTGTGATGTCGCTTTCAACACCCTCCAAGAGAAGCTAGTTACAGCTCTTGTCTTGACTCCTCCTGATGAATCCAAGCCATTCGAAGTTTTCTGTGATGCTTCCTTGCAAGGTCTCGGTGCTGTGTTAATGCAAGAGAAGAAAGTTGTGGCCTATACCTCTCGTCAGTTGAAGCCCAATGAAAAGAACTACCCCACTCATGATCTTGAGTTGGCGGCAGTTGTCCATGCATTGATAACATGGAGACATCTCTTGTTGGGAAGGAAAGTGGACATTTTCACCGATCACAAGAGTCTCAAGTATATCTTCACTCAACCAAACCTCAACCTCAGGCAAACTCGATGGGTCGAAATGATTCAAGACTACAATCCAAGTATTGAATACACTCGGCAAGGCGAATGTGATTGCAGATGCTCGAAAGCGAAAGGCTTATTGCAATGCCTAATTCTCAAGCCCTTCCAACCGGATCTTTGTGAAGCTTTCCGCAAGCTGAATCTTCAAGTTGTTCCTCAAGGCTTTCTTGCCAACCTCATAGTCTCTCCTTCTTTGGAAGATCAAATTCGTGAGGCACAGCTCCTGGATACCATGGTGAAGAAAGTGAAACGTGGTATTGACAAGGGCATTTCCAAATACAAGTGATATCGCTTGGATGACAAAGACACTCTTTTCTTCGAGGATCGTATTGTGGTTCCTAAAGGCGATCTGAGAAAAGTCATTATGAATGAGGCACACAATTCTCTTCTATCAATTCATCATGGAAGTACGAAGATGTACCATGACCTCAAGCAGTCGTATTGGTGGACTCGAATGAAGCGAGAAATTGCTCAATTCGTGAATGAATGTGATGTCTGCAGAAGGGTGAAAGCAGAACACCAAAGACCAGCGGGTCTCCTCCAACCTCTTGCTATTCCAGAATGGAAGTTTGATCATATCGAGATGGACTTCGTGAATGGTTTTCCTAAGTCCAGGCGTGGAAATGATGCTATCTTCGTTGTCATTGACAAGCTTACTAAAGTGGCTCATTTTCTTCCTATCAAAGAATCTATCACAGCAGCTCAGCTGGCAGAGCTATACACCTCCTTGCACGGTATTCCACAATTGATCTCTTCAGACCGTGGAAGCATCTTCACTTCTAAGTTCTGGGACTCCTTTCAGAAGGCCATGGGCACCAACATTCGTTTCAACACAGCTTTCCATCCTCAAACTAGTGGCCAAGTCGAGCGAGTCAATCAAATCCTTGAAGATATGCTCAGGGCTTGTGTCATTTCCTTTGGCATGAAGTGGGAAGATTGTCTTCCATATGCCGAGTTCTCCTATAACAACAGCTTCCAAGCGAGTTCGGGCAAGGCCCCATTCGAAATTCTCTATGGCAGAAAGTGTCGTACTCCTCTCAATTGGTCCGAGACAGGTTAACACCAACTTCTTGGCAACGACTTGATCACAGAAGCTGAAGAAATGTGCAAAGTCATTCGTGAGAATCTGAAAGCCGCGCAATCGCGCCAGAAGGGCCATTATGATGACAAGCACCGTGATGTGGCTTTTGAAATCGGAGACCATGTCTACCTCCGCGTCTCTCCAATGAAAGGCACTCGTCGCTTCGGTATCAAAGGGAAGCTTGCCCCTAGATATGTGGGTCCCTTCAAGATCATTGGCAAAAGAGGCGATCTCGCCTATCAACTTGAGCTTCCATCCAACTTTGCAAACGAGCACGATGTGTTTCACGTGTCACAGCTCCGCAAGTGCTTCAAGATTCCTGAGCGCACTATCAACTTTGAAGAAATTGACCTCCAACAAGATCTTTCTTATCATGAGCACCCCATTGCTATTCTTGAAGAAACCGAGCGCAAGACTGGCAACAAGTCAATCAAATTCCTGAAAGTAAAGTGGTCACACCATTCCGACCGAGAAGCCACCTGGGAGCGCGAGGATCACCTCCGTTCCGAATATCCGGAGTTCTTTCAGTCCTAGATCTCGGGACGAGATCCTCTTGTAGTGGAGGAGAGTTGTAACACCCCTGATGTATCATGTCCCATTTTGGCAATGTATCAACTTGACCTTCATCCAAATTCTTGTGGGTTTTATCATGTTTGGCCTCATCTTGTCTGGTTATGTGGTTTTATTCTTTTCTTTGTCATGCTCATCTTACCATATTGCATTTGTGCCTCTTGTCATTTTGCATTCATCCTCATCATGTAGTGCATCTTCATCTCATGTCATCTCATGTTGCATGTTGTCATTCATGTTGTTGCCATGAGCATCATGGGCATAACCTTGTTCCCCCCCTTCCAACCATGGCACCTTCACTTCTCCTCCTTTCCTTCTCTTATCAAGTGCCATTTTTCTTTCTCTATTAATGTTCATCTTCTCCCTGTAAATCTTGCTCCTTACCCTAAACCTCCCTGCCAAAGATATCCTTATTTGAAGTTGTTTTGGTCAGGTTCAAAAATGACACAAGTTTGAAAATATTTCAAACTTGTCTTATTTTTCTACCTCTAAAAATGCCCAATGCAATTTATTAAAATAGTGGATAATTCTAGGAGTTGGAGAATATTTTCTTTATCCTCTAACTCCTCTTCTTTTTCCCTGAGCTTTTCTGTTTTCATTTCTGTTTTAAAAATGGAATGCAAATCACCAAAGAAGAGCCTACCAGCCGGCAGCCAACAAGAAGAACCCCCCAGGCCTCGGCCTCCCAGGCCAGCCCAGCTAGCACCGCCGCCAGCCAGCCCAGCCAGCGCGCCAGCCAGCCCGCTCGTCCGCGCCTCGTCGTTTCTCACCCAGCCGCCCCGTTACCCAGCAGCCCGTATGCCCACGTGGACAGGTCGGTCCCGCTCGTCAGCGCCTCCCCTGTTCCCCGCACCCACCTTTTCCCTCTCCTCTCGCCGTCTCCATGGGGACCGCGAGCACGACCGCGCGTGAGCTCGCGCCGCTCGCCCTAGCCCTTTTAAGCCCCAGCTCCCGTGTCCCTCGCGTCGTCTAGGGTTTCCCTCGTCCGCCGCCGCCGTTTTCTGGTAAGATTAGCCACCAGATCCATCGCGCCATCGCCATCCCGAACGCATCAAAGAGCGCGTCCTCGTCGCCGGCGTGCTCTCCTTCGGCCTCTACCCCGTCTGGCATGTCCATCTTCTTCCCCGTCGTCCACTACGTCCCCGTCGTCGACTACGTGGAGCCGGAGCCCCTGCAACGACCGCTTCTTCCTCGTCTTCGAACTCGGCCGCCGACGTGTTCGACCTCCACCATCGCCGTCTTCGTCCACCTCCCGCCAAGCCAAGCGCACCTCCGTGCTTGTGGTGAGCACACCCAGCTTCCTGGCCCCTTTCCTCCCTCGTTTGCATGCTCTAACCGCGACCACCGCGGGCGCCCGATCTCGCCGCCGTCGGACCTCGTCTCCGGCGAGTGCTCCGACCTCTTTAGCCTCTCTGCACATGTCCATAGGCTTTATCATATCACGTAGGGTAGATCCGTGCTCCCTGCCGCTCTTTAAACCCAGCGCCTCGTCGTGGTTTAGTTCGTCGCCGCCCGCTCTGGACCTCGTCGCCGGAAGCGTTTCCGTTGCCGTTGGGCGTCGTGCGTTCCAGGCGCGAGCGCGGGTTTCTCTTGCGATCTCGTAGCACCCATCCGCCACTCCGTTAGGGCGCCGGAGCTGCTCCGGTGATCCCTCCGTCGCCTTTGGCCGCGCCGGTGTTCTCCGCAGTGTTCCTCTGTTTTGGGCATCGCCGTGGCAGTTGGCAAGAGGAAGAAACCCTCCTCTGTCAGCCATCGTTGGCTAGCCTAGTGGCTCGAGCCGCTCGGTTGCAACCCAGCGACCCGAGTTTGATCCCCCGTGGGCGCAAGTTAAACCCCACCTTTTTGTTCTGGTTATATGCGCATGTGTGTGTATGACAGTGTGGCCCCACCTGTCATCCTCCCCTAGCCTCTGTTTTCTTTTTATTTATTTATTTATTTTATTCCCCAGCGAATATTCCATTTCTGGCATGTAGTACCTTTCCATTTCGGGCAAATCCTTTTCTGGACGTTTCCAAATATGGAAAATGCCATTTCTGTCATATTCCATTTAGGGCAGGTTTTGACTTAATGCACTTGTGACTATTTTTCTATAGCAACCTAGACATATTATATATGTTTTTGGGGTAGAAAAATCCCACCAATCCAGTGGTGGCATTAGTTTCTGCATTTGAGCAAGTTCATGAACATGTCATTTTACATCATGATGTTGTCTTGTCATTCTTTTGTGTTTTATTTCAAGCATGCTATGAGGTTGTTTTGCTCAAGGATAGCTTCATTTTCATGCCTACTTCATGCTAGTACTTGTTCCATGCCATGATATGCCTGGTAGTGAGTTAATCAAGCTTGTAAAGATGCCATGTTGAATCTGTTTTTGCCATGTCCTGAAATTTCACTAAGTCTGGAACTGTTAATAAAAACTTGCTATGTTTACATGGGTGCCATCATTTCTTATGGTCCTTTTTGGCTTATGGTCAGTAAGGGACTTTTGATCTATGCTTTAGTAGAATCATGTCATGCCTTGTTTTGTTATTATAAGTTTCTGTAGCTTGTTGTTTGCTTGCTCTAAACATGCCTTCCTGGTGTTAATTTCTGGCACACTAGTATTTTCACCAAGTCTGTGAACATGATATTTTTGCACTTTCACCATGCTTGTTTGAACATGTTATGATGTGATTTAGCCGTAGCTCAGTGTTCCTCTTTTGTTAAGCATCTCCTGTAGATCACTGCCATATGCTTTGCTTTTATGTTGGGGTGCTGTAACATAGTTTCTTGTTGCTTGATAAGTGGCATCGTGCTGTTAAACGCAGATTTGCGTCATCCTTGTTTTGCTTGTCATTTGCAAACCGTGCATCCTCTTCCGGTGATCTTTATATCGATTTCAACCAAAATCATCTCATCTTTCCAGCGGCATACTTGGTTTTCCAAGTTGATGCCCGGTTCATCATTTTCCTTCCGGAGCACACATATGCATTGCATATCACATCTCGCATCGCATGTCATGTATTGCATCATATTGCTTGTGCATTGATCCTTGTTTGATTGTGGTTCCGTTGCTTGTGTTCTTGCTTTGGGTAGAGCCGGGAGACGAGTACGTGAACGAGGAACCTGTTGAGAACGCCTACGAGGATCAAGCCTTCGACAACTCTGAGAACCTTGCAGGCAAGATGACCATACCTTCGATATCACTTCTATCTTTGCATGCTAGATGCTCGCTCTTTTGCTATGCCTATGCTGCGATACCTACCACTTGCTATATCATGCCACCCATGTTGCCATGTCAAACCTCTAACCACCCATGTCCTAGCAAACCGTTGTTTGGCTATGTTACCGCTTTGCTCAGCCCCTCTTATAGCGTTGCTAGTTGCAGGTGAAGATGAAGTTTGTTCCTTGTTGGAACACGGTTATATTGGGTTATCACAATATCTATTGTTTTAATTAATGCATCTATATACTTGGTAAAGGGTGGAAGGATCGGCCTTATGCCTGGTGTTTCGTTCCACTCTTGCCACCCTAGTTTCCATCATACCAGTGTTATGTTCCTTGATTTTGCGTTCCTTACGCGGTTGGGTGATTTATGGGACCCCCGTGACAGTTCGCTTTGAATAAAACTCCTCCAGCAAGGCCCAACCTTGGTTTTACCATTTGCCACGTACACCCATTTTTCCCTTGGGTTTTCGCGAGCCCGAGGGTCATCTTTATTTTAGCACCCCCGGGCTAGTGCTCCTTTGAGTGTTGGTCCAAACCGGGCAGACTGCGGGGCCACCATGGGGCAACTCGAGGGCTGGTTTTACTCGTAGGCTGACCCATCCGTTGTGCCCTGAGAACGAGATATGTGCAGCTCCTATCGGTATTTGTTGGCATAGTCGGGTGGTCTTGCTGGTCTAGTTTTACCATTGTCGAAATGTCATGCGAACCGGGATTCCGAGACTGATCGGGTCTTCCCGGGAGAAGGTTTATTCCTTCGTTGACCGTGAGAGCTTGTGATGGGCTAAGTTGGGACACCCCTGTAGGGTATTATCTTTCGAAAGCCGTGCCCGCGGTTATGAGGCAGATGGGAATTTGATAATGTCCAGTTGTAGAAAACCCGAAGTTGACCTTAATTAAAATACATCAACCGTGTGTGTAGCCGTGATGGTCCCTTCTCGGCGGAGTCCGGGAAGTGAACACGGTGTTGGAGTTATGTTTGACGTAAGTCGTTCAGGATCACTTCTTGATCGCTATTAGCTTCACGACCGTGCCTTGCTTCTCTTCTCGCTCTCTTTTGCGTGCGTAGACACCATATATGCTAGTCGCTTGCTGCAGCTCCACCTCATTACACCAACCTTCCCTTAAGCTTAAATAGTCTTGATCTCTCGGGTGTGAGATTGCGGAGTCCCCGTGGCTCATGATTCTACCAAAATGATGCAGTACCGATGGTACCAAATACAGATGGCGAACTGAGCTAAAGTGGGAATTTGATGAGGCCCTTGGTCATTACTATGTTTCTTTTCCAGACGATCAGTAGCGGAGTCCAGTTGGGGCGATCGGGGATCTGTGTTGCATTTGGGGTAGTCTTCTTTCATTTTGGTTCCGTAGTCGGACCTTGAGTGTAAACTGAATGATGGATGTTTATTTATGTATTGTGTGAAGTGGCGACTGTAAGCCAACTATGTATCTCTCTTCCCTTATGTATTACATGGATTGTGCGAAGATTACCTCACTTGCGACATTGCTTTCCATGCGGTTATGCCTCTAAGTCGTGCTTCGACACGTGGGAGATATAGCCGCATCGAGGGCGTTACACATGGGTGATGCGACATAAGCAAGCATAGAGATCAAGTCGTGCAAACTAGTGGAGTAAAGATGCAACACACTAGAGTAAATCATGGTAATCATGTCATGTGAACAAATAATAGGCATAGACAATGGACATGACATATCGCAAGCACGAACACAAATCAAGATGAAAGTATCATCATAGGAATGGTGCACGAAGCGAACATGGCAATAACAAGAGATATCTCCACCAAGCTTGCAAATACACATAAAAGTACTAGAATCAATCATCATGTGTAATGCAGAGCATGGGTCACAAATGCATGGCAAAGGCATAGTAATGGGCATATCATGCAAAGTGAACATGACAATATGGGCAAATGATATATAATGGACAATAAGTCATAACCAAGTGAGGGCCATGTAGAATAAATGCGCAAAGTCTTTGCGCGAAGAGAGCGGTGGGAAAGACAATACATGTGATCCCAAGTCATCATTGCTCTCTAGAGCTTGTTTTGTCAACTCATGGGATTGCGAGGTTGACAAGTCTTCATCGGTACCTACACAAAAGAGACACAAACCAAAGAAATTGTGAGCGTGGTAAATGTACACATCGTCCATCATGATGTGTATGTGCACGTATGAATTAGAACAAGATAAGCATCGCTCAAAGAAATTTGATGCATGGTATATGAACATGTCATCCATCATGAAATAATAGTTATTATGTATGACACGATGTGGACACAAATTTAGAATGCAAGTTTATGGCACATCAATAGCATTTTCATTCAAGTGAAACATAAGGTGAACATAATTATTGGGATCATGCAATGGATGGGATGGATCAAAATCTCCTAACATGTATGAGGAAACTATGGGGGTCTCCTCATGAGAAATATCGGAAACATCACATGGAGAAAATGGATAACATCCAAAACAATGCATATCCGAAGCTAGGTGGTCATGGCATGGCATATGAGATAAATGATGCAAAGGGAGCATATCAATATGATCACAAGAAAAACAAATGCCAGTAACCATGGGCTTGTCATCTATGCCATAATTCCAAATTGGGTTTATTTTAATGGCATATGCATAGTAACTATGAAGAGATTGCAAATAAGACATATGGTGGATATCATGCATAGCATATGACAAGTCAAGCGGATTATCAAACATGATGTGACATAAAGAATTGTCACAAGAAATCCTATGTAACATGGCATCACAACTAATAGACTCCACATGAGAATCATCATATTCATCATAAATGGGCAAATCATCACATGGTGAAATCATACTAGGATGAAGCATGGTACTAGGTGGATCAACATCGTGCAAGCAATCAATGTCAAGAATGTCCACTAGTGGGACTAGAGCATCACCGTCACCTATGTTACCTTTGTCATTCCACTTAAGTGGTGTAGGTGAGGTGGGAAATACCAAATGGTGGTCATCTTCATCTTGATGGAACCATGTGGGGGGTGCATCATATTCCACCATGGCCATCGTCTTCTCCAAAGGGAGGACAAAGTCGTCGAGGATCGGCGCGTCATCATAAATGGGACCTAGCACCAAATGAGAAGACACAATAGAGGTAGAGGTCAAGTTGATAGAAATGCAAATGGCCTCACGAGACCTATCAACTATCTCACTCTCTGTATGTGTTGGTTCACTCACTCCCTCAAAGTAGGTGCACTCAATCTGACATATGGTGGAGTCACTCATCTCACTCAAGTGGTGGGGGTTGTGGCTCTCCTCACTTGGGAATTGTGGCAACTCATCATATATGGGGCTAGTGGTGAAGTCACTCTCACTCTCAATATGGTGGCACAAGTCACTCAAGTCTTCTTAGGTCGCCGTGGTCGAAGGGAAAATCCCATGCTCAACCATCTCGTTGTTATCACCATGGATGAAGGCCGAAGATAGCACATCATCACTCTCGCCTCCTAAGATGGAAGCATCATCCTTGCTCGCCACCTTGTCGCTCACCTCCAAAGCTTGGTCCTTGAGGGTCTCCGTAGTCGTACTCATCGCCGCACCGTCTTGAAAAAGAGTCATGGTAGACTCGGCACCATCAATGCCACAACGAGGGATGGCGGTGAATTCAAACTTGGGAGCATCGTCTTGCAACTCATTGGGCTTGGACATCATGGTGGTACTAGCCTCATGCTTGTCGTAGAGCTTGGTTGCCGCGAAGTGTGCTTGGGGTGGAGAAGCCTTAGCCTTCATGAGTTCTTGTTCCACCTTGAGAGCACCAATGTAGTAGTCGTCAATGGACTTGTAGTTCTCGAGGAAGATAGTCTTGGAGATGTCGTTGTTCAATCCCATCATGAAATGGAACTTCACCGAAATGGGGTTGTCCATGCCGGCTCGTCGCAAGGAAATTTTCATCTCCTTGAAGTACTTGTCGATGGACTTGGATCCTTGGATGGTGTTCTCCAATTGGCGTTGAAGTTGTTCCGTGTAGGTTGGAGGCACGAACTCTCGCCGCAAAGCTTTCTTCGTCTTGGACCAACTCATGTCATAGTACTCTGAAGGTGTGTGAAGCCACCATGTCGAGGCATAGTCGTGGAAGTTTCTTGTGGCGCACTTCACATGATCTTCAGGACGAACTTGATGTAGCTTGAGGTAGTCGTCCATCAAGCGCTCCACCTCAAGATACTCCTCGGGTTCTTGAGTCCCATAGAAAGGAATCTCGTGGTCGGTGTTGAGGTCGTAGTAGCTCGTGGAAGTCGCGGACTTGAGCTTGGGGAGCTTCTCTTGAGCATAGTCTTGGGGTGCTTGTTGGCGAAGATGCCGTATGTTCGTAGGCGAAGATGCCTTGAAGTCGCTTGGCGAAGATGCCAAGGGAGATGGTGAAGTCATTGAGTGGTTGTTGGTGTTGAGCTCTTGACCTTCACGTTCTTGTTGGTGATGGTGTCGATACCGATGTGATCTTGCCGGAGATGGTAGCTCGGAAGCATGTGCTCTTGAGCGTCTTCTCGAAGATGAGGAAGATCGCTTGTAGGACTTGATGAGGGCTTTGATCTCCTCCATTTGAGCTTGCATCTTGGCGTCGATGGAGTTTTTCGTGGCATAACTCGTCATTATTGTTGTAGACCGAAGGAGAAATGCCTTGCCTATCCATCAGAAGACTCGAGTAGAGGTGAGTAGGAAATGAGATAAACAATACCAAGTTACCTTTTCCCAAAGTTGAAGATGTATCCTGTTTCACTCAATGTGAATGAAATAATAGTGGAATTGGTACCAGACTTGTTCACTCACACCTATCAAGTAAAGCTTATGGTAGAGCTCGGTGAGGATAGTGGCACAAAAATTTGATGCAAAATGTTAGCAAGAGTCAATAATGTTCAAAGAGATTCACAAATTCGCAAGTGAAACAAGTAGACCAATAGCAAAGAATGGCACACGGAAACACACACACGGATAGATAAATGGGGTCGTGCAACCAAGGAATGAGCACAAAATGTGGAATCCACAAAAAACGCTCGTGTTGCACAACTCAAGAGAGACGCTAGCACGATTGCTCAATAGGCGGATACGACACTTGTGCACAACCTATAAGGTGCAAAATGTAGCAACTTCTATCCCGAGTATGCTATGTATGTATGGTTCCCGGTGTTTCTCTCAAGATGATCCAAGATGATCAGATATGACAATCTTATATGCAATGTGGTATGATGCTGTGGCACTTGCTTACAAGCTTCTTTGCTCTTTCTCTTTTTCTTAAAAGCTTATTCTCTTTTTTTGTATGGCCACTTTTGCACAATGCACAAACCAAGTGATGTAGGGTAGAACTCTAGGATGGATCTTTTCACACTTGGAGGGGGAAAAGGAGAGAAAGAACAAGAATGCAAAGAGGCAATCACTCCAACAATTCCCGATTACACATCCACTAGGTTAACAACACAAGATCCACAAGTCATAAACACAATCAAAGGAAAGATACAATGGCAAAGTTCATCCCAAATCTAAGGGAGATGGGTCTTGAAGGTAGTCTTCTCCTTGTGGAGGTCTTGAAATCCCCAAGGATTCTTCCCTAGGGGGTCTTGATCCTCCAGGAGGGAAGGTGAAGGAGCAAAGCTCACAAATATCTCATCTAATACTTTGCTAACCCTAAACATGGTCCTTGGTACAGAATATATAGCCTTGGGGTCGAAGGAGATGAAAGGGAGCCGAAGATGCCATCTCAGCCGGCCATCCTGGGAGGCCCGTGCGCATGGCGTAAGTTGGGTCCGTGCGCATGGGGGTACCGTGGGCACGGTACATGCCCGTGCGCACGGGGTGCTCCAGCATCCACTTCCTGGGAGGTCCGTGGGCACGGGGTCGCCTGGAGCTTCCTGTGCTGCTGCTGTTGTCCTTCTTCTTGGATCGCATGGCCTTGGGGTGGTCCTCCTTCTCCTTGGTGATGCTCCTTAGCTTCTTGGTGATGTTCCTCTTCATACCTAAGGAGGCATAGCATATCTTGGTGAGGTAGTAAACATGTTCCATTCGTGTCCACATGCAAGTCTAGTAGCAAGGAGTTCACCTCGGTTTCCAAAGCACATGCTCTAGCTCTTGTTATGGGTCCTCATGGGGTTGGATGTGTCGGTGTAGAGTCCATGGGGATTATGGAAGGATGCTCTGCATCATCTCCCCTCCCTTGGGAAAGATCCGACCTCAGATCAAAATCTTCATCACCATGGTAAGGTGAGAGGTCTTTAACGTTGAAGATGTCGCTCACGTTTTACTTGTCTCGTGGGAGTTCAATCTTGTAGGCGTTGTCGTTGTAGCGTGCTAGCACCTTGAAGGGTCCATCGGCTCGAGGGAGAAGTTCGGACTTGCGTTCGTTGGGGAATCGGTCCTTGCGAAGGTGTAGCCACACGAGATCACCTATGTTGAAGATCATGGGTTGCTTGTTGACATTGAGCTTGGCCGCTAGTCGGTGTACTTGGCGCTCGATGGTGTTCCTTGTATCTTCATGCATCTTCTTGATGTAGCTTGCTCGTGCACACGAATCCATGTTGGTGCGCTCTTGTAGAGGAAGAGGTAGAATGTCCAAAGGGGACAACGGGTTCAAGCCGTAGACGACCTCGAAGGGGGAATTGCTGGTAGTCGAATTTCTTGCACGGTTGTAGGCGTACTCGGCAATGGGAAGACACGCCTCCCACTCCTTGATGTTCTTCTTGATCAACAGGCAAAGTAGAGTGGATAGTGTCTGGTTCGTCACCTCCGTTTGGCCATCGGTTTGAGGATGGTATGCGGATGAAAATAAGAGCTTGATTCCGAGCTTGGCGCATAGCGTCTTCCAAAAGTAACTCAAGAACTTGACGTCGCGGTCGGAGACGATTGTCTTTGGTACTCGATGGAGGCGCAAGATTTCCCTACAAAAGATATTTGCAATGTGTGAAGCATCGTCTATCTTGTTGCAAAGAATGAAATGTTCCATCTTAGAAAATCGGTCCACAACAACAAATACGGAATCCTTTCCATTTTGAGTTCTAGGCAAACCAAGTACAAAATTCATGCTAATGTCTTCCCAAGGTTGATAATGAATAGGGAGAGGCATGTAAAGACCATGGGATTGAGCTTTAGACTTAGCTTTGCGACATGTAGAGCATCGGGTGGTGAAGCGTGAGACTTCGCGGAACATCTTGGGCCAAAAGTAGTTCTTGGAGAGCGTGGCGAAAGTCTTGTCGCGTCCAAAATGTCCCATGAGTCCACCTCGATGAGCCTCTTGCAAAAGGAGCAAACGAAGAGAAGACTCGGGAATGCATAGTTTTTTAGCTCTCATAAGATAACCATCCTTGATGTAATATTGTTCCCAAGATGTATGCGTTAAACATTTAACATAAGGAGTTGCAAAAGATGGATCATTAGCATACAATTCTTTTATGTGCTCAAAGTCAATAACATTCAACTCAAGTTTAGTGACAAGCGTGCACATGCGTGAAAGTGCATCCGCAACTACATTTTCCTTACCCTTAATGTACTTGATCACATATGGGAAATATTCAATAAATTCACTCCATTTGGCATGACGCTTGTTCAACTTAGTTTGACCTTTTAAGTACCTAAGTGTTTCATGATCGGTATGGATGACAAACTCATGAGGTCTAAGATAATGTTCCCAAACATGTAGAACACACACTAAAGCATACAATTCTTTGTCATAAATGGGATACTTAAGTTGAGCACCGGAGAGTTTTTCACTAAAATATGCAATGGCTCACTTTTCTTGCATCGAAACTCCGCCAATTCCGGTACCACTTGCATCACAATGAACCTCAAAAGTTTTGTCAAAGTAGCAAGAATCGGAGCATGAGTAAGCAAAGACTTGAGCTCATCAAAAGCGGTGGATTGCAAAGATCCCCAAACAAAAGGAGCATTCTTCTTACTCAAATCATGCAAAGGAGCGGCAATAGTGCTAAAGTTTTTCACAAAGCGACGATAAAAACCTGCTAGACCAAGAAAGCTACGCACTTGTTGCAAATTGGTGGGTTGGGGCCAAGTTTTAATTGCTTCAATTTTAGATTCGTCAACATGGACACCCTTGGAAGATACAACAAAACCCAAGAAAACCACTTTGTTAACACCAAATGTGCACTTTTTCATGTTGGCATAAAGACTTTCCTTGCGAAGTGTTTGCAAAACCGCCCAAACATGATCAAGATGCTCTTTCATGGTTTTGCTAAACACAAGAATATCATCGAAGTAAACCACAACAAAGACTCCAATATAAGGGCGAAGGACATAATGCATGAGAAGCACGAAAGTACCGGGAGCCTCCAATAAACCCATAGGCATAACTAACCACTCATATATGCGAAATTTGGTTTTGAAAGCAGTTTTCCATTCATCACCCTCTTGAATGCGGATTTGATAATAGCCACTTTTAAGATCAATTTTTGAGAAAAAGTTGGCTCCACTAAGTTCATGAAGCATATCATCTAAGCGAGGAATGGGATGCCTATAGCGAACGGTAATAGCATTTATGTGTCTACAATCGGAACACAAGCGATAGCTACCATCTTGCTTGGGCACAAGTATAACGGGAATGGCACAAGGGCTTAAGCTTTCACATACATGACCTTTGTCGATGAGTTGTTGTACTTGCTATTGAATCTCCTTTGTCTCATCAGGGTTGACGCGGTAGGGAGCCTTGTTTGCAAGAGGAGCGCCGGGGATGAGGTCGATTCGATGCTCAATGCCTCGAAGAGGAGGGAGACCCGGAGGTAGCTCATTTTTCACTATGAATAGTAGGGTAAAACCCCACTGCAATTTTTATTAAAATAAATAAAAAGAGTAGCACAGAACCAAGAAAAACAGAAAAACAGAACACAAAACAAACTATATAGCAAGCTATGGGAGCTAGCTAAAACTAAAACTATAAAAACTAAAAAACAAAACAAAACAAGCTATATAGACAAGGGCTTGAGATGAGCCCCTGAAGAAAAAGCTAAGAATAGAACTAAAACTAGAGATAAAACTAAGAGAAGGGCTCCTCAAGTGACTAGCAAGCTAGTCAGCCAGATGTTGAACTCTGCAGCATATTTAGCCTTGATCCTGTGGGATAACAGCTTGAGTTCCTCAAAGTAAATTTGTTTCCAACCTTGGAATGATGGTTGAATGTTTTCAAAAATCTTGTTGTTTCTAGAAATCCAGATAGCCCAAGATCCCATGTCAGAACCTCTATGTCAGAACCTCTCCATAAACAGTGCCTTAAATACTTTATTACTTGGTGCTTGATAGTTACAGGTATATCTATACAATCCATGAAAAATATTGGCAAGGAAGCAAACACAGATTTGACCAGAAGCAGTCTACCAGCACTTGTCATGAAGGTAGCCAAGCCAGCTAACCTTTTTGCAATTCTTTGAACCATTGGCATACATTGCTCCACAGTGGGCTTGGATAAGCCCAGAGGGAGTCCTAGGTAAGTGAAAGGGAAAGCTCCTCTTTGGTAGTTCAAGGTATTGGTAAAGATATCAACCCTATCCTCATTGATATTAATTGGAACCATGATAGATTTCTGATAGTTGACTTTGAGACCTGTAGCTGTGGCAAAAGAGTTCAGAAGAGCTTTTAGACAAAATAATTCTCTGGCATCTGCTTTCATAACCAGCAATGTGTCATCTACATACTGCACTATTGGGAAATCAGGGCAAGTGTTAAGTTGAATAGGAGCAGTGAGCAGTCCAATATCCCTTGCTTTATTGAGAATGGATTGTAATAAATCAGCAGCCAATGCAAATAGGAGTGGGGAAAGAGGGTCTCCTTGCCTGACTCCCCTTCTACAATAGAATTTTTTGCCAGGAACCCCATTTAGCATAACAGCAGAAGAAGCAGAACTGAATAAGATTTGAATCCATGATATCCACCTTTCCCCAAAACCTTTTGCTCTTAGGATGTCAATTATTGCTTGATGTTCAATTGTGTCAAAAGCCTTTTCAAAATCTAATTTCAGGACCAGTAATTCCTTTCTTGATTTGAAACATTGGTGCAGATATTCATAGGACCAGCCAAGACAGCCTTGAATCACTCTCTCTTTTAAGAACCCATACTGATTGATATGGATGAGTTTCAAAATTATTTTTTGAAGTCTATTGGCCAATAAGTTTGTAATAATTTTGAACACCCCATTCAATAGAGATATTGGCCTGAAATCATTACGAGTCATAGGCACCTCTTTTTTTGAAATTAAAGTGATGTATGAAGTGTTGATGCTTTCCAAAGAGATGTTTCCAGCATGAAAAGCATGGATGAGGTTCTTGACATCTGTTCCTATAATATCCCAACAAGATTGAATGAACTCATTATTGAACCCATCTGGTCCTGGTGATTTATCATGTGGTAGCTCCTTGACAATTTGATTGATTTCTTCATCAGAGAAAGGCTTTTCTAGATCTTGAAATATCTCAGGATTGTTCTGTTGTCCCAGAAGACTTTGCAGGTCAAAATGCATTGTGTGTCCTTCTGATTGGCCAAGCCTTTTTTTGAAAGCCTTCCAAAGAATTCCAGCTTTTCCTGCATGATCAGAAATTTCCACATCTTGAAATTCCTGCAAAAGAGATTGAAACACCAAAGGTAGCTCGTGAGCGGTGTTAGTTTTTGGTTCTCCATCCTTGCACACAAGGACAAAATGCATCACACTCGATGGGTTCTCATACACTTCTCTCATCTCACTTTTTGTGGCAAATAGTATGAGGTTTTTCTCTCTAGGCGAAGAGGCGCTCAAGTTTGGCTTGTGACTCTCACTCACTTTTGGGTGGCTCACTTTCTCACTCTTCTCTCCATGATGGTTGGCTTGCTTGTCGGCTATCACTTGACTAGGAGACATAGGTCGTAGCATATACTCCTTCCCTTTCATCTTGAAGCTATAGTGATTGGTACGCCATTGTGGATGACACCACGGTCGAATTGCCATGGTCGACCAAGAAGGAGGTGGCAAACGGTCATTGGGACCACATCACACTCCAAAGTGTCCTCATATGCACCAATTTTGAAGGATACTTGGACCGTATGCTCAACTCGTATAGTGCCGGAGTCACATAGCCATTCAACCTTGTAGGGGTGCGGGTGCTTCTTCTTGACCAATTGAAGCTTGGAGCATAGTTCTTCGCTTGCCAAGTTGTGGCAACTGCCTCCATCGATGATAACCTTGACGGACCTTCCATTGATGGCGGCCTTGGTGTGGAAGATGTGGCATCGTTTGTCTTCTTCTTATCGATGTTGAAGAGTCAAGGCCTTGGCGACAACGAGAGCGGGGCTCGTATCTTGATCAGAAAAGACTTGATCATCTTCATCCTTGTTCACGTGCCGGTGCATGGCCACTTGCTCAAGAGCTTCCATTTCATCTTCACTCATTGAGTCGTAGGTGCCATCGTCGTTGAGGATCATGGTGCGCTTGTTTGTGCATTCATAGGACTTGTGGCCTCGGCCACCGTAAGTGAAACATTTGAAGGAGCTTGTCTTGACGGTCTTGTCGGTCGGAGTAGATGAAGAAGCACGCCGCTTGAAGTTGCTTGTATTAGGAGGAAGACGACTTGAACTTGCCAACATTTTCTTGTAACTTGGCTTGTCGTCGTTGCTTGGAGAAGGCTTGGTTGATGTAGATGTTGGAGGAGTTTTTGAAGCTTGGATGTTGGAGAAGCCGTATGTCTTAGATGAGTACTTGGTGTACTTGAAGTCATCTTGCACTTGACGTTCCGCCTTTGTAGCTTGATGCACGAGCTCAATGAGGTTGGAGTAGGGTTGGAAGTCGGTGATCTTCTTGATTGGGTGATTGAGTCCATTCAAGAATCGTGCCATTGTTTGCTCATCATCTTCCTTGACATTGGCTCGAATCATGGCAATCTCGATTTCCTTGTAGTATTCTTCAACACTCTTTGTTCCTTGCTTGAGGAGTTGAAGCTTCTTGAAGAGATCACGGTTTTAGTATGTGGGCACAAAACGTGCTCGCATGACATCCTTCATTTGAGCCCAAGTGGTGATTGGAGGTTCACCTCTTGCTTGTCGGCGCTCAAGGACTTGTTCCCACCATATGAGCACATAAGCTTGGAACTCAAGTCATGCCATAGCGATCTTCTCTTCCTCATAGTTGTGCAAACGAAAGATTTTGTTGACCTTCAATGCCCATGAGAGGTATTCTTCCGGATCATTGCTTCCATTGAACTTGGGCATTGTGAATTTGAGCTTTCCATAGCGTTGCTCTTCATTGTATTGTTGGCGATGGTGATGATGACGACCTTGACGCGGAAGGTAATCATCCTCATATTGCTCTTGGCGTGGAGGAAGTCCATGATCAACTTGCTCTTGTTGAACTTGAGGTTGAGGTGGAGCTTGACGAGCTTGTGGAGGAGCTTGAGGAACTTGACGGTGCACACGTGGTTGGTAGTTCCTCTCTTGGATTTCTTAATGAGGACATCAATACCATTGTTACACTCACATCCCCTACTGTTACATATACTTGACCAATTACTAGAGCTCGCGCACACCAATTAAATTACCAGGTACTTTCGTTTCTTGGTAATGATTCTAATGTTCATGAGAATATGGTGCTGCCTAAACTAGATACATTTGTTTTGCTCACAAATGAAGGGCCTAGCTTGGAGAAGGATGAACATTGGAGCAAGAACACGCATGGATTTGATGGCATGAGCAAGGGGATCAAGAATGGAGTTACAAGTGATGATTTCAGGACTTTGAAGCCACCATAAGGAGTGCATGAAGCCTTGGACAAAATATACAAGATGCCACTTCATAAATTTCGTCTAGAGGCTATTCTAGGTGTTGCGTCATCTTATTATTGAGCCAGGCCCATGTATTTTCGAAATACTTAAGTATAGGCTGTTTTTAGAGTCCGTATGTGTGGGGAAACAAGAGTTAGGGTTGGTTTCGGACCCCTCCTCCAAGGGCTACGAAATTCACCCCTCTTCCTCCATATATACAGCCCTTAGGGCATCGTTTAGACTTTGGGTTTTGTTTAGATTAAAAGTTTACCATAGCTGAAACTTCGCGTACTTCGTTTGTGTTCAACGACCAGACCAAGGCGTCACATAACCCAACCTTCATTAATAAAGCTTTCCTCTTTTATTCGCAGTATCCAGATTGCAATCTTAGTTTCTTGCTTGTTCTTTGTTTGCTCGCAGGAAATAGACCCTCGTGGTCAGGTTGATCGTGCTCCGGCGTGGTTAATAACCCCTCAGAAGTTGGTTTAGCGATTGCTAAGGCGCAACGTCTTCGCACGTTCGTAGTCGGATCGGCAAAGTCGACTCCCACAGAAAACGATTGCTATCTCATGGAAACATCGGGACACCTTTGCCCCTATCAAGTGGTATCAGATTTCCAGGTTGCTCGGTGATATTTTACAGTTTTTCATAGTTTAGATCGAGTTTGTTCTTCATACCTATAGTCCACGAAAAAGCCAAAAAAAATTAGGGTTAGTTCATCTTATCCGAACCAATCTGAGCCTTTGCATAATCTTTTTGGTATTTGCTTTGTTGAATTTGCGGTTGCATCATCGTGTCAAGTTGCTGGTCCTAGAGTCTAGTCCTTTAGAGTTTCGAGTTCTGCTCACAAGTTGTCACGCCGCCGCCGCACCATCGTCATCACCGCTGCCATATACCACCATCATCATCATCGCTGCCATATACCACCATCATCACCGCTGCCATACACCACCATCGTCATCACCGCTGCCATATACCACCATCGTCATCGCCGATCCCATATACCACATATCCACCGCCATCACGCTAATCCGAGTCCACCTCCATCACAGATTCGCCACCAGTCCATGTTCCACCGCCCTGCATATATCCGCCACTAGTCCGAGTTTCCACCAGATTCATCTCCGCCACCAGTCCTAGTCCGAGTCCAGTAATTGTTACTTTGTTCTCGATTTCCAGATCACGCGGTACTCCGAGTCGTGACAGAGTAGGACTCCCCAACTTTCGAGCCATCCGTAGAAGAAAAATAGTTCCAGTTTCAAAAAAAAACTAAGAATGGAAAATTCTGGCTAGGCAGTTTTTAGGACATTTGTAGACTTTTTCAAAAAAAAATTGTTGCGGAGCAAAAAAAAGCGGAAAAAAGTGCAAAAAAAGTGAAAAAAATAAAAAAAATCAGAGTGTGCTCCTCCCTTGTTTACGTGCAGCGCCGTGATTTTGTTAGTGCTCTAGGCTCGCGTCTCTAGTACGGTCTAGCCTAGGACCAGCACAATACCGTCGTTGAGCGTTTATTCAACCTTGCATATCTGAATTGATTATTGCTGACCATTTTTGCAACCATATTATAAGCCTTCCCAGCTCCACATACATCTACATCGTGCGTTTGACTCTCCCTGGTAATCGCTTTATCCAAGCTTTGAGAGTTTTGACTACATCGGTTGCCGATCACCGCTTGCTGCTGGGTAAGAACTGGTAAGAATTTGAGTTTTGCTTGACGGATTTGTGACACCCACCACCACCACCACTTGTTAGTAGTCTGTAGGATCATATTCTTGTGTGTTTCTATTGCTGCTAACCATGTCAGGATCACAATCCGACGAGATTGACTGGGAGAACTTAACGAACAAGGAGCTTCATGATAAGTTTCAGCAAATGATGACTGAATAGGTGCAAGATGTGCTGAACAATTTTGAAGAGGCCATGGAGAAGATCACTGGCCTTGAGAAGTCATTCGAAACAAAGCTCGATAACAAATTTAATGAACTGCTTGCGCGTCTTCCACCACCGGCTGCACCTGCCGTACCTCTGCAACAACAACAACAACAACAACGATGACGACTACCTCCACATCGCAAAACAGCTCTCCGCCGAGCAAGCCGTGTTCCTCTTCAGCCTGGCCAAACTGTTGGTGCTGCTATTGATAATTCTGTGGCTCCTGCTACTGATGGGGAGGAGGATGATTATGCGGGAGATTACGAGGATGAGGTTGATCAAAATCAGAACTACGTGCAACCACCAGCACCACAACCACCAGGTCGTCCACATGCAAATAATGGCAATGTTAGGGCTCCCCCTCAGGTACGAGATCATGACCATCTCCCTAAACTAAAATTGAATATTCCACCATTGGAGGGTAGATATGTTCCTAATATATATCTTACTTGGGAGTTAGAAACTGAATAACGATTTACATGTTTACAATATCCTGAGGAGAGACGTGTTCCTGCTGCTGTTTGTGCTTTCACTAGCTTTGCATGTGTTTGGTAGTCTGAACATTGTAGATTATATCCTATTCCAGCTACTTGGGCTGCTTTGAAAACTGCTATGCGTGAATTACTTCAAAAATTGCAGCGCTTAAGACAAGGAAAAAATTCCATAGAAGAATATTATCAGGAATTACAAACTGGCTTGATTAGATGTGGTATTGTTGAGGAGAATGAAGCTATGCTTGCACGTTTTATGTGTGGATTTAATAGAGAGATTAAAACCATTCTAGAGTATAAGGATTATAATAATATCACTCGTTTATTCCATCTTGCTTGTAAAGCTGAACGTGAAGTGCTGGATCGACAGGCATTGGCGCGGACTAACTTTTCTGCAGGTCGACTTTCATCATGGACACCGCGTGCATCCTGTACTTCCACACATTCTACTGCACCAACACCTCCATCAGCTGTTACGTCCAGCCTGATACAAGGAAGCAGGCACAACCACCATTATCTGCCAAGAGCACACCTATCGGGCCTGCACAGAGTTCGTCTTCTTCCATGGCATCAACAGGGCACACCAGTGATATTATTTGTCGTCGTTGTAAGGGAAGAGGACATTTTGCGAGAGAATGCAAATCTCAGCGTGTGATGATTGCTACTGAGGATGGTGGGTATGAGTCCGCTAGTGACTATGATGAGGAGACTTTGGCTCTTATTACACGTGAAGAACACGGTGGAGACGATTCTGATCATGAGACGCAGTAAATGGCTCCTGAAGATGCTGACAGGTATGAATATTTAGTTGCTCAACATGTTTTGAGTGTGAAGGTTATACAAGCTGAGCAAAATCAGAGGCATAATTTGTTCCATACAAAGGGAGTTGTGAAGGAACGTTCTGTTCGCGTGATCATAGATGGAGGGAGTTGCAACAACTTGGCTAGCATGGAGATGGCGGAGAAGCAATCTCTCACCACAAGACCACATCCACATCCTTACTACATCCAATGGTTCAACAACAGCAGCAAGGTTAAGGTAACACGTACTGTTCGTGTGCATTTTAGTATCTCCACATATGCTCATTATGTTGATTGTGATGTGGTACCTATGCAAGCATGTTCCTTATTACTTGGTAGACCATGGCAATTTGATAAAAATTCTGTACACCATGGTAGAAACAATCAGTATACTCTTGTTCATAAGGATAAAAATATTACTTTGCTTCCTATGACTCCTGATTCCATTTTGAAAGCTGATATTAATAGAGCCAATAAAGCAAAACAGGAGAGAAATAAGAGTGAAAATCAGATTGTGGCAAAAGAATTTTAGCAACAAATGAAGCCTAATAATAAACCATCTACTTTTGCTTTTGAAATTAAATTGAAAGTGCATGTTTACTTGCCACCAAATCTGATATTGATGAGCTAGATTTTAGCAAATCTGTTTGCTATGCTTTGGTGTGCAAAGAGGCATTATTTTCATTTGAGGACGTGCCTTCCTCTTTGCCCCCTGCTGTCACTAACATTTTGCAGGAGTTCGCTGATGTCTTTCCACAAGACGTGCCACCGGGATTACCACCTATTCGAGGGATTGAGCATCAAATTGACTTAATTCCTGGTGCATTGCTACCCAACCGTGCACCATACCGTACCAATCCAGAGGAGACGAAGGAGATTATGCGTCAAGTACAGGAGCTGCCCGACAAAGGTTATATACGCGAATCTCTTAGTCCTTGTGTTGTTCCTATTATACTAGTGCCTAAAAAGGATGGTACATCGCCTATGTTTGTTGATTGTAGAGGCATTAATAATATTACTATTCGTTATTGTCATCCTATAACTAGGCTAGATGATATGCTTGATGAATTGAGTGGCTCTACAATATTCTCCGAAGTTGATTTGCATAGTGGATACCATCAAATTCGTATGAAATTGGGTGATGAATGGAAAACAACATTTAAAACTAAGTTTGGTTTATATGAGTGGTTAGTCATGCCTTTTGGGTTAACTAATGCGCCTAGTACTTTCATGATACTAATGAATGAAGTTTTACATGCTTTCATTGGACGATTTGTGGTAGTCTATTTTGATGATATACTGATTTATAGCAAATCTTTGGAAGAACATTTGGAACATTTACATGCTATTTTTATTGCGCTACGTGATGCACGTTTGTTTGGTAACCTTGGGAAGTGCACCTTTTGCACAGACCGAGTATCTTTTCTTGGCTATGTTGTTACTCCACAGGGAATTGAAGTCGATAAAGCCAAGATAGAAGCTATTGAGAGTTGGCCGCAGCCCAAAACGGTCACACAAGTGAGGAGTTTCCTTGGCCTCGCTGTTTCTATAGGCGTTTTGTGAGAGATTTCAGCACCATTGCTGCACCTCTCAACAGTATTGATAGATAAGTTGACACATGCTCCTTTACTCCAACTTCCTGATTTTAATAGGACTTTTGAGCTTGAAGATGCTAGTGGAATTGGATTAGGAGGTATGTTATTACAAGATGGCAAACCTGTTGCATACTTTTCCGAAAAATTGAGTGGGCCTAGTCTGAACTATTCTACTTATGATAAAGAATTATATGCTCTTGTTCGGACTTTAGAGACATGGCAACATTATTTATGGCCCAAAGAATTTGTTATACATTCTGATCATGAATCTTTGAAACAAATTAAAAGTCAAGCTAAACTGAATCGTAGACATGCTAAATGGGTGAAATTCATTGAGACTTTCCCTTATGTCATTAAACACAAGAAGGGTAAAGAAAATGTTATTGTTGATGCTTTGTCTCGTCGCTATACTATGCTTTCACAACTTGACTTCAAAATATTTGGTTTGGAGACCATCAAAGATCAATATGTGCATGATGCTGATTTTAAAGATGTAATGCAGAATTGTAAAGAAGGAAGAACATGGAACAAGTTCGTTATTAATGATGGCTTTGTGTTCCGTGCTATAAAGCTATGCATTCCTACTAGCTCTGTTCGTCTTTTGTTGTTGCAGGAGGTGCATGGAGGAGGATTAATGGGACACTTTGGCGTGAAGAAGACGGAGGACGTACCTTCTACACATTTCTTTTGGCCGAAGGTGAGATGGGATGTTGAGCGTTTTGTTGCTCGCTGCACTACATGTCAAAAAGCTAAGTCACAACTCAATCCTCATGGTTTATATATGCCTTTGCCAGTACCCAGTGTTCCTTGGGAGGATATATCTATGGACTTTGTTTTAGGTTTACCTCGAACAAAGAAGGGGAGGGATAGCATATTTGTTGTCGGGGATAGATTTTCGAAAATGGCACACTTTATACCATGTCATAAAAGCGATGATGCTGTTAATGTTGCTGATTTGTTCTTTCGGGAAATTATTTGCTCGCATGGTGTGCCAAATACTATTGTTTCAGATCATGATACTAAATTCCTTAGCCACTTTTGGAGATGTTTATGGGCTAAGTTGGGGACTAAACTGCTTTTTAGTACTACTTGTCACCCCCAAACTGATGGACAAACTGAAGTAGTCAATAGAACATTGTCTACTATGCTTAGGGCTGTTTTGAAGAATAATAAGAAAATGTGGGAAGAATGCTTGCCTCATATTGAATTTGCTTATAATCTTTCATTGCATTCTACTACTAAGATGTGCCCTTTTGAAATTGTGTATGGTTTCCTACCTCGTGCACCTATTGATTTGTTGCCTCTTCCATCTTCGGAGAAGGTTAATTTTGATGCTAAAGAACGTGCTGAATTGATTTTTAAAATGCATGAGTTAACTAAGGAAAACATTGAGCGTATGAATGCTAAATATAAACTTGCTGGAGATAAGGGTAGAAAACATGTTGTGTTTGCACCTGGAGATCTTGTTTGGTTACATTTGCGTAAGGATAGATTTCCTAATTTGTGCAAATCAAAGCTAATGCCACATGCTGATGGTCCTTTTATGGTGTTAGAGAAAATAAATGATAATGCATATAAACTTGAGCTACCTGCAGATTTTGGGGTTAGTCCCACTTTTAACATTGCAGATTTGAAGCCTTATTTGGGTGAGGAAGATGAGCTTCCGTCGAGGACGACTTCATTTCAAGAAGGGGAGGATGATGAGGACATCAATACCATTGTTACATCCATAGCCCCTACTGTTACATATACTAGACCAATTACTAGAGCTCGCGCACGCCAATTAAATTACCAGGTACTTTGTTTCTTGGTAATGATTCTAATGTTCATGAGAATATGATGCTGCCTAAATTGGATACATTTGTTTTGCTCACAAATGAAGGGCCTAGTTTGGAGAAAGATGAACATTGGAGCAAGAGCACGCATGGAGTTGATGGCATGCGCAAGGGGATCAAGAACGGAGTTACAAGTGATGATTTCAGGACTTTGAAGCCACCATAAGGAGTGCATGAAGCCTTGGACGAAACATACAAGATGCCACCTCATAAATTTCGTCTAGAGGCTATTCTAGGTGTTGCGTCATCTTATTATTGGGCCAGGCCCATGTATTTTCTAAATACTTAAGTATAGGCTGTTTTTAGAGTCCGTAAGTGTGGGGAAACAAGAGTTAGGGTTGGTTTCGGACACCTCCTCCAAGGGCCACGAAACCCCCCCCCCCTCTTCCTCCATATATACAGCCCTTAGGGCGTCGTTTAGACTTTGGGTTCTGTTTAGATTAAAAGTTCGCCATAGCTGCGCCTTTGCGTACTTCATTTGTGTTCAACGACCAGACCAAGGCGTCACAGAACCCCACCTTCATTAATAAAGCTTTCCTCTTTTATTCGCAATATCCATATTGCAATCTTAGTTTCTTGCTTGTTCTTCGTTTGCTCACAGGAAATATACCCTCATGGTCAGGTTGATCGTGCTCCGGCGTGGTTAATAACCCCTCGGAAGTTGGTTTAGCGATTGCTAAGGCGTGACGTCTTCGCACGTTCGTAGTCGGATCGTCAAAGTCGACTCCCACAGAAAACGATTGCTATCTCATCGAAACATCGGGACACCTTTGCCCCTATCATTTCTTCTCGAAGGGCTTCCTCTTGATTGCGTCGCTCGCGATTGCAGTTGGCGATGGCTCGACTTGATTCTTGAAGGGCACGTTGCGCCTCAAGAGCTTGCGCTTCACGGTGTTGATGTTGAAGATGTTGAGCCTCAGCGTCTTGTTCCTCTTGGTGTAGACGCGCTCGTTCTTCCTCTTGGCGCCATAGTCATTGTCGTTCATGAGCTTGAGCAAAAGCGTCTTGGTTTGAGTGAGGACGAGGAACTTGCTCATCGACTTGCTCTTGTGAATGCTTGACGTGTAGCGGGTTGCGAGATGCATGACGGTCTTGACGCGCGGCTCGTCGAAGAATGGTCGATGACGGTGTACTTGAGCCGGAGAAGGTGTCGTCGGAGTGTCGACTTGAGTGGCTCCGTCTTGAGTAGGAAGAAGTTGAAGGAGGCCGGTTGACTAACAAAGCTCGGATCTCGTCCATTCTTGCATCGTTCTCTTGCTTGTGCGCGTCGAGCTTGTTGTCGAATTAGTCTCGTGTACGTTGCTCGGAGAGTCACAAGTCAGTGGCGAGGTTGTCAATGCGGTCGTTCATTGCTTGTTTCTCTTGATGTAGTGCTTGTTGTGCACCAAAGAGGTGGCTCTTGGTGACGAATGATGACATGTCGTCGTCGTGCTCGATGAAGAGTGGGTTGGTAGAGGAACTTGACCTATCCATCATATGAAAGTGGTGGTGAGTAGGGAAATGAGAGAACAAAACCAAAGTTACCTTTGCCGAAGATTGTGGATGTAACAAGTACGATCCCATGTGATGTTACAATAGGGGAATTGGTACCGGGAATTGTTTATCACACCTACACGTAAATGGTCTATGGAGGAGCTTGCTTAGGAAAGGCACAAAAAATTCAAGCAAATGTTAGTCAAGATGTTGATAAAGTTGAGAAGATTCACAAATGGCAAACAAGACAAATAGATCAACCTCCAAAGATAACACGAGGAACACACACAAACGGAAGATAAATGGGATCCGCACAACCAAGGGGTGAGCTCGAAGATGTCAAACCACGGTAAAAGCTCTTGTTGTACGGATACTAGAGAGATGCGAGCTCGATTGCACTAATGGGCTAGATACGCTAGTGCACCAACCTAATAGAGAAATCACTCGTCTCACTATCCCAAGTATGCTTATGTATGTGATGACCAAGATGATGCACGTATTCTAAGGCTCGATGCTATTGCTTATAAGCTCTTTGATTCTCTTCTCTTTTGCTTAAAAGCTTTTTCTTCTTCTTTTTTTTACTATGCCACGATGCTTGATATACGAGCCACACAATGAGGTAACAAGTAGTAAATGCACTGGATGGACGAAACACTAAATGGTGCACTAAGGCGTGGCCCGGCAATACTCAACAAGCTAGTCTTGATGGGTAAGCTACGCAAAATAGCTCGAAGCTATCAAGTTGATGGCAAGGGAGTACAAGGCGTTGTCGAGGTTACCGTCCTTGCTTACGGTAGTGATGAAGATGATCTTGTCCGAGTCGATGATTGTTGGTGATGATGATGATACCAACTCGTGCCTAAGTAGCCGAAACACCTTAGGACACGAGAGAAACCGCGAACCAACACTCAAGCAAACACGTGGAATGGTGCGGAAGAACACAAGAGGTGGTGCCGAAAGAAATGAGGAAAGACAGAAAATGGCCGAAGCTCCCTGGATAGCCCGTGCGCACGGTGTAAGTGAGGCCCGTGTGCACAAGGTCCCGTGTGCATGGGGTCTCGGGGGCCCGTGTGCACGGGGTCTCCTGTGAGCGGACGAACTGCTCGGATCCCGTGGTGATTTCCAAGTTTTTGGCCAAATTCAAACGATGGAAGGGTGGGGATGAAGGTGGAGGGGTAGATTCACTTGCCAAACACCAAATTCGTGGATCAAAACAACCAAATCTCACAAGATCAACAAATTGCAAGAAAAAAATTTGGGGCTATTTTTGGTGGGGATTTTTGGATTAGGACGAAAAACAACAAAATCAAGATACAAAGTGGAAGGTAGGGACTCCAAGATCTGAATCAACGTGGCTCATGATACCAAGATGATGTAGGGTAGAACCCTAGGATGGATCTTTTCACACTTGGAGGGGGAAAAGGAGAGAAAGAACAAGAACACAAATAGGTAATCACTCCAACAATTCCAGATTACACATCCACTAGGGTAACAACACAAGATCCACAAGTCACAAACACAATCAAAGGAAAGATACAATGGCAAAGTTCATCCCAAATCCAAGGGAGATGGGGTCTTGAAGGTAGTCTTCTCCTTGTGGAGGTCTTGAAATCCACAAGGATTCTTCCCTAGGGGGTCTTGATCCTCCAAGAGGGAAGGTGAAAGAGTAAAGCTCACAAATATCTCATCTAATACTTTGCTAACCCTAAACATGGTCCTTGGTACGGAATATATAGCTTTGTGGTCGAAGGAGATGAAGGGGAGCCGAAGATGCCATCTCAGCCGGCCATCCTGGGGCGGCCCGTGCGCACGGGGTAAGTTGGGCCTGTGTGCACGGTACAGGCCCGTGCGCACGGGGTGCTCCAGCGTCCACTTCCTGGGAGGTCTGTGGGCACGGGGTCTCGGGGGCCCATGCGCACGGGGTCGCCTGGAGCTTCCTGTGCTGCTGTTGTTGTCCTTCTTTGTGGATCGCACGGCCTTGGGGTGGTCCTCCTTCTCCTTGGTGATCCTCCTGAGCTTCTTGTTGATGTTCCTCTTCATACCTAAGGAGGCATAGCATATCTTGGTGAGGTAGTAAACATGTTCCATTCGTGTCCACATGCAAGTCTAGTAGGAAGGAGTTCACCTTGGTTTCCAAAGCACATGCTCTAGCTCTCGTCATGGGTCCTCGTGGGGTTGGATGTGTCGGTGTAGAGTCCATGGGGATGATGGAAGGATGCTCCGCATCACCAAGATAGCAATTGTGTATATGCGGGAACAAACTTGTGACACAAGCTATGATACCAATATATGCACCACGATGATATGATATGTATGCTATGGGAAGTATGATCACTAATGTGCACAAGTCACGTTGCCGGCAATACTTAAATGGCTATTCTCGATAGGCAAGTAACGCAAAATGGGCTAGGGGTTAACAATGCAATGGCAAGTGGGATATACAATGGTGTCGTCGAGGTTACCGTCCTTGGCGATGATGAGAGGCGGTGTTGCCGATGTCGACCCGTTCCTAGTTAGCCGAAACACCCTAGGAACCGGAAAAACCGCAAACTCAAAATCTCCAAAGGCAATGGTGGTAGCGGAAAGGCGGTGGTGGTTTGCACTTGGCAATGCGGAAGTGGAATGATGGGATATACACGTTTCGGAGTTGATGTTGCCGTCCCTAAGTAGCCGAAACACCTTAGGAGACACAAGCCACAACTCAAACAAGCTCAAACAATAATTGGGTTAAGTTGGGTTGGTGGAAGCGTATGGTGGGCAAGGTTATGTGGAAGTGGTGGTGGTGGTTGATGAAGAAGCAACCGTCCCTAAGTAGCTGAACCACCTTAGGAGACTCTAATCACAACTCAAACAACCACATATGTAATGGGGAACAAAATGGGTTAGGTTGCAGAAGTCGGTGGTTGAGATGCGGATGATATGGTGGTAGCCCTAGGCAAAGATGCCAAAGTTCTGATAATTTGATGGAGTTAAATGATATTGGTGGTATTTTTATGTGATGGGGGATGTCAATAGCTTGAAAACGAGCTAAAGAACGTCAAAACGTACTTCGGATGAATTTGCTATGACCAAAACAAAAATTGAGTCGTGTCAGTTTCAGGGTTAGCCGGACATACGGGAGGAGATTCGGATGATCCGGGCTTGGTCCGGATGATCCGGAAGTACTTCCGGATGATCCGGGTTCGTCAGCTCCAGTATGGGGATTCAGGCGGGTGGGTTATCCGGATGTCCGGGGGGCGTCCAACTTATCCGGGGGATGTCCGGATGAGCCGGGAGCAAGTCCGGATGATCCGGGCAGGTCAAACTGCTCGGGATTTCCTCTCGGGGACGAAATTTTGGGCGGAAATGGATGATTTTAGGGGCAAAATTTGATGGATTTTGTGGATGGAAGGTGGGGAAACTTGGGGAGATGCTAGATCCACTTGAAACCAAGCAAATCCACGGATCAAAATCAACAAAACATCATCAAACCAACAAATCACAAAAAAATCGGGGGCTATTTTTGGTGGGGATTTGTGGATTTAGGACGAAATCAACAAAATCAAGCTAGAAAACGAAGGGTAGGGGCTCCAAAAACATGATCAACGTGGCTCATGATACCAAGATGATGTAGGGTAGAACCCTAGAGGCCCGATCTTTCACGATTGGAGCGGATCCCTACGAGGAACATGAAGAACGAGAGAAATCACAAGGGAAAACACTCAAGAACAAGTCCAATCACACATCCACTAGAAAATCGAACACACAAGATCCAACGTACATAAACAACAAAGAGAAAGATAAAAGGTAAAGTTCATCTCCAAGAGGAGGTCTTGATGATATCCTAGACGGATCTTCCCACGAGGGGGTCTTGATATCCCGCGGGATCTTCTCCTAGATAGAGGTCTTGGCCTCCAATGGAGTAGTGGTCTCTCTCTCTCAAGAGTAGAGATAGGTAGGAGCAAAGCTCACATACAAATGATCTATCACTTTGCTTCCCCTAGAAAGGAGGTGGAGGAGGTCTATTTATAGTCTAGTGGGCGAAGGGGTAAGTGAGGGGGCGAATGGGTACATGGGCCTCGGCCCGAAACGTTGCATGCAGGCAAGGCCCGGATGATCCGGAAGGGGGTCTGGATGATCTAGCCGTCGTCCGGATGATCCGGGAGGGGGCCCGGATGATCCGGCTTTAGGAGAAACCTTCGGATATCCTCAGCGCGGTTATCCGGATGATCCGGAGGGCGACCCGAATGACCCGGCTGGGTCCGGATGATCCGGACGGCGGTCCAGACGTCCGGGCTAGCTTCAGCCATTGCTTCGTCTTCTTCTCCTTTCTTCCGTCTTCTCTTCCATACTTCCCTCGTGGATGGTGTGGACGCACACTTGCGCTTGCACTCCTCCTCGACATCCGTGATGTTCCGACAATACCTATGCATGCAGACGGAAGGAGTGTCAAGTAGTATACTAACCTCGAGAGTGTCAAGTGAGCACATGTAAAGGAGATGATTCACCTTTGTGTATCTGAAGTAGATGTCACACGTGTCACTTGCCAAATGGACTCTTGACATGGTGATGTCCGTAGGATGCTCTGCATCATAAGTCCTTCTTTGTAAGCTCATTGAGAGGTGCAACAATGGTGCTAAAATCTCTCACAAAACGCCTGTACAATCCAGCGAGGGCAAGAAAACTCCTCACTTGTGTGACCGTTTTGGGCTGCGGCCAACTCTCAATAGCTTCAATCTTGGCTTTATCAACTTCAATTCCGTGTGGAGTAACAACATAGCCAAGAAAAGACACTCGGTCGGTGCAAAAGGGGCACTTCCCAAGGTTACCAAACAAACGTGCATCACGTAGAGCAATAAAAACAGCACATAAATTTTCCAAATGTTCCACCAAAGACCTGCTATAAATCAATATGTCATCAAAATAAACTACCACAAATCGTCCAATGAAAAGACGTAAAACTTCGTTCATTAGTCTCATGAAAGTACTAGGTGCATCGTTGATCATGTTTTTGGAGCCCCTACTCCGTGTTTTCTAGCTTGATTTTGTTGTTTTCGTCCTAAATCCGAAAATCCCCACCAAATATTGCCCAATTTTTTTTGTGATTTGTTAGTTTGATGATGTTTTGTTGATTTTGATCCGTGGATTTGCTTGGTTTCAGGTGGATCTAGCATCTCCCCAAGTTTCCCCACCTTCCATCCACGAAATCCATCCAATTTTACCCCGGAAATCATCCTTTTTCGCCTCAAAATCGTGCCCCGATTCAATCTGTGACGAATCCCAACCCGAGCGTTACAACTGTCCCTCCAAGCGGTACTACCGCTGAGTACCACAAGCGGTACTACCGCCCATCCTAGCGGTACTACCGCCCATGCCAGTTTCAGCATTCTGAGTTTCACCATTTTCAGCATAACTTCCACATCCGGAGTCCGATTTTCGCGTTCTTTAGCTCGTTGAGAAGCTATTGACATTCCCCATCCACCTAGATAGGTTACAACATCATTGGACACCATCTAATTTTCCGAACATTGGCATCTTTGCCTAGGCCTTTCACCACATCCTCCGCTATACCACCTCCGCTTTCCGCTACCACCATTGTTGGTTTTGGTCTTTGAGAATTTGAGTTGTGGTTCCCGTGTCCTATTGTGTTTCGGATATATAGGTACGGTTCGACGTCAACATCACCACCGCTCATCTTCACCAAGGACTCATCATCGCCAAGGACGGTAACCTCGACGACATCTTTGTCATCTCTCGCAATTGCATTGATAACCATCATAGCCCATCTTTTGCGTTGCTTACCCATCGAGACTAGCCATTGAGTATAGCCAGCAACGTGACTTATGCGCATTAGTGATCATACTCTGTAGCATACATACCATACCAAAGTGGTGCATATCTTGACATCAACTTGTGTGTCACAAAGTTGTCATCGCATACACAATTGCTATCTTTGTTCGTGAAGTTTTGCATGAGAAAAGAGCTCAAAAGTGAAAGAGCCACCCAAGCTTTTAAGCAAACAAGAAAGAAGCAAAGAGCTTATAAGCAAGAACCATAGCATCATACTACATTAAGATTGTCACATAAGATCATCTTGGATCATAGCACCGAAATACCATACATATAGCATACTTGGGATAGAGATCGTTGCAATTTTGCCTAGTAGGTTGTGCACAAGCTCCGTATCCGCCTATTGTGCAATCGTGCTAGGGTCTCTCTAGTATTGTGCAACAAGAGCATTTTTGTGGACTCCACATTTTGGCTCATTCTTGGTTTGCACAATCCCACTTATCTATTTGCGTGTGTGTTTCCGTGTACCACTAATTGCTTGGTCTACTTGTTGCATTTGCGAATTTGCGAATCTTTTTCAACATCTTTGAGTCAAACTAACGATTGCAATCAATTTTGTGCCACCATCCTAACCAAGCTCCACCATAAGCTTTTACTTGTGTAGGTGTGAGAACCGACAAGGATTGGTACCAATAGTGCTATTTCATTGTCCGCATTTGAGTGAACTTGATTCATCGTCAACATCGGCCAAGGTACATTGGTATAAGTTCTTCTCCTTCTACCACTCACATTTTGCTTGGAATGATGGATTGGCTGAGTACTTCTACCAACCCACTCTTCATCGAGCAAGACGACGACATGTCATCATACATCACCAAGAGCCACCTCTTTGGTGCACAACGAGCGTTGCATCAAGAGCAACAAGCTATGAACGAACGCATCGACAACCTCACCACCGACTTGCTACTCTCCGAGCAACGTACCAAGGACTACTTCGACAACAAGCTCGACGCGCACAAGCAAGAGAATGATGGAAGAATGGACGAGATTCGATCATTGTTGGTGAACCGTTCTCCTTCAACTTCTTCATACTCAAGACGGAGCCACTCAAGTCGACACTCCGATGACTCCTTCTCCAGCTCAAGTACACCGTCATCAAACACTCTTCGACGAGCCGCGCGGCAAGACCGTCATGCATCTTGCAACCCGCAACACGTCAAGCATTCACAAGAGCAAGTCAATGAGCAAGAACCTCGTCCTCACTCAAACCGAGTCGCTTTTGCTCAAGCTAAAGAACGACAATGTCCTCGTCGCCAAGAGGAAGAACGAGCGCTTCTACACCAAGAGGAACAAGACGCCGAGGCTCAACGTCTTCAACAACAACAACGTGAAGCTCAAGCTCTTGAGCCGCAACGTGCCCTTCAAGAATCAAGTTGAGCCATCGCCAACCGCAATCGCGAACGACGCAATCAAGAGGAAGCCCTTCGAGAAGAAATCCAAGAGAGGAACTACCAACCACGTGTGCAACGTCAAGTTCCTCAAGCTCCTCCACAAGCTCGTCAAGCTCCACCTCAACCTCAAGTTCAACAAGAGCAAGTTGATCATGGACTTCCCCCACGCCAAGAGCAACATGAGGATGATTACCCTCCACGTCAAGGGCGTCATCATCACCATCTCCAACAAAACAATGAAGAGCAACGCTATGGAAAGTTAAAATTCACCATGCCCAAGTTCAATGGAAGCAATGACCCCGAAGAGTACCTTTCATGGGCATTGAAGGTCGACAAAATCTTTCGTTTGCACAACTATGAAGAGAAGAAGGTCGCTATGGCATCACTTGAGTTCCAAGACTATGTGCTCATATGATGGGAACAAGTCCTTGAGCGCCGAGAAGCAAGATGTGAACCTCCAATCACCACTTGGGCTCAAATGAAGGAAGTCATGCGAGCTCGTTTTGTGCCCACCTACTACAACCGCGATCTCTTCAAGAAGCTACAACTCCTCAAGCAAGGAACAAAGAGTGTTGAAGAATACTACAAGGAAATGGAGATTGCCATGATTCGAGCCAATGTCACGGAGGATGATGAGCAAACAATGGCACGATTCTTGAATGGACTCAATCATCCCATCAAGAAGATCGCCGACTTCCAACCCTACTCCAACCTCATTGAGCTCGTGCATCAAGCTACAAAGGCGGAACGTCAAGTGCAAGATGATCTCAAGTACACCAAGTACTCATCCAAGACCTACGGCTTCTCCAATAACCAAGCTTCAACAACTACTCCAACTTCGACATCAACCACGCCTTCTCCAAGCAACGACGACAAGTCAAGTTACAAGAAAACTTCGACAAGTTCAAGTCGTCCTCCTCCTACTACAAGCAAGTTCAAGCCGTGTGCTTCATCATCTCTCCGACCGATGAGACTGTCAAGACAAGCTCCTTCAAGTGCTTCACTTGCGGCGGCCGAGGCCACAAGTCCTATGAATGCACAAACAAGTGCACCTTGATGCTCAACGACAATGGCACATATGACTCCATGAGTGATGAGGAGATGGTAGCTCTTGAGCAAGTGGCCATGCAGCGGTGTGTCAACAAGGATGAAGATGATCAAGTCTTTTGTGATGAAGATATGAGCCCCGCTCTTGTTGTCTCCAAGGTCTTGACTCTTCAACATCAACAAGAAGAAGACCAAAGATGCCACATCTTCCACACCAAGGCCGGCATCAATGGAAGGTCCGTCAAGGTCATCATCGATGGAGGTAGTTGCCACAACTTGGAGTGAAGAACTATGCTCCAAGCTCCAGTTGGTCAAGAGGAAGCACCCGCACCCCTACAAGGTTCAATGGCTAAGTGACTCTGGCACTATACGAGTAGAGCATACGGTCGAAGTCTCCTTCAAAATTGGTGCATATGAGGACACTTTGGAGTGTGATGTTGTCCCAATGACCGTTTGCCACCTCCTTCTTGGTCGACCATGGCAATTCAACCGTGGTGTCATCCACAATGGGCGTACCAATCACTATAGCTTCAAAATGAAAGGAAAGGAATATGTGCTATGATCTATGTCTCCTAGTCAAGTGATAGCTGACAAGCAAGCCACCCATCATGGAGAGAAGAGTGAGAAAGTGATCCACCCAAAAGTGAGTGAGAGCCACAAGCCAAACTTGAGTGCCTCTTCGCCTAGAGAGAAAAACCTCATATTATTTACCACAAAAAGTGAGATGAGAGAAGTGTGTGAGAACCCATTGAGTGTTATGCACTTTGTCCTTGTGTGCAAGGATGGAGAACCAAAAACTAACACCTCTCACGAGTTACCTTTAGTGTTTCAATCTATTTTGCAGGAATTCCAAGATGTTTTCCCCGATGAGGTACCCCCGGGTCTACCTCCTCTTCGAGGCATTGAGCATCGAATTGACCTCATCCCTAGAGCACCACTTCCAAACAAAGCTCCATACCGTGTCAATCCGGGGTGAACCAAGGAGATTCAACGGCAAGTGCAACAACTAATCGACAACGGTCATGTACGTGAAAGCTTAAGCCCTTGTGCCAGTCCAGTTATACTTTTGCCTAAGCCCGATGGAAGTTTCCGCTTGTGTCCCGATTGTAGACCTATAAATGCTATTACCGTTCACTATAGGCATCCCATTCCTCACTTTGATGATATGCTTGATGAACTTAGCGGAGCCAACTTTTTCTCAAAAATTGATCTCAAAAGTGGCTATTATCAAATCCACATACAAGAGGGTGATGAATGGAAAACTGCTTTCAAAACCAAATTTGGCCTATATGAGTGGTTAGTCATGCCTATGGGTTTATCGGAGGCTCCCGGTACTTTCGTGCATCTCATGCATTATGTGCTTCGCCCTTATATTGGAGTCTTTGTTGTGGTTTACTTCGATGATATTCTTGTGTTTAGCAAAACCATGAAAGAGCATCTTAATCATGTTAGGGCTGTTTCGCAAACCCTTCGCAAGGAACGTCTTTATGCCAACATGAAAAAGTGCACATTTGGTGTTGACAAAGTGGTTTTCTTTGGTTTTGTTGTATCATCCAAGGTTGTTCATGTTGATGAATCTAAAATTGAAGCAATTAAAACTTCGCCCCAACCCACCAATTTGCAACAAGTGGGTAGTTTTCTTGGTCTAGCAGGGTTTTATCGTCGTTTTATGAAAGACTTTAGCACTATTGCCGCTCCTTTGCATGCTTTGAGTAAGAAGAATGCTCCTTTTGTTTGGGGATCTTTGCAATCCACCGCTTTTGATGAGCTCAAGTCTTTGCTTACTCATGCTCTGATTCTTGCTTTGCCCAACTTTGACAAAACTTTTGACGTTCATTGTGATGTAAGTGGTACCGGAATTGGCGAAGTTTTGATGCAAGAAAAACGAGCCATTGCATATTTTAGTGAAAAACTCTCCGGTGCTCAACTTAACTATCCCATCTATGAAAAAGAATTGTATGCTTTAGTGCGTGTGCTACATGTTTGGGAACATTATCTTAGACCTCATGAGTTTGTCATACATACCGACCATGAAACACTAAAGTACTTAAAAGGCCAAACTAAGTTGAACAAGCATCATGCCAAATGGAGTGAATTTATTGAATCTTTCCCCTATGTAATCAAGTACATTAAGGGTAAGGAAAATGTAGTTGCGGATGCACTTTCACGCATATGCACGCTTGTCACTAAACTTGAGTTGAATGTTATTGGCTTTGAGCACATAAAATACTTGTATGCTAATGATCCATCTTTTGCTACTCCTTATGCTAAATGCCTGACACATACATCTTGGGAACATTATTACATCAAGGATGGTTATCTTATGAAAGCTAACAAACTATGCATTCCCGAGTCTTCTCTTCATTTGCTCCTTTTGCAAGAGGCTCATGGAGGCGGACTCATGGGACACTTTGGACGCGACAAGACATTCGCCACGCTCTCCAAGAACTACTTTTGGCCCAAGATGTTCCACGCCGTCTCACGCTTCACCACCCGATGCTTTGCATGCCGCAAAGCTAAGTCTAAAGCTCAATCACATGGTCTTTACATGCCTCTCCCTATTCCTTATCAACCTTGGGAAGCCATTAGCATGGATTTTGTACTTGGGCTGCCTAGAACTCAAAATGGAAAGGTTTCCATGTTTGTTGTTGTGGACCAATTTTCTAAGATGGCACATTTCATTCCTTGCAACAAGATAGACGATGCTTCACACGTTGCAAATCTCTTGAGTTACATGGAGTACCAAAGACAATCGTCTCCATGGAGTACCAAAGACAATCGTCTCCGACCGTGATGTCAAGTTCTTGAGTTACATTTGGAAGACGCTATGCCCCAAGCTCGGAATCAAGCTCTTGTTCTCATCCGCATACCATCCTCAAACCGACGGCCAAAAAGAGGTGACAAACCGGACGCTCTCCACTCTACTTCTCGTGTTGATCAAGAAGAACATCAAGGAGTGGGAGGCGTGTCTACCCATCGCCGAGTACGCCTACAACCGTGCAAGACATTCGACTACCGGCAAGTCCCCCTTCGAGGTCGTCTACGACTTCAACCCGTTGTCCCCTTTGGACATTCTACCCCTTCCTCTACAAGAATGCACCAACATGGATGCGAGTGCACGGGCGAACTACATCAAGAAGATGCACAAAGATACAAGGCACACAATCGAGCGCCAAGTACAACGACTAGCGTCCAAGTTCAACGTCAACAAGCAACCCAAGACATTCAACATTGGAGACCTCGTGTGGCTACACCTTCGCAAGGACCGCTTCCCCAACGAACGCAAGTCCAAGCTTCTCCCTCGAGCTGACGGACCCTTCAAGGTGCTAGCACGCTACAACAACAACGCTTACAAGATCGACCTCCCACGCGACAAGTACAACGTGAGCGACATCTTCAACGTCTCCGATCTCTCCCGTACCATGGTGATGAGGATTTCGATCCGAGGTCGGATCTTTCCCAAGGGAGGGGAGATGATGCGAAGCATGCTACAGTCATCCAAATGGACACTACTTCGACTACTCAAGCTCCAAGTGGACCCATGACGAGAGCTCGAGCGCGTGCTATTCAATCCGAGGTTAACTCTCTCCTTGTTAAACTTCCCTTTGACCCACTTGAGACATGGCTACTACCTCAAACGGAGATGCTTTGTGTGCTTAGGTACCAAGAAAGTAACCAAGGAGAAGTTAGGACGCAAGATGAACATCAAGAGCATGTAGACGATCTGCCCAGCCCAGAAGGACCAGAAGAACCGCCCAACCACCGCCCGGGCGGAACAACCGGCCAGCTACCGCCCAACAACAGGCCCACCTTCTATGATCGAGCGGAGCATGGCCGGTGTTGCACCGGTTTTACGGTTTCTGCCCGATGACCGGAACAACCGCCACGACAACCGGTACAACCGCTGGCCCCTTCGACGTCCATCTCCAGAAGCCAGCGCCTGACCTCCCAGCGGTAGTACCGCCTTCCACGTCCGGAACTTCCGCCCTGCATGAGTTACCAGCGGAACAACCGCCCACGTGACCGGTAGTACCGGCCTGCTGCAGCAAGGCAAGGGTTTTCGCCCATGTATCCTCTCCCACTTACCCCTTCGTGGCTTAGCACTATATATACTCGTCTCCTAGCTTCGTATTACGGTAGCATTGGTTTAGCTCATATTTTGTGTGAGAGCCTTGCTCATCCACTTGGTTACTTCTCCTTGGAGCTCACGACCTCTTCGGAGAAGATCCCCCCAAGCGGATTCGAGACCCCTTCAAGGGAAGACAATCAAGACCTCCTCACGGAGAAGAACAGTTACCTTTGTATCTTTCCTTTGTTGATTTTGAATCTTGTGCTACCTTATGTGTTCGGTGATCTAGCCCTTGTGTGATCGATTACTTGTCGGTTTAGTCAGTTTCTCTCGTTCCTCTCCATGTTCTTCCTCGTAATCTTCCGCTCATTCGTTGCGTTTCCCCATAGGATCAACTCCAAATGTGAAAGATCGTCCATATAGGGTCCCGCCCTACATCACGCAGCACCTAGAATAGCCTCGGGACGAAATTTATGAAGTGGCATCTTGTATATTTCGTCCAAGGCTTCATGCACCCATTATGGTGGCTTCAAAGTCATGGAATCATCACTTGTAACTCCGTTCTTGTTCCCCTTGCGCATGCCATCATCTCCATGCTTGTTCTTGCTCCAATGTTCATCCTTCTCCAAGCTAGGCCCTTCATTTGTAAGAAAAACAAATGTATCCAATTTAGGCAGCATCATATTCTCATGAACATTAGAATCATTACCAAGAAACGAAAGTACCTGGTAATTTAATTGGCGTGCGCGAGCTCTAGTAATTGGTCCAGTATGTATAGCAGCAGGGGCTGTGGGTGTAACAATGGTATTGATGTCCTCATCATCACCTCTTGCTTCTCGGTGCTCAAGGACTTGTTCCCACAATATGAGCACATAGTCTTGGAACTCAAGTGATGCCGTAGCAATCTTCTTCTCTTCCTCATAGTTGTGCAAACGAAATATTTTGTCGACCTTCAATGCCCATGAGAGGTACTCTTCGGGATCATTGCTTCCATTGAAATTGGTCATGGTGAATTTAAGCTTTCCGTAGCATTGCTCATCAATGTGGAGTTGGCGATGGTGATGATGACGCCCTTGCCGTGGAGGGTAATCATCCTCATATTGCTCTTGGCATGGAGGAAGTCCATGATAAACTTGCTGTTGTTGAACTTGAGGTTGAGGTGGAGCTTGAAGAGCTTGTGGAGGAGCTTGAGGGACTTGACGGTGCACACATGGTTGGTAGTTCCTCTCTTGGATTTCTTCTCGAAGGGCTTCCTCTTGATTGCACCGTTCGCGATTGCGGTTTGCGATTGCTTGACTTGATTCTTGAAGGGCACGTTCTGCCTCAAGATCTTGCGCTTCTCGTTGTTGTTGTTGTTGAAGACGTTGAGCCTCGGCGTCTTGTTCCTCTTGGTGTAGACGCACTCGTTCTTCCTCTTGGCGCCATAGTCGTTTTGGTTCTTGAGCTTGAGTAAAAGCATCTTGGTTTGAGTGAGGACGGGGGACTTGCTCATCGACTTGCTCTAGTGAATGGTTGACGTGTAGCGGGTTGTGAGATTCATGGCGGTCTTGATGCGTGGCTCATCGAAGAGTGTTTGATGACGGTGTACTTGAGCCAGAGGAGGTGTCGTCGGAGAGTCGACTTGAGTGGGTTGCGAGATTCGTGGCGGTCTTGATGCGCGTCTCGTCGAAGAGTGTTTGATGACGGTGTACTTGAGCCAGAGGAGGTGTCGTCGGAGTGTCGACTTGAGTGGCTCCATCTTGAGTATGAAAAAGTTGAAGGTGGCCGGTTCACCACCAAAGCGCGGATCTCGTCCATTCTTGCGTCGTTCTCTTGCTTGTGCGCGTCGAGCTTGTTGTCAAAGTAGTCCCGTGTACGTTGCTCGGAGAGTCGCAAGTCGGTGGCGAGGTTGTCGATGTGGTCGTTCATTGCATGTTGCTCTTGATGTAGCGCTCGTTGTGCACCAAAGAGGTGGCTCTTGGTGACGAATGATGACATGTCGTCGTCTTGCTCGATGAAGAGTGGGTTGGTAGAGGAACTTGGGCTATCCATCATACGGAAGTGATGGTGAGTAGGAAAATGAGAGAACAAAACCAAAGTTACCTTTGCCGAAGATTGTGGATGTAACATGTACGATCCCACGTGATGTTATAATAGGGGAATTGGTACCGGGAATTGTTTGTCACACCTACAAGTAAATGGTCTATGGAGGAGCTTGGTTAGGAAAGTCACAAATAATTCAAGCAAATGTTAGTCAAGATGTTGATAAAGTTCAGAAGATTCACAAATGGCAAGTAAGACAAATAGATCAACCTCCAAAGATAACACGAGGAACACACACGGAAGATAAATGGGATCCGCACAACCAAGGGGTGAGCTGGAAGATGCCGAACTATGGGAAAATCTGTTGTCATACGAATACTAGAGAGACGCTAGCTCGATTGCACTAATGGGCTAGATACGCTAGTGCACCAACCTAAGAGAGAAACCGCTCGTCTCACTGTCCCAAGTATGCTTATGTATGTGAGGACCAAGATGATGCACGTATGCTAGGAGGCTCGATGCTATTGCTTATAATCTCTTTGCTTCTCTTCTCTTTTGCTTATAAGCTTTTTCGCTTTTTTTACTATGCCACGATGCTTGATATACGAGCCACACAACGAAGTAACAAGTAGTAAATGCATGGGATGGACGGAACACTAATGGTGCACTAAGGCGTGGCCCGACAATACTCAACAAGCTAGTCTTGATGGGTAAGCTACGCAAAAGGGCTCGAAGCTATCAAGTTAATGGCAAGGGAGCACGAAGGCATCGTCGAGGTTACCGTCCTTGCTTACGGTAGAGATGGAGATGATGTTGTCGAAGCCGATGTGTTGTCCGAGTCGATGATTGGTGGCGATGATGATGATACCAACTCGCGCCCAAGTAGCCGAAACACCTTAGGATAAGAAAGAAACCGCGATCCAACTCAAAGAAACACGTGGAGTGGTGCGGAAGAACACAAGAGGTGGTGGGGAAACAAAATGAAGAAAACAGAAAATGGCCGAAACTCCCTGGATAGTCCGTGCTCACGGGGTAAGTGAGGCCCGTGTGCACGGGGTCCTCTTTGAGCAGACTAACTGCTCCAATCCCATGGTGATTCCCAAGTTTTTGGCCAAATTCGAACGGTGGTTGGGTGGGGACTAAGATGGAGGGGTAGATCCACTTGCCAAACACCAAATTCATGGATCAAAACAACCAAATCTCACAAGATCAACAAATTGCAAGAAAATTTTTGGGGGTATTTTTGGTGGGGATTTTCAGATTAGGACGAAAAACAACAAAATCAAGCTAGAAAGTGGAAGGTAGGGACTCCAAGATGTGAATCAACATGGCTCATGATACCAAGATGATGTAGGGTAGAACCCTAAGAGGGATCTTTTCACGCTTGGAGGGGGAAAAGGAGAGAAACAACAAGAACACAAAGAGGAAATCCCTCCAACAATTCCCGATTACACATCCACTAGGATAAGAACACAAGATCCACAAGTCACAAACACAATCAAAGGAAAGACACAATGGCAAAGTTCATCCCAAATCCAAAGGAGATGGGGGCTTGAACATAGTCTTCTCCTTATGGACGTCTTGAAATCCACAAGGATTCTTCCCTAGGGGGTCTTGATCCACCAAGAGGGAAGGTGAAGCCGCAAAGCTCACAAATATCTCACCTAATACTTTGCTAACCCTAAACATGGTCCTTGGTATGGAATATATAGCCTTGGGGTCGAAGGAGATGAAGAGGAGCCGAAATGCAATCTCAACCGGTCATCCTGGGAGGCCCGTGCGCACGGGGTAAGTTGGGCCCGTGCACACAGGGGTCCCATGGGCACGGTACAGGCCCGTGCGCACGGGGTGCTCCAGCGCCAATTTCCTTTGTAGTCCGTGGGCACGGGGTCTCGGGGGCCCGTGCACACGGGGTCGCCTGGAACCTCCTGTGCTGTTGCTGTTGTCCTTCTTCTTGGTTCGCATGGCCTTGGGGTGGTCCTCCTTCTCCTTGATGATGCTCCTGAGCTTCTTGGTGATGTTCCTCTTCATACCTAAGGAGGCATAGCTTATTTGGGTGAGGTAGTAAACATGTTCCATTCATGTCCATATCCAAGTATAGTAGGAAGGAGTTCACCGTGGTTTGCAAAGGACGTGCTCTAGCTCTTGTCATGGGTTCTCGTGGGGTTGGATGTGTCAGTGTAGAGTCCATGGGGATGATGGAAGGATGCTCCGCATCATCAGGGAGATGATGATGATGCGGCGGCGGCGTGAGGACTTGTGAACAGAACTCGAAACTCTAAGAACTGGACCTAAGACCAGCAACTCGACACGATGAAGCAACCGCAAATTCAACAACGCAAATACAGAAAAGATTACGCAATGGCTCAGACTGGTTCGGATATGATGAACTAACCGTAACTTTTTTGTGGATTTTTTGTGGGCCATAGGTATGAAGAATAGACTCGATCTAAACTATGAAAAACTGGAAAATCACACCGAGCAACCTGGAAATCTGATACCACTTGATAGAGGCAAAGGTGTCCCATCTTTCGATGACATGGTGGCTATCGTTTTCTGTGGGAGTCGACCTAGACGATCTGACTACGAACGTGCGTGACGTCGTGCCTTAGCAATCGCTAAACCAACTTCCGAGGGGTTATTGACACACCGGAGCACGATCAACCTGACGACGAGGGTCTGTTTCCTGCGAGCAAACAAAGAACAAACAAGAAAATGAGATTGCAATCTGGATATTGCGAATATAAGATGAAAGCTTTATTGATCAAGATGGTGTTCTGTGAAGTCTTGGTCTGGTCGTTGAACACAAACGGAGTACGCGAAGTTGTAGCTATGGAGAACTTTAATCTAAACAAAACCCAAAGTCTACACGACGCCCTAAGGGCAGTATATATGGAGGAAGAGGGGGGAATTTCATGGCCCTTGGGGAAGGGGTCCGAAACCAACCCTATCTCTTGTTTCCCCACACATACGGACTCTAAAAACAGCGCATACTCAAGTATTTCGAAAATACATGGGCCTGGCCCAATACTGAGGTGACGTAGCACCTAGAATAGCCTCGGGACGAAAGTTATGAAGTAGCATCTTGTATATTTCATCCAAGGCTTCATGCACTCATTATGGTGGCTTCAACGTCCTGAAATCATCACTTGTAACTCCGTTCTTGTTCCCCTTGTGCATGCCATCATCTCCATGCTTGATCTTGCTCCAATGTTCATCCTTCTCCAAGCTAGGCCCTTCATTTGTAAGCAAAACAAATGTATCCAACTTAGGCAGCATCATATTCTCATGAACATTAGAATCATTACCAAGAACCGAAAGTACCTGCTAATTTAATTGGTGTGCGCGAGCTCTAGTAATTGGTCCAGTATGTATAGCAGCAGGGGCTGTGGGTCCGGAAACCACCCTCCATTTAGGCCCAAAATTTTCCAAAAACGCACTTGACAAAAAAAATTCTGGCTATCCTATTTTTAGGTGTTTCTAAGAGTATTGAGACAGTCGCCGTTATAGAAAGTTTTTTTTGACCCGTTTCCAGTTTTTGGGTCTGGGCAGTCAAAAAAAAAATTGGTCGAAAAAATTTCGTGCCTATCCTGTTATCTTGACTTGGAAAGAGTTTTGAGACACTCGCCATTATCGTGATTTTTGAAAAAAAAGGAGCGCAAAAAAAAGAGCGGGAAAAAAAGAGCGCAAAAAAAAGAGTGAAAAAAATTCATAGTGTGCCTCTCCCTTGTTTCCGTGCAGCGTCGTGATTTTGTTAGTGTTCTAGGCTCGCGTCTCTAGCACAGTCTAGCCTAGGACCAGCACAGTACCGTCGTTGAGCGTTTATTTAACTTTGCATCTCTGAATTGATTATTGCTGACCCTTTTTTGCTACCATATTATAAGCCTTCCCAGCTCCACATACATCTACGTCGTGCGTTTGACTCTCCCTGGTAATCGCTCTATCCAAGCTTTCAGAGTTTTGACTACAACGGTTGCCGATCACCACCTACTTCTGGGTAAGAATTGGTAAGAATTTGAGATTTGCTTGACGGGTTTGTGATACACCACCACCACTTCTTAGTAGTCTGTAGGATCATATTCTTGTGTGTTTCTATTTTCTGCTAACCATGGTAGGATCACAAGGGAGAACCTGACGAACAAACAGCTACATGATAAATTTCAGCAAATGATGATTGGACAGGTGCAAGATGTGCTAAACCGATTTGACGAGGACATGGAGAAGATAGATGGAATTGAGAAGACGTTCGAAACAAAGCTTGATAGCAAGTTTAATGAATTGCTCGCACGTTTTCCACAACCACCGCCGGCTGCACCTATCGCACCTCTGCAACAACAACAACGACGCCCCCTTCCGAATCAGTATGGACGAGCGAAGCATGTTCCTCTTGAGGATGGCCAAACTTCTGGTGCAGCTGTACCTGTTGTTGATGCTTCTTTGGCTCCTACTACTAATGCTGCTAGTACCCAGGAGGATGATGAGTATGCCGGTGATTATGAGGATGAGGTTGATCAAAATCAGAACTACGTGCAGCCACCAAAGACCACCACCAAAGCAGTCAACTTCA